>JAEQBH010002016.1:0-473779 GCA_016808115.1 Tetrastigma voinierianum | reverse complement strand
GCAATATTCATTTAACAATTCCCTGAAATACCTAAGCTGGATCTAATTTATACCCTAATATATAATAATTTTTATTATAAAATTCTAGGGTATTTTTGGGGCGTTACACATATCCCCTTTTTTTTCTCAATTTTTTTTTTTCACAAAAGTTAAACCACTGACCTTCGAATCGGACATAAACCCAAAACTAAGTTCAGGTCACAAATCAAGATTCGTGTTGCAATCATTATCCTTTTTTATTTTTTTATAATTCAAAGAGTAGATAGAGGAGTATATGGTGAAGAGGGCCACCTAACTGAATGGTGAAGACTTTAACTTAATGTATAGCACAAAATGGCAAACAACATCACTTTGTTGGAAATTTCATGCTCTTTTACGTACTTATCAATATTAATTCTCAATTCTGCCTACTCTCTTTCTTTTGCCATCACTCTATGAGAAGCTAAGTCGTATAATTCTAAGTAGAGTCCAATTGGGGTATGAGACATGCGATTTTTCATCACAGAGAGTATATATATATATATATATATATATATATATATATATATATATATATATATATATATATATATATATATATATATATAACTAGATTTCGACAAAATTTCATCACTTACCATTTAGTGGTAAGTGGTTGCGCCATGTAAAGTCTAGTTAGGCTTATCCAACACTAGCCCATTAAATAAATTAAAATTTTTGATTAATAAATTAAGCACAGTATACACGTACAAGTAAATAAATATAAAAGTCTCACTTCAAATTAAAAAAGTTGAAATAGCATGTGCAATACAATGATTTTGAAATTAATGTCATATCACTCTAGATCTTTTTTCATTGGGACATCCAAGATTGCATGATGAAGGTGCATCATTGTGATTTGCTTCATTAGAAATGAAATCTCCTCTGCATGTTAGAAAAAAAATGAAAAATGAATTAAAATTAGAAGGACAAAAAAAAAAGATAGGTAAAGGTTAATAAAATTATATTGTTAGAGGGGAGGACTTGTTAAACTATTATATTATTTTTCTATACATATATAAGCATGTATTAAATATAAGAAGGTAGGGAGGATGAAGAAATTAAAGTCTATAGTACTTTGAATTCGCTTTGAGCTTGTTTTGCAACATCCAACATAATCAGCCTCCTCCTCTCGCATTCCTATGACATCTCGAGAATACTCAACACTGCATGGAATTGGTGGTGGTGGTGCACTCCTTCCTCTCTCTACTCCACGTCGCTTAGCCGTAATTGTAGGGTCAATAATCTCATTCATCAGATGATTTTCGACATGTGACAAGGCATTAATCATAGTACATCAATCTTTCTGAGTCTCCATATCTCATTCCCGTTAGAAGATCAAGTAAAAGCGATCCAAAGCCAAAAACATCACTCTTCTCTGAATACACTCCATATATTAGTTCAGTTGCTATATAACCAACAGTCCCCATCATGGGTTCATTCTCTACTTGTGTTTTGCCCTCAGGGAGTGCCATACAAAGCATAAAATCAGAGATCTTAGCACTAAAGTCTTGGTCCAAGTGGATATTTTCAGGCTTTATATCTCTATGAATGATTGGTCTGGGAAATTTAGTATGAAGATACGTAATTACTGAAGCAATATCATTTGCAATTTTTAGTCTAATCTCCAATGGTAAACAAGTCGATTGATGTTAATTGGTAATAAAGATTTATTCATTGAAATTGAAATCAAGTAGCGGCTTTGTTTCTAAGCAGCATCCCAAAAGCTTCAAAGCATTCTTATGTCCGCTCACTTGTGCTGCTACTGCTATTTCATTACTTACCCTTTCATTACTAGGGTAATAATCTTCATACTTCTTCACAAAAATCGCTCTACCTTCTAAACAACCTTTATACCATCTGGACCCATCAAAACCAGAAATTAGATTCGGATTAGCTTTTTGAAGCTCTTCGACTGAAAAGGTACGGATGGGATTGGAGTACTTGCCATTAAAATAGGAAATTCGCTTCTCCAATAACAACCCTCCATTCCTCAACATAGACTCCTCTCTTTCCTTTCTCTCCTTCTTCCCCATTTCAATAAGTATAGATATATTGGTTTTTCTTTCCACCCACAAACCTAAACCCCAAAACTTTTCCCTTCAATTTATGATCTCCCTTCCTCAAACTGTGATATATGGTATAAAACATAATCAATTGAGACATATATATATATAGAATTAATCCAAGAAAAGAATTACAATACCATCATCTATCATTATAAGAATCAGTAATTAATCTCATAAATGGAAAAGTAGGTATACACATACCTCTCCCAGAAAGATCCTCCAAGACCTTGAGAAGGGCCTCCTTCAAGTCTTCTGAAGAGGCAGAGTTAGAAGCTGCAAGAGAGAGAATAGCCATTGATTCCTTAAAGTTATTGCAAGAAAGTAGGATAATTCAAAGCCACTGGAGCCCACACGTTTTGACCATAAAGAGGTAGACCTTGACCCTAAAAAGGAAGTTGTTGCTGTATTTTTGAAAACATACATATACTCTGCCTTCCAAATTATTTCTAAATCTAATGGTTTATTTCGACTGCGAGTTATAAAACTTTATTTATTCAAACTAATACATTACATCCTGACATCATTTAAGTTAATAGCAAGAAAATGCTACTTCAAGGCCACACAATCGGTAGAATCCCAAGATATTCAGATACCTAAAATCTAAAGCCCACGCAGACATATACCGACGGATCTAACAGCACCATAAGATCAGCTTTACTCAGCCAGTGCTAATACCTTCTTAACAAACACACGTCGCAAATAGTCAGTGATAAAAACATAAAAAAATAAAGAAAAATCAAATGAAAACTCAGATCGAGTAGAAGAAACCACCTTATTGTTAAATTGAGCGGAAAAAACCACTTTATTGAGAGAGATATATCAAATATGAGTGGATGAATGATATGAGGGGAGATTTCAAGCCATGGAAAACTGAAAAACCACCCCTCCTTTCTAACGGAGAGGAAAAGAAAAAATAGAAGAAACTAGGATTTCCAAAGAAGAGGAAAAGATGCTAGGGTTCTCCAACAACCCATACCAAGTTTCCTTTTTCCTTTACATTTTCACTTTAATAAAAAGTATGAAATTCAATGGTTTATATAACCTCAGCACGAAGTTATTACTTAAAAGAAAACAAACTTCAATTCAGTTATGAAAATTATCTATTTAAAAATTAATTTTTAACATTTTTCAATTGAATTTTATAAAAGTGTTGGTAAGCTTGAAAGAGTATCAGTATCTACTCAATAAATATTTTTCAATATATTATTGGTGCCCTGGGAAGGTGTTTTTTGCAAGACTACACATTAATTTTTAAAATTATAAAAGTGTTATCTAAATTCAAAAGAGAAAACTATATCAGACTACTTCAATTTCAAAAAATTGTATACGCATCACCACACTGTGATTTTCAAGTACTCAGCCACCCCATTAAAAATAATTAAGCCCTACATTAAAAATACATGCCAAAGAAAAACCAAAAAATACCCTTAGTTAATCCAACTGGAAATCAAAAAATTATGATAATTCATTCAGTAGTGAATGTACTACTTCTATAACTAGTCAATGTTGATGATACATATACAATTATTTTGAAATTTGTAGTCAAATACATGCTTTTCCCAATTCAAAATCTCTGAAACTTAAGAAAATATATTTTCAAGAAACACTTTCAATTTAAATTCATAATTTATGAAACTTCTTCAAAGTACACCTTTCAATTAAAAATTTACATTAAAATTTTAAAAAGTCTCTTCAAGAGACACTTTCTGCCTCAAAAGTATACTAGATTTAAAAAATATTACCCAACCTTTGTATTTGAGGAATTACTTTTTTGGGCTAAATATCATAAAAGCTCCCTTTGTAAGAGAAATAACAATCAAGAATAAATGTCATTGCAAAACATGCATCAATTACAGGAAAATTTCACATTTTTTATCAAATTGAAATTCTCTATACTTTTGCTACAACTTTTTATATATATGCCTAATATCAATCCACATTATCAAACCTTACATGCCTAATATCAATCCAAACAAGACAAAAAAAGGTGATTTATTATGTTTACGCCAAATTTATAAACGTAAGCGTTGTACAATCCATTTGTGACTCACTGCTTCCTGCATGTGGTTGTGAGGAGGAATCAGTACCATGCAATATTGAATTCCCTTTGATGGCAAGCAACTTCAACTCTGGTTTCTTCATCGAAGACATAAGTTTGTGATATTGATCATCAAAACTAGCTTGCAGTTCCCGTGGAGAAAGCAGGTTTGGCCTTTCAAGAACTTTAACTGCAGAGTTTGCTGCAATGTTAATATGTACACGGCAATGACAAAACAAAATTAGTGAAAAAGCCCTTATTGGCGAGGTCAAAAAATGTTTACTATCAAAACCAATGTTCAAAATAGGAAACACTTGTTCCCAACCCACTTTAATTTTGAGCAATGTGAAATGCAATGTGCTAATGCGGCAATACAAAGGGCAACCAAAATAACCAAAATATTGCAAAAAAAAAAACCCAGTAAAATCAGGATAATTATCAAAACAATTGTGAGAAATTCATGGAAAACCATTGAGGAGTAAATATATATATATATATATATATAAAAGAAATAACAATTTCTTGTTCCAAACCCTCACCTTAATTTTGAGTAATTTGAGATGCAATGTTCTGATCCAGCAATACAAATGACAACAAAATCACCAAAATATTGCAAAAAAAACCAGTAAAATCAGGAAAAAAAATATCAGAACAATTGTGAGAAATTCATGGAAAAACCATTGGTGTTCGGCCAAACAATGTTCTTTCCATTACTTACTTTTCACAACCACCAAAATTTCCAATACTTCGTTTTTTGCAACAATCAAATTCACATTTCAATGATATTTTTGCAATATTCATGAAACTTTCATCCCTACATCTTGATTGTATAATCCTTTGAAAAAATAAAATCTATCATCTTCAAAATTTAGATCCAAATAAACTAAGTCTTACAAAAGAAGAAACATTAGAAAACTGCAAAGTGTTACAGGGTATCAGAGCTCAGCATTAGTGGTCCTAATTTGACAGTACAATGCCAATGACAAAATCTTGCTAGCTCATGTTTGCCAATGTTATTGAAAGCATCATCCAAGCAACAACAAGGCACGAATAAAGCACCTTCCCCAACTGAGGCACCTTTCCTAGAAGCAAAATACATTATTTTCTCCTTGATTCTTAGGGGACTCAAATGAATATACTTCTTTGCTTAAGATATTTAAGAAACTCAGGAGATAAGGAATCCAAATATAAGTTAACCAGCTCCAATCTCACAAATACAGAGATTAATTAGGCATAGGAACTCATAAGAAGACCATCTAATTAACATGTCCTTTTTTGTTCTGTGAGCCATTAGAAGCTGAGGACATCATCAAGAATGAACGCACAAGCCTACACTGCTTGCCCTTTTCTCTTGAATCCTCTTAATTTAAATCGCAATTTCATTTTCCACATTAACATGTGTTTTCCCCTCATCTGATAGAACACATTAGTTCTTTACCTAATCTTCTTTTCAGAAGATCTCCTTTCATACTTTTCAACAGTGAACTTTCCACCAAAGTAGAATACTTGAAGGAAACTTAAGGCATACATGAATGCAAATATTCAAGAGGACTATGGAAATGCAACTTAATTGCTAGTAAATAAAGTAAACAAGAGATAACTTACTAGCCATCATATTTCTCTGTTTTTAGTTGTTGAGAAATTAGAGGACGATTAGTCCTTATAATTTCATGGACTGCTGGTTCACCCAAGATGAAAATCAATGTTTGATTCAACAAAATATCTGGAGGAAATCGACTATGTTCTTCTGCCAAACACAGGGAGGGAAAATTTGTACGGCCACAGATTTTCTTTCCACTATTTTCCCAGCAACCAAGCATCCAAACTAAAAGGAAAAGAATTAGAAACTGAAACAGCCCAAATCATGACCCTACGCGATTCCTGGAAGCCTTCTTCAGTAAAGCTGTCGCCAAAGGCAATATGCAAAACCTAACATTGCCAAGGAAACAAAAATTAATATACTAAGAAAAATATAAAGTAAATTAAAATAAACTCATTCCTTCGTAGGATATCTCAGTCTGGAAACGTTTCCATTAAAATGCATGAAATAAATAAAAAGAGTATAGGTTAATCTCAAAAGCACTGTTCGAGAAAATGCGCCAAAAAAAGGAAAAAATTAAGAGTAATTAAATGTCGTTGTTAGGTCAGAAATGGGGAAAACTCACACCTCGGCCGCCGGAAAGTGCTTGGGAAGGATCTTCCATTCGTCGAATCTGAGAAAGAAAATGAAATCAAATGAAGAGAAAAATGAAACGAAAATCGAAAGCTTTAGACGGTGAAATCATTTGAGAAAGAGAAATAAGAGCATTACACCCAACCGTAACGGCGGATCGAAGAGACGTTTAAAGGAGGCTTGAATTTGGAGGTTGAAATTATATCTCTTGGCTCCATTGTTTTCCCTTTGCTAGTACCACTTTTGAAGGCCAAGAGAGGGTTTTTTTTTTTTTTTTTTTGTCATTTGATTAAAAGACGTAAAATAAAACTAAAATTTTAATTTAACCCTCCCATGTTCTTTTTATTATTGGAAAATAATGCTAGACAAAAATATACCTTTTGTCATATGTATTCTCATTTTGTCTTATAAAAAAAGAGTTATTTTTACTCAATCAATGAGGCTTTGTTAATCAAAATTGAAAAAAAAATAGATTTCGAAATTCGTGTTTCAAAGAGCCTTTTAATCAAATCACCAAAAAACATGGATCCAACATGGAGGTTCAAACTCAAACACATATTTCATCTTTATCAAACAAAATACTTCCGAAACCTATTAGAGACTAAACATATGGATGAGGCCAAAGCCAAACCTTAATCCAAAAGTCTCTTATGAAGGTTTTTTTATTTTTTATTTTTTTTGAGATTATAATTAATGTTTAGTAAGACTCTTCTTTATTATTGCATACAATAAATCTTAATCACCATAAAACATTTTGCTAGGAATGGTGTCTATTAATAAACAAAAGGGCGAAGTATGAAGAATGGATTATGGTTTTTAGCAAGTCCAAATTAAATAATGATTGGTACGTGGAAATCACTAAACAAAAAACAAAGAAAATAATTCACATATAATAGTTAGTTGCTATAATTTAAATTTCAAGGCTTCTGGTGATTACATTAATTTGATGCTAGAGGTATGATTTTATAAATCATATACAAGGGGAATTGAATATTAATTTAGTTTCAAATATCCTCCCTATAAGTGTAATAGCTGATAAGCAATTCATATTCATTTTATAGAAGATAAAATTTGGGAATGAGAGTTTTGGAGTGCAACCTAGACATTAAATTTTAAATTGATATTAAAACCAATTTTATTGTCAAAAATAAAGCGTTTCTTTCGGTTGAATATTAGAGTAAACTTTTCCACTCGCGGGATTTTTGAAGGTTAGAATGATAGAATTACAAACATGTGTTGTGTTTGTAATCAAAGTAGCGAAAAATATTGATCATATTTTTTTAAATTTTTTGTCCTTGTCCTTTTGTCCAATGAGTTTGAGAGCGTATTAAATATAATTACTTCATACTTTCTTTATGAAGGTAATTTCCTTTTCCTAGCTTAAATCGTTTATAAAAAACTATAAAACTCATTGTAAACTCTTTTGAACAACCTAATGGAAAATTGGCATATCCTTGGAGTATTTGGATATATAGGAATCAGTGGTTAAAAACTTCAAGAGCTTAAGTGAGTGTTGTTTATACTAATACCAAAGGATATAATATCCCTGTACAATTAAAAGATGATTTGATTTATTTTCCTATTATTGGAAGATCTGAAACTAAATTTTATGGTTCAAGGACTAATAATGATCGGATTGAAATAATAGCGTGTGCCCAGCACGTTAAACCCAAATGATAGGATTAAAAGCAAGCTCACTCGTGTTCGCCCTCACTAGTATCCCCAAGTGTGTTCGGCGATGGCCCACTGCTTCTTTGGTGCCACATAATACAATTGGGGCTGAATCCAGATATATGAAACACCCATCGCCCACCACCAAGAAGAGATACTTCCTAATTATCGCTCCTCACTATCCCCTAATAACCCTAAGTAATGATAAGGAAAGAAAATCTCCCTACCAACGGGAGAACTATCATCCTCCAACAGCGAAAAAAGATATTATTCCGTGTCATCATCCAATTAGGAAACTTACCAAGATCACCTATTATAAATATCAGGCCACCCCATCGGTAAAATGTATGCACAAAAATTCATTCCCTAAGCAGTTGATCTTCTTTCACCGCAGTTAACCGACTTAGGCATCTGAGAGGCAAATCTGCGATCCCCGCCGATCCTTTCGTTTCTTATTTTGCAGTAAGAGCCCGACGCCCAGAGTCAACCCGACCGGCTGTACAATTCCCAAAGAAGCTCCAAAATTTCAGCTTCGATCAAGCATCATCAAATAATATGTTGGCATCAAGTTGGGTTGCTGTAGATTCCAATGAAAGTATTAAGGTGGTAGGGAGTAGATAATTAGGCAATGCTTCAAAAATTACGATAGAATGTATAGATTTGAGAGATGGTGTTCTAATTGCAACATACAATGGACTCCAAAGTAATCATAGATTGCTAAAATAAAAAAAAAGTAAATTACCTAGTTTAATTATTCTTCTAATGGAGGATATTTGGAGACTTTCTCGGAGTCTAAATATTTTTAATTGTTGTCATATTTATAGTTGTGACGCCTCAAAACCAGGGGGTCCGTTGACAACCCATCAATCCGCAGAATATTCATGGATGTTAGGTAACCCGACACCATTTCATCAGTCCCCTTTCCAAGACGGATTTAACAGAAAATCGGGTAGTCTCTTGCACGGAGCTCTACCCAAAATACAACCTGTCCCAATCACATGGCAACCTGTCCCAATATGAGTAAAATGACCATTTGGGCCCATACATCAATACTCATCAAAGATACATCAACTATATTATAATAGTTTAACAGTTATTACATTACTCTTAACCAAAACATATATCAAAATTTAAAGTTTTAATACATGTCATACAAAATGTATACCAGAAACATGAATCCCATTTCTTCTAAAACGCGCCTCTAAGGAACGCCGTCCCTCTCGCAGTGACTCAGACCTTTAAATAATAATCCGATTGTGGCGAAAGAACGCCCAAGAGGCCGATAATCTCCTGAAGCGCACTCCCACCTCTGCTGTACATGTCATGGCAAACAATCACAATCAATCAAACACATGGTCCTACTTGAACGTCTACATGCCCAATCCAATGTCTCGAGTCCTCACCGACTCCCTCACACATGCCTAAGCCAAATGCGAGCAAAATACAGTTTTCAAAACAAAAGCTTTTTGTTCTCGAAAACTAACTACCGAGTTTCGTAAAATATCGACTACCCGAGGCTTAATTGTCGGATCATTTTTCCGATTGGCCAAGGGTCGGCCTCCGAGATGAACTGGCCGAATCCACTCCGCGCAATTCTTAAAATCTTTCTTGAAATTTCACAACCATTTTCAATTTATTTCATTTCATGTCAGCGTGACTCACACCTAATGCTCTAGGGTGCCCCAGATACTAACGCAGACATGCTATTTCAAAACAATCTACGTTAATATATTTTATACGCATATATTAACAAACATTAATCACATATCTACATTATTCAATCCACACACATCAAAACTAGCCTCACATGACTAATTAATCAAGCAATTCATTCAATCCCAAACCACACAAAATCACACAACATTCACGCGAACAAGAGAACCCTAGGGCCTAAGACTGTTTCGCGACCAATAATGGGCCGATTTTCTCCATTCTGCTCAAAGATTTTCAGAACAAAATCACTGCCTTCTGTGCCTCAACAACCCATCCATTAAAATTGGCTTAAATTTCAAAGAATAAACCAAGCAGAAAAGATCCCTACTGAGTTGTCGGAACTCCCTTAAAATCACGCCCACGCTGCAGCTCGTCGTGGGGAAAGAATCCTCGCTTCTTACTCCGTCGAAAACCTAAGAATCCGAACGTCGGTAAATCTAAAGTTGCTCACACTCTCTCTCTAAAACCAGTCTCCCCACACCTACTGCACGTTTTCTCCAACTTTGGAGAAGACGATGACTTGTTTTGTCTTTATTCATTTAATCTTTTCACTAATTCCAATTGTGTCCCTTCATTTTGATTTTTGACACATGGCATAATCTAAGTCATTCATCTCCATCATCTCACTAATTACGCAAATACGTGCCTGCTACGCATACGTAAAGAGCGATCATTACATCACATGCCTTTTACAACAATACACTAAGACCCACACCCATGCCTCGAAAATGAATTCGACCGTCTTGAATTTGATGCAGAATGATTTCGCGAGACGCATTCTAACTGAAGTCCGCTATTATCCAATCTGGGGAAAATTCGATTTTGACACTAAAAATTAAATACTTTACCATTTTTCATAAAATTAGAATTTTTCCAGGTTTTACAATAGATAAACGAATAAAACAATAGATTGTTTAACTAAGAAAAGTATTTGTAATCCTAATTCAAATATTTTGTGGTCAAAATTTTCTGTTATGTTAGAAAATACGCTGCTTAAATATTATTGTGTCATTTTACTTGAAGGCCAAGTTTCTTCATCCATAATCTTTTCTCAACCCACAAAAAAGTAAGATACATTTTCTAACTGCACCCAGGTCGCTTTCGAGGGTGCTAATTTTTTTTTTTTTCTCGCTTACTATAAACTTATAACCTTAAGCTCGTTTCATTCATATAATGTTAAACACTTAACTCGTATCATATCCTCAGAAGAACGGATTACAAAATATATACAAGCCTTCATATATGAAGTAGTTCAACATTTACAATGTTTACATTGTTTACAAAACAAAACATATACAAAAACAGAATTAAAGGTCTCAAAGGACACCCAAGATAGGTCAGCTTTGGTTTTTAATGTGGAGTATCAGTTTTTGCTTCTCCCGGTACCTACACGGATGAAATACTCCGCATGTTTATACTAAATGAATTCATTACATACGGACAACCTCTAATAAGGCCACAAGACCATGTATAATTATACATATAACTCTTTAACATTCATTTACATATATACATGCTTATTCATGTTTTGCACATATCATTTATTGATATACTTCTACATATATCATACTTATTCATCTTATCATATTTCATTTCTTATCATATTTCATATACTTTTCGTGTCATCTTACACTTTACTTCTCGTTTCAGAACTATATACTATCATCACAGAAGAAATAAGTATGCCATATCATGTCATCTTGTGTATAATTGGCTATTTTCTTTTATGTTTCTACGCCTGCAAATACTCTTAAATGATACGGAGAATCGTATGTACCCGATGGTACTATCGCCGCATGCATGCTGATCTTTATCTGTATGTACCGGAGCGGTACTATCACCGTATCGCAGATGCTGATCTCTATCCGTATGACCCAAACGTCGTTATACGATCCAAACGACCTAAGGCCACACCAAAACTTAGACCGATATCTATAAATGGCATGCCACAGAAACTATACCCCTATCGGCATGCTTATCCGTAACAACCCGTACTGGGCCAATGATGCTTTTTACATCGCTTACCAAGTTTGACCAATAATTAGTATGTGGGTCCAAGTTGACTTTTTCAAGGACGAATAATTTTGGGTTGACTAAGACACCATCTCGTAGGCCTCGGCTGACACGAGGTTCATAGACGATTGAACGCCAAAACTGACTTACGGATAAAAGTTATGGCCTGAGAAGCCTAAACAACAATATTTTATCGTTGTCCGTTCTGTGGTTTTTACCCGAAACGACCCTAGGCTCTATATAAACCTAGTTTTGAGTGCCAAATAGAACCCTAGCCCCAAAACACTCATTTTCAGCTCCAGAACCCTAGAAAAAACTCCCCAAGATCGTGGACCCCGAATTGGGTCATTTCGACCCGTTTTCAGGCCAATCGGGTTTTGGCCGTGGGAGACGATTCTGGCCACCACCCTTGTTCACGCGCCGGCCAGGGAGGAGGAGCACGGCGAAGCGACCTTGCCGGCCACCATGGCCAAATCACCCGTTTGATGAGTCTCGATCGGCCCGGCCAACAGGCGGCGCGCCGCCACGGTGGTCGATTTTCTATTTTCTCCGCCATTCTAAGCCGACCCATACCTCCTCCCATTTTTGACCCAACTCATTCCGCATTCTTTTCATATTCACCGTTCAAATATACAACGAAGCAAATTGGTCGACGGTTGGATCGAAGTTTTCCGCCACCACAAAGAACTTTGAACCAAGGTAAGTGGTACCGCTGTTCTCGGGTCTCTGGCTTTCCGATATAAAGTTTGTAATGGACGCCGCTTGGTTAGTTTTCCATTTTAGTCACTTGCAAGAATTACCGAAAGGTTAAACCGAAATTGGCACCAATTACCAAATTAGGCAAAATTGAAGTTGGATTAGTGAAATTTGACACTTTTAAGGATTTATTGAAGGTTCAATTTCAAAATTAGCTTCCGGGTAAAAGCCCCACTCAGTACGGCTCGTGCACACTATATAATCGACCGTCTAATCCACTCTAGATAGTTTCATAGTTTTAAGAATTATTCTAAGACATTTGGGGCATCTTAATGACTTTGGTTTAGTTATTGGAGCCTAATTGGTATTTTTATTATATTATGTGCACTCACGCTGAGCTCGGGAGACAATCTCACAGTGGCGGTGACCCCAGATCTCAGAATTCTGAGCGCTTATACGCTTTAAATGCTTTGGGGTATTATTATGATATAAAATGGTGGTAAATTATTTTATATATATATTATTCGATCGAATTCATTGTTATGCATAAATATAATTATTCGTTTATATAAATGTGTTTATCATTTAATTAATTTTTGTCAACATTTTAAATATTCGAAATTTTAATGAAGTTCACGGATAATTTGTAGGCTTAAGTATTTTGATACATGGATGGAGGTTTAACCACTTTGAAAATTTATCAATTAAGAATATAAGATCGCTTGAAGATACGCGAAGAAGATAATTGCCGCTGTTATAAATTGATGTACCATATAAGCACTGTGAGGTTCCACCAATATTTATAATGACAGAGCACCGGGTTTGCCACGGTGTCGTGGAGGCTGGCTGCATCCAATCTAAGTATATATTATTTCTACTACGTGAGGCGCCACCCTGACTCCGCTTACACGGCGCCAAGCACTTGTCGTGAGGTCAGGTTTCATCCAACGGCTATATATTATTTCCACGGCCACAGGCCCAAGCCATCGACCTGGCCCATCATTATTATTATTACCACGTACACCTTTCAATGTCGGGGGTCGTGAGGTGGGGTGTCCCCACTGGCAGAAGGATGGTACAGGCTTGGTACATTGTCATTATTATTACCACGATTAATTTTCTATACAGGGTCGGATATGTGGTGATCCCATGGGCTATATGATATATGGTATGGTACATTATCGGGTGTGTCCTAGCAGTTCTTATAACATTTTCAATATTTACGGTTATCAGGTTTTCTGCTGATTTACTGCATTATTTGACGTTTATATATTTGCGCGAAATTTCATGTTGTGAATAAATTCAGGTTATAATTTCTAAAAATAAATTTGGTTAAACCTTTGTTATTACGAATTTCATATCATTACTCAGTAATAAGTCGGGGTTTTGTGAGATGACTTTAAACGTAACCTTGCGGTAAAGAGCAGGACGTTGGCGCCTCGAGAGTAAGAATTTTCGAAAATAAAAACATTATTTTCCTTATAAATTACGCCACCACCGAGATGACATCTCACGCTTTATCGCTTTAAACTGCTTCCTGCGGCCCGCCAGCTTCGTGGCACTCC
Source organism: Tetrastigma voinierianum (assembly GCA_016808115.1). NCBI lineage: Eukaryota > Viridiplantae > Streptophyta > Magnoliopsida > Vitales > Vitaceae > Tetrastigma > Tetrastigma voinierianum. The sequence goes on along the minus strand of JAEQBH010002016.1, from coordinate 459,823 downwards.
ACTCCGCGCCTACCTTACATCACTCCTTCTCGCGACACCGCAAAGATTCTATAATATCTATCCGTCTTTATTTTATCGACTAAGGGGTTTCATTTGTTCCCTAAATTCGCAAACACTCTTAACGCTCCGATTCTAAGATTTAACTCATATGAGTCTTTATTATGTGTGTTTCATGGTTATGACCTATAAGAAAAATAGGTCGGTTGTGGATTTGAGTCAAGCAGGTATCTATATATATTTGATATTATATTAACGTGATTGGTCACTCTCTTTCTTGCAAGCCTGTTCATCGAGAGGCTCCTAGATCGTGACAATGGACTTCACTGAAGCACCACCCCTGGAAACCCTTGAGTATCCTGATCGTCTGGTCTACTATCATCTTAACCACCACAAGTGGATAATCTAATTTTTATTGGTGTTTTTAATAAATCTTTATATTTAAAATATATTCTCGAATTTTACAAGCACAAAAACTATTGACATTTCATGATATTTCTAGCGAAATATTCTATTATCAAATAATCTTTATAAACATTTAATCGTATTTGCACTTTTTTCATATATAACACAATTATAATGTATATTCTCTTTAACTTTCATAACATATTATCATAATCATATTACTATAATGATTATTTCATATAACAATACATTTATATAACCTTTATACAATTTCAGTTTCTATAACCAATTCAAACAGCCTAGTCACTTCTCTAACCATATCTCGATCATACTCTCACTGTAAATGTGGATTGTTAGATAAAGTGATCTTCTAACTCAATATACCCCTACGCCTTAAAGCGGCTGATCAAACATCATGTCATTTGAACTTTTAATTTAGATATTATTTAAACAATCGAATCGCTTCCGGCATAATTTCCAGAACAAAACTGAATTGTGTTGTATATTTGAAAATTTTATGGGAATTATAGGAGACATACTTCGTTTAAAACTGCTTCTCCCAGATATCTGGGGCCAGATGTAAATTCGAATCACTCTATCTTTGACGAAAGATAACTCAAGCATGATTTAAACAACCGAAATTACTCCAATTCAGGGGACTGGTCTAAACAACTTTTAGGGACCGAATTGTTCCCTTAATTTGACGAATTTTCTAGGTCCAATGGGGTCTAAATTTAGATACATTTATTTCAAGCGAGACGTGTTCTCCTGAAGTTCAGCTTTACCTTAATTTTAATCACTTAATTAGATGAAAATAAACTCAACTTATGACCTAAATACCAAAACTATTCCTAACCCAAAACTCAGACGTAAATAACCCGAAAATGTAGCATCAATTGGACAATTTTTGCCTAACGGTCTAAATTTGATACACTTATTTCAGTGGAGATTTGTTCTCCTGTAGTCTAGTTTACCTGCACTTCGAATCACTAATTTGATGAGTGACGCATCAAAAGCATTACTTAAACAAAAACATTAGTTAAAAAAATGACAACATCTCCCTAAAACCCAACATTTTCTGAGCACAAATTTTTCCTCCATCGTTAATCAAACAACCAAACCAAACAACCATTCCAAACAAGAATTCTGCAATAAAAAGAGGTATTCCAAACCCCAAACAAGTATCCCTATACATATCCATACAAAAATCCAAAAATCCACAAAACATAAGCCGGGTGTGAGCTCAAAATCCCACATCGACAAATAGTATGATCATGAGTTTATGAACATGGATAATACCTAAAGCGAGAATAAGTTTTTCGGGAGTGGGCTTCCCATAAACAAACCATATGACTCTCGCCTTCAAAGGATAATATCATACCGGAAGCGCCCATAAGATTTCCTAACAATACAATAAATACAATGATTTGAAAGCTCATGATATTACTCTCTATGAACCCATTGTTTGTTTGATATCATATATTGCTCAAGAAGATTCATCATTAGATCTCGCTTCATTAGAAATGAAATCTCCCGTATGTTAGGAAAAAGAAGACATATGTATTAGAGGAAGTTTACAGTTTGTGTTGAAAGATGGATAGACTTGTTAATCTTTTCATAGAGACATGTTTGAAACATAATGCAGCGAGCTGGGACAAGAAAATTAAGCAACTATAGTACCTTTGAATTCGTTTGAGTTGCTTTGCAATATCCAACATAATTGGCCTCTCCTCTGCATTATCACTAAGACACTTGAGAATGGCTTCCATTACTCGCTTGAATTGCGATGGTGGTGGCGACCCTTCTCCTCCTCTTGTCGCCACTTCTACCTAGAATCGTAGGTCAACAATCTCATTCATCAGACATTTCTCGATGACAGATCTTCTGTAATACCCACTGATTCTATGTCTATGCCTCCATATCTCTTTCCCGTTAGAAGATTGAATAAAATCAAGCCAAAGCCAAAAACATCACTCTTCTCTGAATACACTCCCGACGACACAACTTCAAGTGCTGCAAAACCACAAGTACCCATAATGGGTTCATTATCTACTTGTGTTTCACCCTCAGGAAGTGCCATACAAAGTATAAAATCACAGAGCTTAGCACTAAAGTCTTGGTCCAAGTAGAACTGTTGACCATGTATATCTCTATGAATGATTGGCCTCGGAAACGCAGTATGAAGATACGTAATCACTGAAGCAATCTCATTTGCAATCTTTAATCTAATCTTCCATGATAAACTAGCTGGATTGGTTTCTAATTTCAAGAAGATTTGACCATCGGAAATTAAAACTAAAGTGTGGGGTTTTGGTGTTTGTATGAAAGATCCTAAAAGCTTCAAAGTACTATGGTCAGCCACTTAGGCCGCTACTGCTATTCCATTACTTACCCTTTCAGGATCAACGAAAGGGCCATAATCACCATAGTACTTTTTCACAAAAATCACTCTACCTTCCAAACAACCTTTATACCATTTGTAGCAAGACCCAAAACCAGAAATTCGTTTCGGATTATAATTGTTAGTAGCTTGAAGCTCTTGGCTGAAAAGGTAATGGATGGATTGAGTACTTGCCATTAAAATAGGAAATCTGGGCTTCTCCAATAACAAACCCTCCATTCCTCAACATGTTCTCATCCTCTCTCTTCTTCTTCTTATTCCACATTTCAATACTTATCGGTTTTCCTCTCTTCTTAATTTTCCACCCACCAAATTACTAAACCCCTAAGACTTCCTCAAACTATGATGATATGGGTAGCTACAACCCTGCAGAAGAAAACGAAAACAAAGAATAGAGCCATAATATTCAGTATCAATCTGGCATTAATAGCAGAATATCAATCTTAGCTACACTTTTTTCCATGTGTATATATATATATATATAACAGAATTAATTGAGGTATAAGAATTAACCCAAGAAAATAATTACGGTACCATATATGATTAGAGTGAGTGAGAAATGAAGTACATCAATGAAAAAGTAAGTATACCTCTCTTGGAGAAGATCCTTCCTTCCAGACCTTGAGAAGCTGAGGGCTTCAAGTCTTTTGGGTGAGGTAGAGGTGAAGCTGAAACAGAGAGAAGAATAGCCATTGATCCCTTGAAGCTTTTCCTATATAGAAAGAAATTAGAATAGATTCCACACGTTTTTGTCAGAGTAGACCTTGACCATAAAAAAATAATAATTAAAAAATGCTCTTGGAGCCCACACGTTTTCTCAGATAAAATAAAAAATAAAAAGGAGCTCAACGAAAAAGAGCTCAAGGGCTGGAATTTCTGAGGGGGAAAAAATTACACCCATAAAAAATATTTATTAAAATGTAACACAACTCAAAAGCTTCTCAACTGTATGAGAAAAACATAAAGATTAAATAATTGAAGGAAACAAAATAGAAAGGAAAAGTAGAAAGAAAATAAAAATAGAATTAAATTTCATAAAATATGTTTATTTGCTATTTCAAATCAATTTTATTTATTTAAATTTATCAATATAAATATTAAATAATTTTAAAATACCTCATTTCTAAGTAATTTTATTTTTTAAAATTTTTATTAGTCAATCAAATATAAAAAAAATTATTTCCCTCAATCAATTTTTTTTTTCTTTCCTTGATGCTTTTCGAAAACTAATCACAATCCTACTGTTTTTATCCCCTTAACTTGTTTTCTGGGTCTGCCACTTATCAACCCAATACCTACAAAGAGGATCACCACCACAATTTGCTGTGGGGTGTGTATTGGCTTTCCTCTAAACCATTTATAGAAAGTCATAAAAAAAGAAAGAAAATAAATTTAAAAAAACATAAAGAACATGAACCATATGCAAGATCCAAAATAGAAGAACACCAGCAATAATGGTACGCATTTTCCAAAAATATGGAGAAATTAAGATCCAAGAAAAGAATCCAAATACAACAATTACTCCAAAATTCATACGGTTACGGATTGTGCTGCATGCGTAGCGACTCGTGCTCAGCTCAACAAGAACAAACAATGAATCATTTCTTTCTAAGGAAAATGAAATGCTTCAATGGTTTCTCTAGCTTGTACAATATTCTTCAATATTGTAAGCATGAAATACCTCATACAAGTTGAAGAATTGATAACAAATGTTTGAGAGACTCTTAAATTTGCGCCAATCATCTACAAATTTAATTAATAAAGCACATGGCGCAATACATACAAACCAGGTTCCATCTGGCCAAAGGTCGACCTAAACGGGGTTTCACGACCACCTGCCTGGTTTATGTGCCCTGGCTGACCATCATCATTGAGCCAAACTTTGCATTTTCTAAGGCCAACGGCCTAGCCCACGGTAACATTTTAATAGATAGCCTAGGATGGAGGCCCAGACGTAAGTGCTTCATGGGCTCCAACAATTAAAAACCAATTTTTTTATTTTAACTTCTTTCTAAATTTCAAAATTTAATGATTTAACTTATAATAAAGTTTTAACAGTATATATTATAAATAGAGTTACGTTTATCTATTTAAAAAAATTTAACAGGACAAGGGATCTGGCCCATTGGCCAGCCTTAAAGGCCTACAGGTCGGATCTAAATTAAACCTGCTGGCCCAAACTTTCTAGAAAGGAGCTTGGCCCAATCAGGTTTGGGCTAGGCTCTACCTGATCAGGCCAGGCCGAGCTTGAAACGAGTAACAGGCTTCTCCCCTAAATTTCAGACCTTTCAACCATCATTTGAGATACAATATATTCTACCAAAACTAGATTCACCATCATCATAATAAACAATGCCACTTTATCAAAACCTTATACATGCCTGATATGAATCCAAAACAAGACAAAACTGATATTAGTTTACACAAATTTGTGAACTTAAGCTGTTGTAGTATTATCCATTTGACTCACTGCTTTCTTTATGTGGATGTGAAGAGGAATCAGTAGCACGCAATACCAAATTTCTTTGATGGCAAGTGTTGAATTCTGCTTTGAATCGAAGACATAAATTTGTGAAATTGATCGTCAAAACTAGCTTGCAGTTCCTGTGGAGAAAGCAAGTTTGGCCTTTCAATAACTTTAACTACAGAGTTAGCTGCAAGGTTAATCTGGAGACATCACCGACAAAACAAATTAGTGAAAAGCTCTAGTTGGCAAGGTCTAATTTTCAAAACCAAGTAGAAAAACATTCACAATTCTTATGCAGTCTATTCTGACGAAAGAAAGACATAGCAAGAAAATACAGAGTGCAACGTGTAACTCATTAGACAAACAAATGGATGACAACATTAAAAACAGAACAGTAATAGAAGAGTAGGCATACAGACCATTCCTAAAACTGCTATTTACCATGCATAATCAACCTTCACTCTTGGACAAGCTTTGGGGTAGGTTTGCCAAAGCGAAACAAAAATCCAAAGGAAATATATTAGATACTCATTTTGTTGGGGTAGTTTATGTGCCAAGACAAAAACTAAGGAAATATATTGATTCCATTTGTTTGGTTGCTTAAAGGTTGCCCACATAGATGAGCCGCTTTGGGTTCATCAACAATAAGAGCAATGGGATTAGCCTAGACTTTTCGTGTCCCCCAACCCTACTTCTACTTTAATTTCTTTAAGCAATTTGAGATGTAATGCATTGATCCTGCAATACAAATGACAACAAATCACCAAAATATTGCCAAAATCCACAAATCAGTGAAATATCAAAAACAACTGTGAGAAATCTTATGAAAACCATTGGTCATCAATCAAACAAAATCCTTTCCATTACTTCTCTTTTCAATAAACCAACGAAAATTCCATTACTTTCAATTTTCCGCCTGGCCAAATCTTAATTGTAGAATCCTTGAAAAAACAAAATCATACTTGGTCTTTGTTAAATGACCAACTCTCCTAAAAGCTCCAACTTACAGGATTTGGGTTTAATATAAATATCATAAACACCCTCCCTCACGTGCAACCCCATACCCGCACGTGGAGAGTCAAATAAACAAATAGAATCCTCCATGGACTTTCAAATCAACAAATGGAGAATAAATTGCAAAGAGATGGTTCGAACCCAAGGCCTCCTGCCAAACCACGCTCTAATACCATGTTAAATGATCAACTCTCCTATAAGCTCAAGCTTATAGGATTAGAGTTTAATATGAATATCATGAACGCCTTTCAAAATTCTTAGGATCCAAGATCTGTTTCTTTATGAAAGAAGAAATGGTATATGCATCGTAGTCGCAGATTACCGATCCTAATTCATAAGCAAACTCTATTAGCTCATGTCACGTTGTTATTGATGGCACCCAAACCACAACAAGGCACATGTGATAAAGAACCTTCCTTAACTAAGGGACCTTCCTAGACGCAAAATGCATTATGGATTACTTTATTTTCAGGGGACTCGAAGAATGAATACTTCTTTTGTTAATATACTAAGAAAAATCATGAGATAAGGAATCCAAAAATGTTAACCAGTCCAATCTCACAAATTCAAAATAATTAGGCATTGAATCCTTATAAGAAGACCATCTACTAACATGTCCTTTTTGTTCAATGAGCCAATGGAAGCTGAGGACATCATCGAGAATGAACTAATAATCCTACACTATTTGCCTTTTGAATCCTTAATTTAAATCCTCAATTTAATCTCTTCAAAAGAAGGGGATCTTATTCTCAAAATACTAAATAGGTCTTATTTTCACAGTAACAATATATTTTCCCCCATCCGGACAAATATCTACTTAGTTCTTTATCTTCCCTAATTATTCTTTTCCAGAACATCTCCTTCTCTTGTGTACTTCCTTTCAGTTCTCAACAATAAACTTTCCACCAAAGTAGAATACTTGAAGGAAACTTAATCCCATAATGTGAATGCAGGTTATTCAAGAGGACTATGGAAATGCCTTCTCAATTGCTAGTAAATAGCAAACAAGAGATAACTTCTACTTGCCATGATATTCTCTCCGTTATTATTGGCCTCACCGAAGACGAAAAATCAATGGCCATTCAACAAAATATTAGTGAAATCAACTTCTATAGATTTCTTCAAGGCAAACAGAGGGAGGGAAAATTTTGTAAGGCCGCAGATTTTCAATCCACAATTTTCTCAGCAACCAAGCATCCAACTAAAACAACTAAAAAATGAAAGAGCTAGAAACTAAAAAATACCCAAATCATCACCATACCGATTCCGTAGCTTTCTTCAGTAAAGCTGTGGCCAAAGGCAATATACAGAACCTAACATTGCCAAGAAACAAAAATTAGTATATCAGGAAAAATAATAAGGTAATAGTACCAAACTCATTCCTTCAAAGGACAACCTGTCTTGGCTTCCATTAAAATGCATGAGAAAAATAAAATTAATTAAATGTTATACAGCTTGTCTGGAGAAAATGCGCCAATGTTTGGTAGGTCAGAAAATGGGGGGAAACTAACATTCCTCGGCCGCCGGAAAGTGCTTCTTCCGATGGATCTTTCCATTCGTCAAATCTGAGAAAGAAGATGAAATCAAAATGAAAACAAAACGAAATGAAAATCGAAAGCTCCAGATGGTGAAATCGTTTTGAAAAAGGGAAATAAGAGCATTACACCCAACCGTAACGGCGATCGAAGAAGAGACGTTTGGAAGAAGGCTTGAAATTAGAGGTTGAAATTGTGACTTCGTCCCATTGTTATCCTCATAGTACCACTTCGAAGGATAGAAGGGTTTTTTCTTTTCTTTTTCTTTTTTTTCCTCCTTCTTTTTTTCTTTTTCCCTTTAAAAATAAATAGAAAATTATTAATATATATCATTGGTTTGTTTTTGGTTTTGCTTTAAAGGCCTATTTGATTCTCTTTTTGAAACCGTTCTTAAAGAACACTTTGTGTCACACAATACTAAAATTATAGTTCTTGAATAAAAACGTATGTTTAATGTGTTACGTTTTTCATAATAATGAATTAAATGAATGTAAGCCTTAGCAGGTAGGTAATTTTTCGTTTTTTCTATTCAAACTTTTCGAAAAACAGTTAAAATCGCTTAGCTATTTATAATCGGATTAGGTAAACAAAAATTTAAAATAGTCAAATGGTCACTATTTTCAACATTTTATATACGCATTAAAAATCGTTTTTTACGTCGTTTTCGCTGACCAACGGAAATGCCGTGATTTAAGATTAGATAAAATTTAATAGATTTACCGTTTTTTATTTTCCTCTTTCCACTTCGATCTCTTTCAACACCAAGATTTAGTGCCACATTATCGTTCATTATCTTACTGTGCTAAACGTTACTAAAACGGATTTCTTATTTTATTTTTCATCAAATAAGATCAACTACTTTCGAAAACAACCAAAGATTATAATACATCGTAGTAAATTCTCTATATTTTCAATTTCTTAATAGTTAAAAATTTTCGCGAACTAAACGGCCTTAGTTTTCACTTGTTTTTGAATAAAATCAGTTTTCAAAAATGAACCAACAGCGATTTCGATTTTCGTAATAGTTTTCAAAATACATAGTAACGTATTTTAAGATTCTTAAACTGCTGCCTAAATTTAGTGTTTTATATGTTCTTCGTGTTTAAAAAAACAAATCATCCGCTGGCTTCATCAAATTTTTTAACCTATCCAAAAATCTGCATTACGAAATTTTTCAACGTGAGCAATCTTTAGCTTTTCTTTTTTCAAAATACGTTTATACTTGAATTGAATAAAATAAAGCACAAGAAAACTGTTGTGAAACCATTAAAACGAAGCTTAATTTAAAATAATGAAATGTGTTTAAATGCAAAGCATTATTCACAATCCTGTTTTCGGAACAATGGTAAGAAAATCGAAATCTAAGCACGGTAGCGTAAGAAAAGAATAAAATAAATGCAGCTAATCCCGTGTTGCTTGATCCACTGAGAAATCAGCAGTTTCAATTTAATTCTAAAACAAATAAAACAACAGACAAAATGCTTTTCTGATTCATTTATAAACGCTTAGTAATAATGACCATTTTCTGTTTCAAATTTTATTTTGGCTTTATTTCAACTAAACGTGTTTTCTTTCTTTTTTTTTTTTCAAAAGCTAATAGAATGTAAAATTTTCTACCTACTAAACAGGGCAGAAAATTTAAATGTTGAAAAGTTAAAAAATTTAAATGTTGAAAAGTTAAAAAATTTAAATGTTGAAAAGTTTGTTTAAATGTTGGATAAAATTTTCTACCTACAGAAAATTTTCCTTATTTTTCATTGTTTTTTAGAACAAAAAACAGTTTTAAAAAATTATAACCAAATACATCCACACTATTTTGCTAGTTTCTGAAAATTATTCTCTTATTATTTAAATTCTGGTGATTTTTATGCCTTCCATGATTTTTAGAACTATAATCAAATTAGGGCCTTATTTTCCACGTGGCAAAATAGTTATCCAACATGGCATATGGCATGGAAGAAAATAAAACAGAACAGGTGGGTCGTTTGGGAAATAAGCAGAACTTCAGTTCCTATATTGGCATATTATGATGATCTGATATTTTGAATTCCAATTCATTCTCATTTATTCCTCTCTGCGAAAATGGCGAATCAGGAGCAAGGTAATGAGATCCAACGGGTCGGAATCCCCTCCAAATGTGTTGAGTTCAGGTATCTTCCGGATATTCTCTTTCCGTTTGGCTGCCGAGAAGTGGAAGGAAATTGCTTACAGCGTTCATTTTAGAACCAAACATGCTTCGAGACATTCTTTGGAAGGAAACCTTGTTTGTTTCAAGAAAATTTAAAGCTATTGAATTTTCATATCATTTCCTTGGTGGCCGGGAGAATGGAAGGAAATTGAAAGATGAAAAAGGAAACTTGATTTCATACATGGATGTTATATATCCTCTTAGAAACGGAATGGAATAGATGAATGAAGTTTATTTTCTCGGCATCCAAACGGAAGGTTCCATAAATATTGTGAGAATTCAAAGATATTAAATAAGGTTTGAATTTATAGAAGTCTGAGTATTTTTAGCACCAATTTTGATATAGCCTCTGTTTTGGTACTTTGAATTTCTATAGTCTAAAATTTTACTTCAAGCTCAATAAGAGCTTCTATATCTAGCCTGTGACTTATAAAATCTGCCGAGAAGACGTTGGATTCTACACATGTTTATTGATTTTGTTGCTTTCTATGAAAACAAATAAGGGCATCAATGATTCAATAGAATTTATTGTAATGTTACGATCATGAAGTGTAAAAAGAAGAAGAAGAAAAGGATTGTGTTAGTCATACAAAGATTGAGGGTTCCTGTTAGTCCTATGTCTTGATTATAGTGATAGGTATAGTGAGTGTTCAGATTGAAAGTTGAGCACTCTGAACTAGCAATTGATAAAGCCTCTTTGGGTGACTGTATGTTTGTTATTTTGGGAGGACTGTATGCTTTGTTATATTGGTTGAATGGGGGTTATGTTGTTTTGTGTAATGCAGGAAGTGGTGGGGTTTGTATGATGAGTAACACATGGAGACAGAACAGCACTCATCATCTGAATAACTTCATCTCCTTCCTCAATGCAAATTCCTTCCGCCTTAACTTTGGCCCCAATTGCCCCTGTAATTCTCATCCTTGCCTACTTTCTGTGTATTTTGTGGTTCCCCACTGATTTCTTTTGGGATTTTTATTGCAGGATTTCATTTTCAACTGTGGTGGTTTATCAGTGGCCTTTGTTTTTGTGACAAACTGGGACTGTAACAACCACTTGCCTACCTATAGCAGGTGGGGAAGATTTCTCAAGTATTTGTTTGTCTTATTTTCCTTTTTGAAGTAATAATAAGCATAAGAAGCATGATATTCATATTACCTAAATCCTAAGCAAACTCGTTTTTTTCTTTAGAGAGTTGGTTGTTTGACAATAGTCGTTATAACTTGATAACAGTACACTAAGGCTAATGATAACTGATCATTCTGATTCTTTTGAAAGTTTAAGGAAAGAAACTAAAACATAACCTCATTTTCAACTTTTGTTTACCCTTTTTTTTTTCTATATTTCATATAACTATGAACAGTATTGATACAGGGTACAGAAACTAAAGGAGCAATTTGCAAATCTCTACATTGTTGTCACGCTTCCAACCAGGGAGCAAAATGATTCTTTTGTCCGCTCTTACTTCAAGTGAGTCATCCAAAACTAGAATATGCATTTTCGCCAGTTTCTGATAACTGCTTGGCTGTTGTTGATTGGCGAAGGCTTGAAATGAAGCTTGAAGGCCTACATTTGTGCCAGTTCAAGACTGGAGATGGGACTAGAAGATTGTGAAGATAGTCATGCCCGTGGGGTATTAAAACTATTCTCTAAATCCCATATCTCTTTAACTCATTTCAAGCAGTTATTAAATTGAAAGCCATATATTGCAGTATGTAAGAGGTGTGGATGTAGCATCCAAATTGAGTGGCTGAGGTCAGTTACAAAGTGCTATTCTCTAGTTTAAATTGTCTCTGTTGTTGTCATTGTCATTCTTTATTCTTACTTCAATATACCTTTCTGTTTTTCAAAGAGGAAAGATCAGTGCAAGGAATGGAAGAATTTCTTAGAGTAACTACTCATACCTGGAATTGATAATCATGACAAATTCAGTAATCTTTTCTTTCTTCTCACACTGCATTCATAACATCTCTTTTTATTTTTAATTTTAGTTTTTTTGAAGATAGCATTCCTTTCATTTAGTAGAACTATTTAAACGTCAAATTGTCCCTTACTGCAGGGGGATTGTCATGAACAATTCAATAAATATGATAATGCATGATGTCTATATCATTCCTTAACTTCATAACCATTATTTCCCTCCCATACCACATTACAGCAAACATAGGGAAGGTTGGTCTATTTTGAAAATTGTTCTTAAAAACACAATAATAATTTTTGGGTTTGTTTGATTCTTTGTTTGAAATCCAGCTTGAGAATAGCTTTGAAAACACAAATAATATCATTTTTGTGTTTTCTGAAAACTGTTCTTGTTATTTGAATTTAGTGTTTTTTGTACTCTTCGTGTTTTTTCAAAAAAGAAAAAAGAAAAAACTGAAACCAAACATGTTTTCCTTATTCTCTTTTCTGTAACCAAACAGACCCTTTGTGTTATCTGAAAATTGTTCTTATTGTTTGAATTTAGTGTATTCTTGTATTATCTATGTTTTTCAAAAAAAAAAAACTAAGAACTAAATCGTTGTTTTATGTTTTCCTTATTCCCTTAGTTTTTCAAACAAATAATAATTTTCAAAAAACTGTAAACAAACATGTCTTGGAAACTCATGAAAGTAGAAAACCCGAATTATTTTGTGGTGCTAAGAAAATCTAAGAGGTGACGTTAAGAAAGTTGAGAACCATGTTATTGTATTTATATATACGTATGTCAATTTTCAGATTTTCAAGTTTGAAACTTAACATTAGTCTTGTCTTATATAGTAATTTTCTAATGAACCAAGCATGGGTAAGAATTTTCAACTGTCTTGTATGTTCAGCTTAATCAAGCAATTGTCTGAGAAATAACAGCCAAAGCATCAAAAAGATTATATTTTGAAGAACACAGACCTTCAACGAGAAGGCAGAGACGATCACAAGGTTTTTCAGAGATCCAAAGTTTTATCTCATCCAAAATCAATTGATGGGAGAAAAGGAAGAAGACAGGAGGAATCAGATTAGTCATGGCAGTTTTGAGGCCTCTTCAGCTCAAGTTGTAAGTTTGTTGAGTATCTCTCTTCAATACAACTAACTATGTTGAAATTCTATATGGCGATGTCTCCAATAATTTGGTTAGCTGGTATGATTAAAGTTCTCCAAGATGCCCATAGTAATTTGTTAGTGTTGACAGCCTCATGGATAGAGGTATAAACGATTCAAGCTAAATCATGAGCTACTTGAGCTCAATTCATAGAATACTCGAATTTGACTTGGAGTTAATGGTATAAACGAGTCAAGCTATTCATGAGCCACTCGATCTCGATTCATAGAATACACGAATTTAATTCGAAGTTAATCGAGTCGAGTTTGAGCTCAAATAACTTGTCGAGTAGAGTATTGAGCTACTCGCGACCTTGATCGAGCTTTATTATTTTATTAAACGAATCGAATTCGAGTATAATTATTTATTACTTTTCTAATTGATTCGAGCTTTATCGAGTCGAACCCGAAGAATTTCAACTATTTTCGAAATGAAGTTTTAAATATCCGAAAAAAGCCCGCCGATTAAGTTTGAGTCGGTTCAAGCTTTGAGTTTTTTAATCGAAAGTCAAACTCGAGCTTGCCTCTCCATCGACTCAGTTCCCATTACACTCTACTCATTCATTAGATCCATTCACCAAAAGTTTGTTTGAAATTTAAAAAAACAGAACAAAACACAATGCCGCAAAGTTACTAAAGACATGGGGACTCTGTTACAACGTGTGTTTAACTCTGCAATGGTTTTATAAGTTATACATCCAAAAACGCTTTCAACCTGATATGTTATCATTTGTAATGCTTTGTCACAGCGTTTTTATACATATTTGAAATATATTATATAACAAGAAAAGAAGTTCATAAAAAATGGCTTTTAAAAGAAAAACTACCAACTCCAATCCAAGAACTATTTCAGTCAGATCAAATGATCACCTAATTTTGAAAAGGAAAATCTTCCCAACATCAAATATGAGTATAGGAGCGAGATATGCATAGCCGTGTGAAAAACTTGCATTAGTCTATCATCAGTAATGGAATAAATACGATCTATTATATTCAAAGAGCCAATAGAAAAAGAGTTTCATCCAAACTTAGAGGTGTAAATGAGTCAAATACTTGAGCATGACTAATAGAATACTCGAATTAAACTCAGAGTTAATTGAGTCAAGTTCGAGTATTACAATACTTAACTTGAGTTGCTTATGAGCTTAATCAAGTCGAAGTTCTCGAAATGAACTCAAGTCAAATTTGAGTCAGTCGAGCCGAGTTTGAATATAATTATTTATTAATTTTTAATTGATTCGAGTTTTGTTTGTCAAGTTTGAGTAGCTCAAACTATTTTCGAGGCCGTAGTTCTCAACATATGAAGAAAAGTCTCGATCAAGTCTAAGTCATTTGCTTTTAATCGAGTTGCGCTCTGCTTACCTTTGTATCGACTCGATTACACCCCTAATCCAAACTCACTAATAATTTCAAAACAAGAAAAAGAAAGAGAAAAGATGAACAAAATAGTCCTGAAAGATAAGTCCCTTCATTACTATCGACAAAACTGTGGATCATAGCTTGAAGTTGAAGCAAAATACAAGTACTAACACACCAACCTAAAATACAACTAAAATACTACTAAAAATAAAAACCAAAAACAAAAATAAAAAACTCCACTCCACCCCGAAATGCCCGAGGTAACAAAAACCGAGAGATGAGAAACCTGAGATCAAAATCACGCGAATCTAGTTCATGGCCGAAGAAACTGATAAAATTAAGACGGGGCGCCAAGGTAGGAGGCGAGCGCAAACGCCATCGAATATACCGCCACGGGTTAATACCGGGCGTTTACCCAGTCCCCTGACGATAAGAGGCTGGTTTTGTACCTTGCAGTTGTGAAAGCGATGATGTTATCGCATCCAAGTCGGGCTAAGGGATGGTCTTTCTTGTATCTTCGCAGCTCCACAAGCCCTTTTTGGTTTATCACATCCACCACCCCAACATATCTCAGGACCTAGTGGCTCTAAATTCAATTGGTATAATTAAACATCTTCTAATATTTAAAGAGAAAATCAATGAAAAATGAGTGAAATTATATAAATTTTAGTATAAGTGATTAGAAATTTCAAGAATAATAGTGTTTTAAAAGAAGGTATAGTCTATAAGACGCGTTGTCTTGAAAGGCGAGACGCTATAATCTAAGAGGAGCAGTCTTTGAGCTTAGCGCCCCTTTTAAACCATGGGTAAATGCAAATTCTGAGGAAGAATGAGAAGGTCCATATCATCACGTTAAACGACTCAACTCTCCTAAAAGCCTTAAAACTCAGAGGACGCTTAATAATAACATTACTTTTAACACTCTCCCTCACGTGCGGCTCTACACCCTCACATGGAGTCAAACAAACCAAAAAGAGTCTTCGCGACTTTCAAACCAACAAATGTGGGAATAAATCGCAAAAAGTTGTCAAACCAATCTACCCCAAGAACTAAACTCGACAATTACGTTAAACAATCAACTCTCCTAAAAGCTTAACCTTGTAAGACGGGCCTAATATGAATATCATAATTCAGACTCCTCCCTCTCATGCGGCCCAATACTCGCATGTGCAGAGTCAAACGATCCAACCAAGCTCCCGCTGACTTTCAAACCAACAAATGCATTAAATTGCGTAGAGAGGTCCCGAACCAAGGACCTCCTACCAGAGCAAGCTCTGATACCATGTTAAACAATCAACTCTTCTAAAAGCTCAAGCTTGTAGGATTTGGGCTTAATATGAATATCATGTCTTTAACACTTTCTCTCACGTGTGGCCTCATACCCGTACATGGAGAGTCAAACAAACCAAACAAAGTCCTCCATGGACTTTCAAACCAACAAATGAGGAATAAATTGCAGAGAGAGGTCTCAAACCAAGGACCTCCTCTGCCAGGCCAAGCTCGAATATCATGTTAAATGACCAACTCTCCTAAAAGCTCGAAACCATAGTGATTCGTGGCTAATATAAATATCATGTCATTAACACCACACGAAGCGAAATGCCTCATTGTAGTTGCTGAACTGACCTACTAAGAAAGGAATGGCTACGTGCCTGCAACCAAGTTCTTTGAGAGTATAGACACTCCTCAAAAACCTAACATTACTCTTTTTTTCTCACTATGAGACTGCGTTTGTTTCAATATTTGCAATAATAATAACAACCTTCAATAGAATTCTTCTGTAAGGCCACTCTAAAAATCCTGGTTTCCAAAATTGTTTTCTCTGTTCCTAACTTAAAACGGCATTTAACAAATTTTGACTGAAAAAGGTTGTTTAAGTAAATTGTTTCTCAATACATGCTCTTTCTTTAAACAAATTTGGGATGTTTCTAGTGCTTTTATCAAGCATTCTCAAGAAAATAATTGGAAACATGGAGAGTAGACTACAGTTTTGTATGTATATAAATGTATAGAGATTAACTCCTTTTTCCATATTTATCAAGCAACGACTAACTCTCCACAAGCATGGCCTCATATCCACGTTACACGCTAAGAATCAAAGTCCATTACGATTTAACAAACACGTGGGATTAAATCAATATAGATTCGAACTCGTGACATCTTGCCAAACTCAGCATTTGCTTACATTAATATCATGCTCAACATTTATATTCTCAAACAAAATTGATCTAAACATAAATTCAAAATTATTTAAGAACTTTTCTTAAATACTGATTTATAATGGTTTAAAAATAGATCAAATAAGATATAAGATACTGAAATACGCTATATTATATGATGTCATCACATTGACCAAGATATGGTATCATTATAGAAAAATGGCAGCCAATGGCACAATGATTCAAACTTAAAAAAAAATAATCAAAATCAAAATAAAAAATTAAAACCAGGTTGTTCATAGAATTGTAAGTTTTGCCATAATGATCACTTATGGTGGTGGCTCCTATTTTCGCAATTACTCTATCCAAAATACAAAACTCAAACATGCTTACTTTTTCAGACATATCTAATTAACTAATAGAGATACTTACTTCCCTGCATCCTCAGCATCTTGTAGCTGCTTAGCCATGTCTTCGGTCGTATAGTGGCACCGTTGCATGAATTCTTCAGCTGATGCAGCAGCCTGCAAGCAAAATCACCATAACCGTCATACTGAATATGGATGTGCCATCAGTTCTGTACATGAACATAATAACCTTAATTTTACTCTTAATGGTTCTGGCACAAGACTTTGAACGGGAGTATCCGAAAGTTCCAGTTTTAGACCAGATTCTCTAGCAAGAATTATTACCTGCAATAAGACAGCAGCTTCAGGAGCCTATGATAATCTTTCCGAATTTTTACCGTCAGTAAATCTGATAAAATATAATTTCTGCTTCCAATACATGGTGGGTAGATCTATTGACAGCAAAGACAAGGCCTTCCAAATGGGGTATCGCGTAGCTGTACCCCATCATACCTGGGATCGCTAGAGCTAACGTTTCAAAAATATACAGACAAGTGGTGGTCTGTGGCTCAAGTCCCAAGAGGACATGATTACATCAGAACTAAAGCTCGCTTAACTCCACAAAATAAGATATCACAAGAATAACAGTAAGTAGATAGTAGCAGTGCCCAAAATCTTTCCAGAGCTCATGCCATGTACTGACTGCATACCTAATTGAATGAGTGATAGCCAATAAAGCAAATTACATAATTTTTACCCTTAGTTTCAAAAAAAAGAAGAGGGAACATTAGTATTAAAATCGTGCACTTTCACGACTAGATCCTCGAACAGTGCTTGTTTTAAATATACACTTTACGATCCCGCTTTTATATCCCCAACAAGACTCCGAACCTCTATCCTATCCAACGTGGCTCGTCAAAACAATGTCGTTTTAATGCTAAAACTACAATTAAAACTGTCGTGATATAAAAACAAAATCAAAACAAGTATTTAAAAGCAAACATTTTGTTCAAGATTTAAATACAAAAGTCATGAAATTTCAAGATTTTAATACTAATTTTCCCAAAAAAAAAGTTGAAAAGTAAGCCCAATACCACCTCCACCCCCTCTCTGCTTATCTGGAAATTTTAGAGGCAATTTACTGATCAAATGGCCCCTCCTGCTTCAGCAAATTGTAGTGGCAGGGAGGAGGGAACACAATGATGTCCCACACCCATTTAATTAACCCAAATTAAGCACGTATTAATTACCTTTCTGGCGACATCTGTTCCAGATAGATCATCCTTTGGATCTTGCTCGGTATAACCAGCTTGTTTGGCCTCTGACACCACCTCACTGAAACTTCGAGTGCCCTTAAAGTAGTTGAAGATATAGCTCACTGCCCATGAAGAGAAAGCCTTGTGTTAAAAGACATGTAGGGCATATTCCTGAAGCAGCAAGAATTTAGATGCTTGTAAAACAACTTGATTGCTAGTTTCTTTCCCAATTAATAATATATTTCTGGTCATTTATTTATTTCATTTATTTTTGTTACTTGAAAGGTGTTTAACTAAACCCAAATGCCTTCAATGTTAGTATCTGTCTCCAGTTTCTTGTTGAGACTCCTGTGGTGCTACCAGATTGGGAGACCAGCCCTGACAGTAGCTTCATAGAAGTAATGCATATGATTGCCTTTAAAGAGCACTCAATTTCAAATACTGGATTTGACAGGAACACGCTGAGATAAGTTTCATACATTCATTTGATAAAACAAAATTCAAGGAAAACGTGGAAGAAAATATTTTCAACTATTATTTATCTTGATTTACGAATATTTTCCTTGCATGATAATGGGGTATTTGATGATGGATCCAGAAAACATGCAACCCAATCTATTTTTAGTGGCTTACGAAGCGACGGTAATGTATTTTTCAGAGCATCACTGTGTTTCTCTTCTCTGTGATATTTTTACAGTCATAGGAATAGAATTTAATTGCTAGAGTTAACTACATTGGATGAGAAAACTTTTTGTTAAGGCTTCTAAGAGTCTTTTCTATATAGTTCCTGCCCTTTGTAAACAATTCCAAATCGTTGTTTGCTTTGTAACACCCCAAATTATACCATAATACATGACACGTTGTTAAACTGTGTTCAAATTGTGTTTATCGGAAATTTGGTTAAGTGTAAAAATGATATAATCGGAATTTTAAAGAAGTAATAAATGATAAGTGGTAAATTATCACTTAAGGACATAAAGGACATTAAGTAAGATGATTATATGTTATTGAATAATTACATAAGTTGATGTGCGATTAGAATGAAATAGAAGGGACCCAATAGCAAAAATTAAAAGTGGAAGTTAAATAAAGAGACAAACTTGTCTCACAATTGGGGAAAATCCAGTTTGGTATGAGAGAGCTTAGCAGCACCCGTTTTGTGGGAAAAGAGATCGTTAGCCGCATTTCACCGTCGGTTATTGGTTCAATCAAAGACAAAGCAAGGTTCTACCTCTTTGTACAATTTTAGGAGAAGAAAGCAAAGAGAAGGAAGAGAAAAACAAGTTGAAGAGTATGAACTAAGGTATGTACCCTTGAAGATCAATTTTCGCTCATATTGTCAGTAATCATATTTAAATTTCATGGCCCCGATTGAAGAAATTTGTATAAAGGAAATGTCGAGGCTTTAAGAGAGATAATAGAAAAACTTCCCAAAAACCATGACTTATTTGGCCATAACTTGGTCTAGAGTGCTTCGATTTTCGAAATTCCAGTTGGAGAGGAAACCTAAGGCCTATGACTACATTTTCCAAGAAGAGCCTAAAATATTAATATTATGACTTTAAGACCTCGAATTTAATCTAAAGACCAGTTAATGTTATGTTTTTGGAGCGTGAAAATTCTGCTTTTAGGACACATCTTGAGTTTTAGTACTCAAAATTGGATGATTCCAATTGAGAAGAACCCTTAACACTGGTAGATTCAAATAAGTACAAGGAATCAGTGTCAAATGATGGAGTTAAGACCCTTGAAATCGGGTCTCACAGTCAGTTACTAGTGTAAATTGGGCAAACAGACCAGTTTACCATTAAAATGCCATAACTTGAGTTGGGATGATTCAAATGAGCATCTCCAATTTCTATATAGATTCATAGAGGAACAAAGTGCATGAAGGAAATATGTTGAGATTTTGAACTCATTGTACCCAGATATTAAGGGAAGTCGGACCCTGTTTTGGAAAAGGATTTTCATGTCCTCTCCCATAGGATTTTGAGACATCCAAATGTCTCTTATATAGTCTTAAAGTATTATTGAGATATTTTTGTATTTAAAATAAGTTTAATATAATCATCTAAGTAAGATAAATAAATCGACCTAAAAGTTATACGATTTAATGCTAAAATAATATGAAATAAATAATGGAATAAAGGACATGAATTCTAGCCATGTGAAGAAAGAGAATACATGTATAGTCGGGTATATGAAGCAGCATGAATACTATCTTATGATGATAAGAGGATATGTGAGTGTTTCTTTATGAATATGAGAATAATGATAGAATATTCTATATGTATACATAATAACAATAGTTATTCATGTATGTGGGATATGTATTGAAACGACAAACTCGACGGTTCGCTTATGACCATGGTGACGGATAGATGGACATGTCTATTGATACGCCTTGTTGCAAAGATACGTATATAGTTGAATTTCGCTTGGGTCATACAATAATACGCATAAAGATCAATTATTGCATACAAATGATAATTCAGATATACAGCCTTTTCCTCGATTCCACTTCTTTTGAAATGGTGTGATAATACATAAAAAGATATGAAGAGATATGGATAAATGAGATATGAATCATAAACATACTAAGTAGTTTCAATATATAATGGAAATATAAAATACATGAAATAGTCATTAATACTATGGGCTAAAATTATATGGAATTCGATAGACAAAGTACGTGTGAAGTTAGCATAGCACATGAGATTAACATAATGAATTAAATTATCCGATTGTAGTAAGTTCATGTGGATTATCGCAACTACAAGTTTATAAGATTATATATATATATATATATATATATATATATGTACATAGCAAGTTATATGAGTATTAGAATGTGATGATCATGGTTAGTGGTCATCCATGTATGATCCTCACTAAACCTTATGCTTAGCATGGGTGTTTATCCGTAGGTATTCAGGAGACATTAGAGAAAAGATATTTTCACATCAACATCAAAGGCCATCTTAGTGATGTGTGCTCACCATAAAGGTT
The DNA here is from genome assembly GCA_016808115.1 of Tetrastigma voinierianum. Classification (NCBI taxonomy): domain Eukaryota; kingdom Viridiplantae; phylum Streptophyta; class Magnoliopsida; order Vitales; family Vitaceae; genus Tetrastigma; species Tetrastigma voinierianum. The sequence goes on along the minus strand of JAEQBH010002016.1, from coordinate 438,616 downwards.
TCTTTTTTAATGTTCATTTTGAACTGATAATGTATATAAACTTTTTTGGGTAATGAAAAGGATTAAAATAATATACAAGTGATGCTTTTGAACGCCACAAGATATGCTGGTATGGAGAAGTGACTCTGTAATATATGTTAAATTATATGATTATATTTAAGTGAATATTTTAGAAACTACTTAGTTAATCAAGTTTAAAGTTCATAGCTTGACACCCTTCCTAACAATAAAGGTGCCGTCATGTCACAACTAAGGGTATTAGAGCCTAGGTTTAGGCGACTCTAGATAGAGTATAAGATAAAAATGCATATGTAAAGTAATGTGTTGGCCTGATGTGGATGAAAGACGTAAACACAATGGTGGTAATATCATACACACGCAAGCACACTTCCAAAGGTAGGCCTTGAGCCACCTTGGTCCACTAAAGTAATGTCATGGTTGTAATTGCACGCAAGGTTGAGCTTGAGAATCCACAAGAAATGCACATAAGTTCATCACATCCCAAAGGTAGGCCTAGAGCCAATTTCTCGTCCATTAATGCAATGTTATGCTTGTGGAGTGCTGTGCAATGTCAAGTGAATTTCCATCAACAATCTAAACACAAAAAATATAGTATCTCAAGAGTAAGTCCTCAAGCAATGGTTGGCTTTTGGCCACCTAGAAAAAGGAGATAAACTAGCATGACCCAACCTATATTCTCCAAAGCAATATCTTCAAGTTCATCAAATAAAAAGTTGAGAAGTTACCTTTGTGATGCTTCCGTTGGTAGATGAGGCAAAAAGATCGAGTAGAGCGAGAGAAACCAAGATCTACATATAAAGAAGGAAAGCTTCGATAAAGTTTTGGTAAGAACCAGACTTAGTTTTAATTTTTTTTAAAGACTTTTTCGTTGGAGAACAGGGTTTTAGAGTTCTAAAATAAACGAAAAAGAGTCTTTCCCGGGTTTCAAAGACTTCTGAAGAACAAAGGGATTTGAAGTTCCAAAATCGAAAAAGACTTCCTAGTTTTTGAAAATTTGGGAAAACTTTCTTGGATTATGGGATTAGAGAACATATGGAACATTCATCGCAAATCACCTTGACAAAAAGGGAAAAATATACTCACCAATGCAAGAGGTAAGTTCGGGTTGTGGAAAATGGCCGAAAGATTCAGAACTTACGGTAGGAGGAGGATCGGGCTGAGTTGCTACAATGCCGCTTACGACGCTGGGTTCGAACGCTGGCCGCCCTTGACGCTGATTTGAGGAGCGGCGATGACGCTTTGAGCTATAATGGCAGCTTGCCCGAGTAGCAACAGTTTCATTAATAGCACAGGATTTTCTGGCCATGAACAAGCCTGAGGAAGAAGAGAAAGAAGAAGAAGATGAAGAAGAGAATATATATGGTTTTGTACATAAATCAAAGGGATTTCTTCCTGTGAACTTGCCAAATCCCAAAGGAGAGTCTTTTGATGCAGAAGGAATCGAAGAAGGAAGATCAAAAGTCGCAGGTTTGAAAGAAAAATTGGCAGGAGGTTTTTCTTGGGGTATTATTTTAGGCTTTTTCAACTCATCTAATCAAAGTTCTGCTTGGCTCGTTCTTCCCATTGGTAATCTACGTCCAAAGGGGTGTTAACCTTGGGCCCTTGCTATAGAATAATTAAAAGAGAAGAGTTCGACATAGGCAAGCTCCCTTTCTTCATATAAACATGGCTCATGGGTCATATTGTATAAATAAAATTGTTTACACTAAATAATTTCTGGGGTTCCAAATGGTGTCGATAATTATTCTACCGATAGTGGAATGGGCCAAATGGATATATCAAACTCCAAACCGTAATTCCAAACCAAGCCCAACCCAATCTAAGAAAGCCTAAACCACATAGTCAACCCATGAGCGGCGACATTTATGTAACTTTTTCAATTTGTCAAAGTAGTTTGTAATGGTGAGACTTTGTCTCAAAAGAAAATGGAAGGAGACTGTCGCGCCCTAACCCCTACCTAAGCAGAAGAGGGGGACGCGGCACAGGACTGAGACTCCTTTACCTGAGTCACTAACATTAGTGAGCCCATTTCGAAATATAATTGAATGGATCATAATATAACTTAAGCTTAACTTTAAAAAATAAACTTGTAACACTACCACCATAATGGTGTTCATAATGTCTCCTGTACAAATATCGTCTTCATCGACTTATACATATACAAGTCTTATTATGAAAAACTTTACATGTACATATTCAAAATCAAAGGTAGCTTACCTATAGATGTTGGACTCATTGTTATGTCAGCCCTCCCGTGTGTGACGGCTAGGTTATCCCGTTTAGTACTCACACCTGACGAACACCCATGCTAAGCTTATAGCTTAGTGGGAAACATATAACATATATGACCACTTGTAGTGGTCCTCAATGACAATATACAATTAACATAATTCCTATTTGCACTTTAGATGTTCATATATCCAATTACTTGTACACTATTTCATTTATTAGAGTTTTCACGTTCATTCTTCATAATCAAGAAACAAAATATTGGTAATTACTGATATATCTAAGACTTGATTTACTCGATATATCGGAAATATCGGTGGATACTTAATAAAATACTTTTTGCAGAAAGCCAAAATTAACAAAAATACTTTGAAATTCATGGAAATACTTTGTTGAATCATAAAAAAATACATAAATAAGAAAATATAAATTTGTTGAAGACTATATTCATTATAATTTATCGAGAAATCTTCTCTTTCTATATTACAATAGTTATTTAAAAAACCAAAATGAAGACCGACGTGGCCTGAATTACATTATTTGATGAAAGGATTCCATCTTGATGAAGACAACATTCATATCAAGACATGGTGTCTGGAGCACATTGGATTGTAACTTCCGAACATGTCATGCATAAATCATCGACTCCTACCCACAACCCTCCAGCTGATAGGAACCTCGTGGCTCACCCACATGCTCACTTAAATCCTTGTCAGATTCGATACGGAATTTGGAATGTAATTTGTGGATCATGAGGATAGTTAATCATTCCATATTCTTCACCAATAACCTCGAAGGACGCTGGAAGGCGCCGACCATAACTCATCAGGAGGTGAGTAACATGCTATTCTCATTCGATGAATCACCGACCGAGTTCCAATACTCATGGACTCAAACCGGTTGAAAATGAATCACATGGTGTCATCCTCATTGTCTTCCCATATGGCTTCAAAATGGCTCAATACTTGGACCGGCTCTCCTAGACTCAGGGTCTCATCTTGTGTAGCATGTGAAATCATCTTCACCAAAGTGAATGGCTAAATGGATATTGACTGCTTGTGGGATATGCACATCCCTACTATCATTTCCAGTATCACTACCATCAATGGTCCCCTCTACTCTTGAGTCATCATAACCTGTAGTAGAAGTACCTACAAAACTTGGTCTACTACTATGTTCAACACTTGAATCAAAAGAGGGTCGAGAAGTAACAACGGGTTGAAATGAGTTCCTCATGTCTTGACTAAAACTTTCACTATGAACTTCTTCAGATAAAACCCGCTCAACATTAACACCTACTTCTCGAACATGAACAGCAATTCATGGATCAGGATTTCCATCTTCATCATCTAAATGGAGTGGTGTAACCCATTGAACCAAACTCAGTTGAAATTTCAAGTCATTCGAGAAAATTATTTTCGGCAACTTTATCGGTCTTTGCCTCCATATCACGTACTTTTTGTTTCATGTCAGAACAAAACCAATTGTCGGAGCCTCAGGGTAAGTGTCAATTTCTTTATTTGGTATGAATTAGAGCAAATGTGTCCCAATTTCTTTCACAAGTCAAGATGATGGTTTAAAAGAACCTTGAAGGCAAAATTCTTAACGTTGTAGCTGATTTCATTCAAAAACCAACACATTCAACCAAGTAATAAAATTACTTATATTCAAAATATAATAATAAAATAGTTATGAAATTTACTTTTAATGAGAATTAACACTCAATTGGTGGTCTCATTTTTTATCTAGATGCTATTGCCGCCCGATCACCAAATCCTTTTACCTGAATGGTATAAGTCGTGAATTCAAAAATGTTAAAAATCTAAAATAAAAATCAATCGACTAAATTGAATCACTAATTAGAATTAGAAACTCATTAATTTACCCTCATTTCCAAAATTACAAAAGCCTTTAGCATTAGATCTACCAGGAAAATGTCATGAACAAATCTTGAACTAGCCTACATTACAAACTAACTCTAGTCTATATTGGAATTTTGGATTTAGATAGTATGCTGCAATAGTTATTGAGAATTAGTATGTGATAATAATATAAACATAATATTATTAAATGTGAATATCGGCGAAGAGGATATTAATTAGTTACTTGTTGCATGAAGAGGATGCTTAAGGGTTCTATCCTAATGTATCTCGCAATGATATGTTTCACCCACTCTTTAGCTTTGAGTCGCATCTAAATTCTGTTCAATCAAATCAACTCCATGTATTAAATGGTACTGGGCGTGACGACTAATCAACAATGCAAAACACCATGTATAGTGCCTCATAGATGGACACTAGCTCCTCCACCTTCTCCCAATATCACGATCAAACATGAGCCTTTCAACCTCATGTCCAACTTCTATCCGACTATGCTTGTGAGATGCCCATTTATTACTAATAAAGACTTTCTTCAAATCAACCCTCTTTTAGAGTGACTACTGGCGCAATATAGTTTGCTGTAAAATCTTGTTGTCTGTGACGTGACGATATATCTCTTACCACGCATGTTCCCATTTTGCAAGCAACCAACCATGATTGTAAATGAAGTTGGTTATCTTTCGGGCATTCCTAATCAACTGAGCAACACTATCCCTTTTACCAATGTCTTCAAACATTAAATCAATGCAGTGTGCTGCACATGGAGTCTAATACAGATGATATTTATTCATCAACAACTTTTCCACTTTCACAAATGCTGATCCATTATTTGTTACAATTTGCACCACATTTGTTTCTCCAACTTCCTTGATAACGTCCTTCAACAAACCATATATATATTTGTTGTCTTTAATCTTATTCGATGATCAAACACATATTTGAGTAAAATTATGTTCCTTTTGAATATACTATGAAATTAATTATGCTCAATTTATCAGGTTCAAGTCCATCCATCGCACATAATCACAAGATCCATACGCCTCCCATTTCTCCCTTTGTATGTTGACATAAGCTTTCATGCCTTTTATACTCCATTTCAAGTACTTGCTTTTTAATTTCATATGGAGATGGTCAGTTTCTCATGTCCATCCCCTTACATATATAAATAAAGGAAAGTTGGTTAGTGGTTGCAAATTTCAATCATAATTTACATAATAAATGTCACGTATTAAAAACATATTAGACAATTAGACAAACCTTCTTGCTATGCACCAAAAATCATGTTCTTAAAATTATGTGAGTCCGCTTTTTGAGGTAGAACAATTTCATATATGAAGAACTTGCTAATCAATCGTCCCATTGTTTCCTTGATTGAACCACCTTTGAACATATTTTTCAGGCTTTTTTGTCTTGTAGCCGAAGACTTGTACAATGATGGTGCAATTGGCGGTGATGGATTCGTATGTTGAACACTTTGTGATCTTTGCATACGTCTTGATGGATCACCTGGTTATGAAGACTCTCCTATTGCAATTATGCAAAAAAATAAAATAAAATTACATTATTTTATACATAATTATGTAAAAAAATGAATTAGGTATAAAGATTTACCTATTTTTCTTTTTCTTCTCATAAATCCATCAGCCTATTCTCGGTTCCATTCACTAGCTTTTGATGCACGTATTGCTTCCTTTCGATATTCATCTCGCCATCTGTGGTACATGTTAGCCGGATATATACACATCCTCATCAGTTCTCCTCCTCATCATCAATGATAGTGATGTCTTCTCCTCCCATTATACCTCGCAATTCAACTCGAATTTCTTTCATATCACTCTTTTTGCTTCTTTGTTTTACTTTTATGTTCTAAAAGTTGCTTCATTTCTTGTTTTACTTTTGGCGGAACATTTGGACACTTCTTAGTGTTTGAATAGGAATCCGCATGTGACAGGTGAAACTTTAAGCGAGTAATTCCACAACTTTTTATCATTAAATCAAAATAATAGGAAATTGTTCCATTTTTTATTTCCCTCCAAAGATGTGCAATACCTCCATGCGGGATCTCGGCCTGTACTTCCACTAGTCATCCTATAAACACACGTGATTTTATTGAAAATGAAATCTAAATCAATGTGGTAATATAATATGATATCATTATAATAACATATATAAAATGTAAGTTAACATAAAAGCAAGATCTAAGTTTCTAACATGATATTTAACTTAATTTAACCTTTAGACTAACATGATGTCAATATAATAATTTAATATTATGATATCTATGTTATTTAATATTATTACATATTTAAATATATCTAAGTTTCTAAATATGAAATAATTATAGTTGTTTAGTAATATGTCTAAGATTATGTCTAATATAATTAATTAACTAAAAATTATATTAGTTAGTATATAAATGTTTCAAACATTATATAACTAAAATAAGATTATAGTATAAATATGTTTCAAATTTAATGTACTATTAACTAAATAACTAATATAATTAATATAATTAATTAACTAGAAATTATATTAGTTAGTAATATTATGAACTAAAATGAATATTATTAGATATCTAAGATCTAAATTTCTAACATTAAATATGTCTAAGATATAAGTTTTAAACATTATGTAACTAAATTTTAATGTATAATATGTTTCAAATAATTAAAATAAGATTATAGTATGTAAATGTTTCAACATTATATAACTAAATAAGATTATAGTGTTATTATACGTCTCAAATTTGAATGTATTATTAACTAAATAACTAATATAATTAATATAATTAATTAACTAAAAATCATATTAGTTAGTAATATTATGAACTAAAATAATATTATTAAGATATCTAAAAAGATCTAAATTTCTAACATTAAATAATTATAACTAAGTTTCAAACATTATATATCTAAAATTTAATGTAAGTAATATGTTTCAAATTACTAAAATAAGATTATAATATAAAAATGTTTCAAATTTAATGTACTATTAACTAAATAACTAATATAATTAATTAACTAAAAATTACATTAGTAAGTAATATTATGAACTAAAATATTATTATTAAGATATCTAAGAAGATCTAAATTTAACATTAAATAGTTATAATTAAGTTTCAAACATTATATATCTAAAATTTAATGTAAGTAATATGTTTCAAATTACTAAAATAAGATTATAGTATAAAATGTTTCAAATTTAATGTACTATTAACTAAATAATCACTGCAATTAATTAACTAAAAATTATATTAGTTAGTAATAATATAAACTAAAATAATATTATTAAGATATTAAGAATATCTAAATTTCTAACATGAAATAATTATGTAATTGCTTTAATAGTAGGTGATTAATATCTAAGTTTCAAACATAATATTCAACTTAATTTATTAATATCAAATTAAACTAAAATAAACTGTAGTATAAAATATTTATTATAAACTACTTCAACACCAAAATAAAACTAAAATACATTAAAAATAAAATATGCATAAACACAAAATTAATTCATAGAGAAATATACCCTTAATTAACCTTTGTATTTGTTATAATTGAAACCTTAAAATCAAGATCTTTAAAATATTAGGATAAAGAACAAAGAAAAATAATTTAAGAGTCAAATGGAGCTTGACGTGAAATTCGATGTTTTTGTAAATGAAATTGTAAGGATTTAGGGTATTGGCAAAATTTTTTGGAATCAAAATAGCTATTGATTGTCAAAAAACCGTTGTAATTTATTTCTAATTGTTGATTTGATTTTTGGTTCAAATCGACATTCGATAATCATATATCCGTTAGAAATCATTTTGAACCATTAGATCAAGCTTCGTATTTCAAATCAACCATTTGGTAAAAATTTAGTCGTTGGATGCATTTAAAATGGACAACTGGATCATGGATCAACCAGATTAAAATCTAGACAGATCCAGGATCATTGATTTTTTTCAAAAAATCATCGATATATTGGCGATTTTTTGAAAAATTGAATCGCCTACGAGCGCATGTTTCCCGCTTCGAAATTTTTTCCAAAATATCGCTTTAATTTCATATTTCACTTCATATTTCCGGCAATTTTTCTCGATTTTCCTCCAATTTTTAGGCCAATCGACTATCGGTTGGAAATATCATTTCGGGGCCAGTAGATAACCGATATTTCGATGATATTTTGGTCGAAAAAACCGAAATTTTGTTCTTTGTTCATAATACCTAGTACTTTTTATATTACTGTAGCTCTATCACATTTTTCAATTTAAATCATTGTTTTCATGTTACATGGTTCTCATAATCATTTCAATCATTTTATCTCATCTTCGCTCTCGCCCCGCATATTCCAAGCAGCGGATACGTGAGTAAACCGTACGTACCGAAGGTACTATCACTATACAAAGATGTTATCCTATAATCAGATAACTCAAACGGGGACGCTTATAACGACCCAAACTCGGGTCAGCAGAATGATCTAAACGGAGCCAGCTATATCATGTATACCTATCCATCTACCCGGGGACAAATGCGTATTCAATCTTATTACATTTTATTCATGTTCAAGCTTATGTATTATCTCATATACATGAATAATGTCAATCACTAGATTCACTACGGGAGATATTTTGCATAACATTCCTTTATACATATACTATAACTGTTACTTTTATCATAACCTATATGATCATGTTCGCAGTATTGCTCGTATTTCTGTTCATGTAATCATATTTCATATAGCAATCACTTTTATAATTCCTTTACACTTTCATTTATTCACATGAATTTCTTTATACCAAATTATTTCTTGCAAATGGAAGCCCATTTAGACGGATTTCTGGGTACAATGGAGTCCAAATTTGAATACACTTATTTCAAGGAGATTTGTTTTCCTAGAAGTCTAGTTGCTTATTTAAAATTTGAATCACTAATTTGATGAGTGATGATGCTATGGCCTAAACACTAAAGTTGTACCAAAACATACCAGAAACTGCCCGAAAACAAAGCTTCACTTTGATGAATTTTCTGGGTCCAATGGGATCCAAATTTGAATATACTTATTTCAAGAATATTTGTTCTCCTAGAAGTCTAGTTTACCCATAAATTTTAATCACTCAAGCCAAGTTATGGCCAAGACAAAAACATGGGTTTTGGAAAAAATTTGACAGCATCTCCCCTAAAACCCCAACATTTTCTTTATACAAACATTTCTTAATTGAGGACCACAACCAACTCAAACAACCATAAAACTGAGCTGAGACCAACAACCATCATTATTTTCAGCAGTTAGGCTCCCAAACCCAAACATCATCAAATATAGTTTTGTGGTTTAGTTTCCATAATTTAATCTTTTCTTTTCTTTCTTCCTTCTTCTTGATCACCAAAATCCTTGATCACATGGAGCAAAATCACCAACTCTTCTCTTCTTCTCTCAACCGTAACCCTAAGCTCTCAAACCCAAAGGAGAAATGTTCCTTTACAAGACCAAATTTGGTCTTATCTCTTACTATTTATAAAGCCATATTTGGTTTGTTTATTTTTGTTAAGTTTTCCATTTTTGCATTAAAGTCCATTCTTTCTCTTTCATTTACACTTCTAATACTAAATATTCTACAATGGCATATAAACTTATTCTCTTATGACCCTTGAGTCCTTAATGGACATTTTACTATTTTACCCTTTGAGTCTTCAGGACACTCATTTATCATTTTTCGTTCTTATCAATTTAAATTGAAAAATACAATTCTAAACTTATTTTATACTCTAAACATGTTATAAAACTACTAGGTATATTTTGGGCAAGAGTAGAGACTTTTCTTCACCTCAAGTCATTAATGTGAGCAAGCATGTTAAGGGATAAGTGACTTGAGAATGTTGTTAGTGAACATTTGACTTTGAAAATGTGATCATGTAGGGTAATCAGTTATTGGAGAAGGTGGGATGGAGTCATGATTAGAATGCCTTATAAAGGAAGACTCAACTCAAAGCAACGCCACTTAATCAATCATTAACCAATACTCAATAGCATTTCGCATTTTCTTAGTTTCCTACAAGTTCATCACATTATTTCCAAATTTCAGCTTATTTTATTTGTTATTTGATTTCAATGCTTTCATGCTTCAACAATTCCATTTACTACTTTTTCAGCTTGTTCATACAGTTTTCTCTCAGTTTTCACTACATTCCAATTTTCAAATCATTTTACACTTAGACTCTAGAGAACTGTCAAGAGAAATTGGGAATCCATTTTTTTTCTTGAACAGAGGTTAGTTCGGCATCGTGCAGTTCGAAAATACTATTATAAATTTCGGGCAAAATATTATTATTTCCCTGACACACCTCACAAGATTCGTCTTTCAATTCCCGTGCTTTTATATGTTCCGACCAAAAACCCAGCTTGAAACAACACATACATATACGTAAGTAAAAATTAGTATTTTGTGAACATATATAAAGTACACACACACACACACACACACACACACACATACAGGTGGTATATATATATATATATATATAAGTCTCACCTAAAAATATAAAAAGTTTAAATTAAATATGCAATCCTTAATACAATGATTCAAAATGTCATATCACTTTCGAGCTTATCCTTGAACATCCTATATCGTCAAGAAGAGGCATCATTGGTGATTTGATTCATTAGAATGAAATGATCTACTCTTCTCGTGTTAGGAAAAAAAAGACGTAGAAAAGGAAGATTAAGAAAATTATGTCAAATAGGGAATAGACTAAGAACTCTAATGTATTATTTTTACATAGACATGTTTTAAATATAAGAAGCTACGGAGTGATCAAGAAAGGTATATACTTTTGAATTCGTGTAAGTTGTTTTGCAACATCCAACATAATTGACCTCCTGTTAAATGATTAGAATTTTGTGGTAACCTGAATTATGACTCGACCCAAAATATTTTGGGAGCTCGACTCAAAAGGATTTTAGAGATCCAGGATGCACTGAGGATGGGCGGTTGTCATTCCCACTCGTATGAACTCGACCCGATCGAGTAACCCAGCTTGATTTGGTTTATATATATATATATATAACCCGATTGGAGTAACCCAGTTTGATTTAGTGTTTATATATATATATATATATATATTATGTGGGTGTTTAGGGTTTTATACTATGTACTTGAAAGCAACAATCAAAAAAATACTCTCTTTGTCCGTGGACGTAGGTCACATTGATCGAACCACGTAAATCCCTTTGTTCTTACGATTTTCTTCATTTATTTTTCTTCCTATTTGCTGTTTATTTTGCAACAAGTGGTATCAAAGTTCTAGTTGTCTTCACTTCGGGCACCAAGCAGTAAGATTGCCATAAATTTGAAATTGAGCTATCTAATGGTCAAGGATTTCACACCAGGGAAGGTGAAGATGAAGGCCCTTTGGTTTAGCGGATGCAAAAGCATTGGAAGGAGAAGAAAATACTAAAGAAGTGAAGAGGTGCGTAAAAGGCTACGTATTATGGCTAAAGCACATAGTTCGATTCCAACTGTTTAAGTAATGAAGTACAAGAGAGGCTTGATCTAAATGAACGCATTTTTAAGGTAATACAAAAAGAGATCCTTAACGAATCATTTATATCAAAACAACATTTGCAAAATTATGATGACTAAAACTATACCCGTTAAAGAACATGTTGATAATTTTAATCTAATCATCCTTATTTACAAGGCGCCACAGATCGATGGCGAGGATCAAGCGATAATTCTCTTATGTTCCTTGTCAAATTCATATGAAAACTTTGTTGATAGTATGTTGTATGGAAGAGATACTCTCTCTGTTGGTGATGTAAAAGATGTGTTGTAGTCCAAGGAATTAAAGAGGATGGTCTCGGGTTCCATTGAAAGCAATTCGCATTCGGCCCCATTGTCATCAGGTAGGAGCAAGGAAAGAGAATGGTAATAAATGAAGTCATGTTCAAAATCAAGCTAGAGACTCATGTTAATACCAGAGTGAACTTAGCCATATTAGACGGATTGTCCACATCGGTAAAGAAGAAAAGATACAAGGAACTATATAAAGTCAGCAGTATAGTGCCGGAGAACTTCGATGAATGTGAACTTGAAGGTAGTGATGTTTTCACTGTTAGTATTTCCAAATAAGCTTAGATATGTGGGTATGGTCACTGGTAAGCCTTATCATGACCCAACAAACTTTGGTTTCATTCTTTAAAGAAGAAATACAACACTGCGGACGTGTTGGGTGATGACAAGCAGCTTCTTTATCAGTAAAATAGTTCACTACATATCAAAATTATGATGGAATTGTCCGAACATTTGATGCCTGATATGTTCTTGGTCTACGAAAAAACTAATTTCCTTAGGTTCTCTTGATAAACAAGGATACAAGTTTGCTGGTGATGATGGGCAAATTAAAGTCTTGAAGGGTTATGGTCAGATGAAGGGTAAATGACAACACATATTACACTTTATTAGGGGAATATAATATGAACCTGTGGTTATCTCCATCTACTTCAAAGCAAGATAATGATTAGCCGTAGTATGGTATCATAGATTGGGTCACATGAGTGAGCAAGAGCTACCAATGTTGAGTAAAAGGGGATTGTTGAAAGGTGTTGAAACTAGAAAACTAAAATTATGTGAGTCTTGTGTCATGGGCTAGCAACGTAAGGTCAAGTTTATTTTAGGTAAGCACACTTCCACGAGTATCCTTGAGTATATTCACTAGATTCAGGTCCTCGTTCGAAGTTAAATCTCATAATACAACCACTTGTTGCGATTCATTGATGACTACTCTAGAAAGGTTTAGTGTATTTTTCAAGTCAAGGGATGAGTTTTTGGGAGGATCAAGGAGTGAAGACCATGGTTGAAAACGACTGGAAACAAAAGACATTGAGAAATATAATGGGTTAGAGTTCTGTAAGAAAAAAGTTATAGTGAGGCACCACACTGTACGACATACACCATAGAAGAACAGAGTTGCAGGATGCATGAACCAAACACTTCTACAATGTACGCGATGCACACAATTATATGCTGGTCTCCTAAGGAGTTTTGGGCTTGAGGCAAGAAATACCGCTGAAGACCAGAATAGATCTCCATAAACTGCAAGCTTGATTTTAATTCTCTAAGAGTAAAAGTGGTACTGTATCACTCTCTATTTATCTGATCATGTATATTCGGGTTGTCATGCTTATGCTTATGTTAAGGATGGTAAACTAGAGCCTAGGGCAATAAAAGTGATATTTCTTAGGTATGATGTTGAATAAGGGCATAGATTTGTGGTATACGAAAAGGATAGAATCCTAAGATTAAGAAAAGAGATGTTATTTTTGACGAGTCTACTATGTTTGACCAGAAAAAGGAGCTTGATGAATCTGTAGGTGAAATTAATCGTGGTGCTAACTAGAAGGTGGAGTTTGAAATTGAAAATTCAAACAAGATGTTGGAAAACACAAACTCAATTCCATATCTATGCTGGGGAAGACAGATGATCTGCCAACGAGAAGCAAGAAGGAGAGAAAAGAAGGAAATAAAAGCCTACTGTAAAATTATTCGAAAAGCGCTAGTTCTAATCCGCTTGCTTATGCATTGATAGTGGTTGAAAGCATAGATTCCATGAACTGGACATATAGTTGATGTGATTAAGCGTAAAGAATGCAGTCCCTTTTCTAAGAATAAGACTTAGGAGCTTGTATCATTACCAAAGGGTGTGGAAGCTGGATGCAAATGGGTCTTAAGAAGAAAGAAGGTATCTTGGGAAGTTGAATATGCTGAACTAAGGCACGACTTAGGCAATGTGAGTTCTCTACAAAAAGGAGGAGTTGATTATCATGAGGTATTCTATTGTGAAATAAGACAATTCCAAGTTTTGTTAGCCATGGTGAAGTGCATTCTGACCTGAGTTGAGAAGGCATGTAAAACTACTTTCTTGCATGGAAATCTAGAGGAGCAAATTTATTTGTATCAACCAGAGGGTTTTCTTGATTCTGGAAAAGAAGATTATGTGTGTTTTGTCATGAAATTTCATGGCTTGGTAATAAATACCATATGAGGTATAAGAGATTTGATGCATTTATGATTTCATGACATGCTCAATCGCAAGATGATAACTGTTTACTCTCGAAAAAAATTGTTGGATGGCTCTTTTATATATTTGTTGCTATATGTTGATTGCAGCTAGCAATAAAGTTGAAATTGATAATTTGAAGACTTTGTTGAGCAATGAGTTTGAATGAAGGATTTAGGTGCAGCAAAGAAAATCCTAGGCATGAAGATTTTGAGAGATCGGAAAGCATGCCTATTGTATTTCATTACAGTTATAAATACATTTAAAAGTGTCATTTTTCTTAAATGGAGTCACAAAGCTTATTAGCACTCCTTTGGCAACACACTTTAAATTTGATGCTAGTGCTATACCAAGTACAAAAGAAGATAAAGATTGCATGAGTCAAGTCCCTTAATCTAGTGCAGTTGGGAGTTTCATGTATGCCATGATGTGCACTAGGCCAGATCTAGTACATGCAGTTAGTGTGGTCAGTAGATTTATGAGTAACTCGAAACCTGAATGGGAAGTTGTCAAATGGATTATGCGATACTTAATAGGTACAAGTAACTTATGTTTGGTTTATGGTTCTAGTGGTTCTACTAGTGATATCGTTGGTTATACATATTCGACATTTATCATGGTGAGGATTCCTAAGAAGAAAGATCATCGATATTATGTATTTACCCTCTTTCTTGTTGAAGATAGTTGGAGTTAAATACTACAACTATAGTTGCTTTGTCAACAACTGAAGTTGAATATATGTCATTGACAGAAGGAGTCAAAGAAAGTATTTGGTTGCATGGTCTTGTTGATAGTTTGATTTTAGTCATGCAGAAACCTATCATTTATTGTGATAGTCAAAGTGCATTAAGCTTGGCGAAAAATCTACTTTATCATGAAAGATTGAAGCATATTGATATTAGGTTGAACTTCATTAGAGATATCATTGAGGGTAATGTTTTCTCCATAAAGAAGATAGCCACACTAGATAATCCAGTTGATATGTTAATTAATCTGTTGCTTATACAAAAGTTCAAGCATAGCTTGGACTTGATGAATGTTCGCATAGCATGAGGCCCTTTTGGGGCATGGATGACAAGAGTTGTATTTAGAGAATTGTTAAATGACTAGAATTTTGTTGCAACCCGAATTATGACTTGATCTAGAATATTTTGGGAGCTCGACCCAAAGGGAGCTTCCGTGAGATCCGTGGGCGTAGGAGAAGGGGCGAGGTTCACGCTCCTCGCTGTATGAACTCTAACCCGGATTGAGCGACCCAATTTGATTTTATTATTATTTTTTTAATACACTATAGCTCTGCAGTAAATTGTACTCCACCGAGACTCATGTAAGACCCTATGCCTTATTCATGCTTTAAGATAATTTTTATCATTTTATTGCTATTTCATTGCTAGCTAACAAATGTGATTATCTAATTTCTTACATGGTTAAAGGAAAGGTGGATGAATGGTTTGAATACAAAGGAGAATTTGGTTTATAACAAAATAAAATTTGCTAAAATACTATTCCCATCATCCACACAACATGCACAAAATATCATTCACAAAGAGAAGAAACACATGCATATACAGGAGTAATAATAATTATTTTGTAAACATACTTCAAAGCATAGTATACACGTACAAATAAATAAATATAAAAGTCTCACTTAAAATTATAAAAAGTTGAAAGAGAATATGCCACAATGATTTAAAATTAATTTCATATCACTCTAGAGCTTATTGTTTGTCAGGACATCCGAGATTGCATTATGAAGATTCATCATTGTGATTTGCTTCATTAGGAAATGGAACCTCCCTACATGTTAGAAAAACAAATGAAAAACAAAAATTAGAAGGAAAAAAGATGGTGTAAGAGGAAGATTAATAAAATTATAATATAAAAGAGACGGACTTTATAAAACTAATATATATATTATTTATATATATATATATATATAGAGAGAGAGAGAGAGAGAGAGAGATGTTTTAAATATACGAGGGTAGGGAGTGATGAAGAAATTAACATGTTTTAAAATATAAGAAGCTAGGAAGGATCAAGAAAGGTCTATAGTACCTTGAATTCGTTTGAGTCATGTGCAACATCCAACATAATTGGCCTCTCCTCTGCATTTAATCTATGACATCTGAGAATAAGCTCTAATACTGCTCGGAATTGGTGGTGGTGGTGGTGGTGGTGGTGGTGGTGGACTCCTTCCTCCTCCCCGCAGCCGTCACCTAAAATTGTATGTCAACAATCTCATTCATCGTGATGATTTATGATATAGATCTTCTGTAATATTCAATGGATTCTATGCCTCCACATCTCTTTTTCATTAGAATATAGAATAAAATCAAGCCAAAGCCCAAAATATCACTCTTCTCTGAATACACTCCTAGTGCGCTACTTCAGGTGCCCTATAACCAAAAGTCCCCATTCTGGGTTCATTATGTACTTGTGTTTCGCCCTCAGGGAGTGCCAAACAAAGTATAAAATCATAGAGCTTAGCACTAAAGTCTTGGTCCAAGTAGAACTGTCGACTATGTATATCTCTATGAATGATTGGTTTGGGAAACACAAGATGAAGATACGTAATCACTGCAACAATCTCATTTGCAATCTTTAATCTAACCTTCCAAGGTAAACAAGTTGGATTGGATGTTAATTGGTAATCAAGATTTCCATTCATCGGAAATTCAAAAACTAAAGTGGGGTTTTGGTGTTTGTAAGAAGCATCCTAAAAGCTTCAAAGCATTCTTATGGCCGCTCACTTGTGCTGCTATTGCTATTCCATTACTTACGCTTTCTGCCTAACGAAGAATATCATCAGAAGCTAAGGTTGCACTCCAACACTTTGAAGTTAAGAAATCTCATTTGCATTTTGCCCATCTCACAAGAAACAAGTTTGATTGAATGTTAACAGTGAATGGTGAATGAGATTGCTCTTTACACCTAACTGAAAGGTGAAGACATTAACTCAACGGTGGGCACAAAAATGGCAGACAACATCAGTTTTGTTGGGAAATTTCATGCTCTTTATAGACTCATCAATATTAAAATCCTTGAATTTCTGCCATTCGCTTTCTTCGCCATCACTTATGAGAAGCTTCTTAATTCCAAGTAGAGTCCATTTGGGCATTAGATCATTAGATTATTATATATGGAAAGTTAGATTATTATATATGGAAATTCTATATTTTCCATTTCCTTAGGCTCAGAGTAGCTTAGCTATATAAGGCCTCATCTTGTACAAGTAATACTCAGTTTTTGATATACAAAGACTAAAAGACTCAAGTCTTTCTTCATGGTATCAAAGCAGGTTCTCTGAATTTTTTCTTCCGCTACTCTTACGATCTAGGCATTACAGCCATCGTATAGCTTATTTTCTCATTGAACCCCCATTGTTTGCTCTTATTTCCTACCTTGCAAGCTTAAAACTAAATATATTAACTGCAGGATCTTGGCTCGAGACCCATCACACTAAAGTGTGGTAAAAAAAAAAAAAAAAAAAAAAAAAAGTGCAACAGTAGTCGAAGCTCCCACGTCCGTTACGCCTGAAGTCCATGCGTTGTCCCATGCATCGCCACACGCCGCCTACACCAGAGCACGTTAGATCCATGCGCGCGCATGCGCTTCACGCACCTTCAACCTGTAGGGCTTACGTCAACCCCAAGTCCGACCCGTTGCCCACACCAGACTTATTGCCTACGCCCGTTGCCCACGCCTATGACCTACGACTGCTGACTGCGCCACGTCAACCATTAACTTCGCCACGTCAGCTCGTTAACCGTTGATCGAAAATTTGACCAGGTGCATTCTGAATTATTTTCACGTCCTGACTCCATTTTTGCTATATGTTTTTCGATTCAGAATTTTGATATGCCAGGTGATGAGACTTCTCGTTCGATTCATGTTATTTTTTATGGAGATAACTTTGCCTAGTTGTCACAAACCATGCGTAGTTATCTCAAAGGCCGCAAGCTATGGCTTTATGTCTCTGGTGACCGTCCTATTCCAAAAAAAGTGGACAAAGAAACTGATTCTGCCTATGCCATTCGGATTGAGGATTGGGAAAGTGCTAATCATCAGATCATCACTGTTTCTCAGAACACATCTATTCCATTCCATTGTTGATGAGTTTGCAACATTGATATTGCCAAAGAAGTTTAGGATTCTCTACTTATACTCTAAGATAGCCGGACTCAATTAGTAGTACTTGCAACTTCAAACTCACACGCAAACTTTATTAGATTCGTCAAGAACCAAGTGAGAAGATTATTGTATATCACAGCCAACTGAAATCCATTTGGGATCAACTAATTGCCCAGAACCGCCTTCCAACTCGAAACCAAATTGGCTATTCATTGTGAACAAGACAACTGTTAGCTGAATGGGCTTCGCAGGATGAGTTTGAATAAGCCAGAAGTCATATTCTACATCAGGATCCTTTACCAACAGTCTCACAAGCTATTCATAAGTTAGTTGATGATTAGTGCTTAAAAAGTGCTCTTTTGAGCCCTATTCATCGTAGGTTTTAGGCACTTTTTAGGTACTAATCATTCCAAATAACCCAATTGGCATATTGATGTCCCTATTGTGTTACTAACAAAGATTTTGTGTGTTTTGGTAGGTTTTGTGTGCCAAACACTTCTCCATCTTCGACCGATCGAGGACAGAGCTGAACACGATGAATCCAAGCAAGTCGCAGTTCCAAAGCCATATTGCAACTTAGAAGACATTTGGAGCGGCCGGGAGTGAAGAAATGTAGTCAACCGATGCGTAAGGCAATGCAGGAGGCAGTTAGCGGCATAGCTAGGCCTTCGCAACCATAGCGAAAAATTTTGCAATCCTTGCGAAATTTCATATGCATGTAGCTACTATGATAGCGAAATTTCGCTATCATAATAAATTGGTTGTTCCTCTCATTTTGATCCAAACGACCCCGTTTTGTATAATTCTCATTTTGTCCCCAATGTAATCATATATTTTTGGTATTTTTGGTATTTCCCATCTCTTGTATGACTATATAAGCCCCCTTATAACTTTTTGTAAAAAAAAAAAAAAAACTTTTGCCATTGAATACACGCAGCTTTTCATTTTAGTTACGCTTTTCTCTCTTTCTTCTTCATTTTCTTTCATTTCTAAACCAAACATACTCGGGTGATGACAAACCAAGGTATGTTGGCTAAAGCCCCCTTTCTTGGAAGAGGAGGGTCACTGTGGAGGCTTGGAGTGTGCTTTCATGCCCTCTCATTTTTCACGCATTTAAGGAGCATTTAAGCTCCCCCGCATCTCACCCTAGTTGAAACCTCCTAGATCCAGCCTCCCAATGTGTATTCGGCAAAGCTCAGGCACACAATGGATGCCATCCAGATCCACTGCCATCCACTTCTGGGCCAGTTCCTATTATTGCCTTAGGTTGCCTCTTTTCGAGGCCATATGCAATAATCGTTAGTGACTCGAATGGTCATCGAATGCCATATCTCATGAGGAAGTAATTTAGGCCTAGGGTTTAGTGCCAAATCATGTCCATTTGGGAAACAACTATAGGTCATTATCCCTAACACGAGGAAACAAACCCAGGGCATGACTACACCTTAAAAATCCAATCCAAGGACCCGCCACTCAAGGAGTCTTCTTTTTCTAAATTTTCTTAATTTATGCTACAACTATTCAACCTAATGTTTTGAACAAACCCAAAATCCAGCAGAGAAACACCATTTTCAACTCAACTACACTTCTCATTTCACAAAGAAAACCCATCCCCTGCGGCTCACCCTAGACCGCTATACTGCGGGAAGAGTTCACGACAAGAGGACAATCTAGGATACAAATTTTGTTGATTCCTATGGCCCTACTGTGGCACGAATCAGTTGATGATGAGACACGTCTTCAAACTGATCCCATATCTATCCAGACCATGGTTCTTGCTACTACAGTTGTTATTCCTCAAACTGCTACTCTTGTTTTTCCCTCTGCCAGTTCATCTAGCTATGTTTCCAAAGGCAAAGGGAATAATGTCAAACGACATAACAATAAGAAATCTTTTCTTATCTACAGTTTCTGTAAGAACAAAGGCCATTCCGTTGAAACCTGTTACACTCGTCAGCGTATTCTTCAGAACACTGCTACTTTGACCCAGTCTAAATTATTAGCTATGGACTCTCATTCCAGTCAGTCTGTCCCCACCTCCCATAGCGCATCTAGGTTAATCAGGTTCATCTTCATCTCCGCTGGCATCCAACACTCGCTCTTCTAGCTAACACGTACTTCTCCTACGTGGTTTCTCACCTCCGCTACTCCAATCATGACTCTTCTCCTTATGTTGTCTCTCTTCACACACTTCTACTCTCTCCCTACCATATATACCTAAATGGTTCTCCTATGCATGTCTCTTTATCTTGGTAATGTCTCTACACCAAATTTCGCTTTTATTTCAATGTTTCTACAGACATTCCCAACTCACTCATAATCTTCTATCTGTTGGGCAACTCACTGAACTTGGTTTTTCTCTAACATTTTCTTCTAACGTGTGGTCAGGCAGGATTCTCAGACGTGGGACAGATCGCTGGGATAGCCCGTAGGGCACAATACTGTCGGGAGCTCATCTTTCTTCATCTACCATCCTCTCGCCTCGTCTCTTCTTCTCGCCTCGTGACGTAGCACCTCTTCTCTTGCTTTATGGTATTCTCGCCTTGGTCATGCATCTATCTCTAAGGTTAAACAACTAGTTTCTAGGGGTTTGTTAGGTTCAATCAAATAAGAGTTTTGATTGTATGCCTTGTCAATTTGGCAAACAAACTGCTTTACCATTTAATAATAGTGTTTCTCATGCTCTCTCTTCCTTTGATCTTATTCATTATGATGTATGGGTCCTCTCTCGCTACTACTGTGTAGATCACATTATTTTGTTATTTTTGTGGGATGATTTTTCTAATATACTTGGATTTATCTCTCAAAATCGTCAATTTTATCAAATATATCGTGACTTTACCAAAATGATTAAAACACGCTTTTCTAAACCTATCATAGTTTTCGTATCTAATAATGCCTAAGAATATAAAGCCTATGAATTTACCTCTATTTTACATCAATTTCGTATTGTTCCTCATTCCTCTCAGGCTTGCAATTTCTCGAAGAAATGAAGGTGGCCGAGCCCAAACTTTGTCATATTCTTGATGTTGTTTGTGCTACTACTATTGCCGCTTCTACTCCTTCTCAATTTCGAGGGGAAGCTGCCCTTACTTCTGTTTACACCATCAATCGGTGTCCTTCTCCCATTGTTTAGAATCAAACTCCTTATGATCCGTTGTCGTCTTTTCCTCCTATGACTTTACTTAGAGTCTTCTTTGGATGTGTTTGTTTTGTTCTTCTTCAAGATCATGAAAGAAACAAACTTCGCCTCAGTTTTGTTTTTGCTTGTTTTCGTATGCACTGGTCAAAAGGTTATAGGTGTTATGATTCCATTAGTAAACATCCTCATGTTTCTCGGCATGTGGTCTTTTGGGAGCACAAAATGTTTTACCAACTACCTCATGTTCCTGTTTCCCCTATTCCCTCTATCGATCCTCTCCTTGACTTTTTTTCCTAAGGAGTCTCCCACTTCTAAGTCAGAGCACCCCCTCTCCTATTTATGATGTTCCTTCTCATGCATCTAATGAGCTTCCTGCACCGATCATCGAAGTGCCCACTCGATAGTCGCCTTCCTGCAACCAGTGGATCCTAATAAATTCATTCCCATGCACTTCTGCTCCCATCGAGGCTACTCTTCCTTCTCACCTTCGTGATCACATTGCTTTCGCTTCGCTCCAGAACCTCGTACTTTTCGTGAGGCTTCCTAACCCTTATGGAAGCAAGCTATGAAAGAAGAGTCGATGCACTGCATAAGACTGGAACATGGGATCAGCGACTCTCTGAAAACCGCGAATAAATGTCGGGCGAGAGAAGATCAAGACCGGTCGGGATGTCATCGTTGATCGCTACAAGGCTCGCCTTGTCGCTGTGGGCTTTACCGTGGAGTATGGGATTGATTATGAGGAGACTTTGCCCGGCTCAAACTTTCTTCTGTCATGACTCTTATTGCCCTTTTTGCGGCTCGCAAATGGCTACTCTTTTAGATGGATGTCAAAAATTCTTTTCTTAATGGTGAACTCTCAGAGAAAGTCTATCTGAAGCTTCCTCCTGGTTACTCTCCCCCTCCGGGATTCCCTCATAGAGTATGTCGACTACGGCGAGCACTTTATGGTCTTAAACAAGCTCCTCGAGCATGGTTTGCAAAGTTAAGTTCTACTATCTTTCAGCATGGTTTTTCATGTAGTTCTTTTGATACAACTCTTTTTCTGAGACGATCTGATTATGGTATTACTATTCTCCTTCAGACGCTTGTCGATGTGATTATTAAGCAAGTGATGATATGCGGTGGTATCTCGCACCCAAAGCACTTTCTTGGTCGTTAATTTGAAATGAAAGATCTCGGCCCTCTTAATTACTTTCTTGGTCTAGAAGTTTCTTCTTCTGCAAATGGTTATTATCTTACTCAGGTCACGTATACTTCCGATCTGATTTCTCGAACTAGTATCACTGATAGCAAGATAGTCGACACACCTATTGAGTATAACTGTTGCCTCAATTCTCATGATGGCGAATCACTATCCGATGCTACTCTCTACATACAGCTTGTTTAGAGTCTAATCTATTTCACTGTTACTCGCCCTGATATTTCCTATGTAGTTCATGTAGTCAGTTAGTTTATGGCTGCCCTAGATTTCCTCATTATGGTGCTATTCTCAGGATTCTTCGATATTTGAAAGAAACCATATTTGATGGTCTTCATTTTTCTTCCCATTCTTCATTAACTCTTCAGGCATATTCAGATGCAAATATCAAAGTGTGGATCCCATTGACTGGCCGATCTACTACAGGATATTGTTTTCCTCTGGGTGATTCTATTATCTCTTGGAGAAACAAGAAACAAACAATCGTTGCTCGTTCCAACACTGAAGCAGAATATAGAGCACTAGCAGCTACTACAGCTGAACTTATTTAGTTACGTTGGTTACTACATGATCTTGGTGTTGACTGTTCCACTGCAACTAAACTTTACTGTGATTATCAAAGTGCTATTCAAATTTCTCATAATGATGTCTTCCATGAACGTGCTAAACATATTGAGATTGATTGTCACTTCATTCGTCACCATCTGCTTCAAGGTACACTCACACTTCAATATGTTTCCTCCTCGTGGATCAAGAATGATATTCTCTACCAAACCTCTTCCTCCGTGAACTTTTCGAAGTTTTTAGCTTCCAAACTCATAATGTATTTTGAACCACCATGAGTTTGAGGGGAGATGTTAGATTATTATATATGACAAGTTAGATTATTATATATGGTACTGTATATTTTCCATTTTAGGTTTGTCTTAGTTATAAGGTCTTCACCTTGTACATGTAATACTCGCTTTTGATATACAAAGACTCAAGTCTTTCTTCAAGACGTAAGTGATTTTTTATCAATATATATATATATATATATATATATTTGATTATATATTCGATATATCTAATAATATTATAACGAGATTTTGACAAAATTTCATCCCTTACTATTAAGTGGTAAGTGGTTGCGCCATGTAAAGTCTAGTTAGGCTTATCCAACACTATCCCATTAAATAAATTAAAAAGTTTAATCAATAAATTACATAGTTATACATCGTACAAATAAATAAATATAAAATTTCACTTTAAAATTTTTTTAAAAAGAGTTGAAATAGAATGTGCAATACAATGATTTGCAATTAATGTCATATCACTCTAGAGCTTTTATCATCGGGACATCCAAGATTGTATGATATGACGTGATTGTTATTTGCTTCATTAGAAATGAAATCTCCTCTGCATGATAGAAAAAAAATGAAAAAAAAAATGAAAATTAGAAGGAAAAAAAAAAAGACTGGTAAGAGGAAGATTAATAAAATTATATTGTAAGAGGGAAGGACTTGTTAAAGTACATATTATTTATATATATATATATATATATATATATATATATATAGAGAGAGAGAGAGAGAGAGAGAGAGAGTAGAGAGAGATGTTTGGAACATAAGAAGGTAGGAGGATGAAGAAATTAAGGTCTATAGTACCTTTGAATTCGTTTGAGTTGTGTTGCAACGTCCAACATAATTGACCTCTCCTCTGCATTCCTTCTATGACACTTGAGAATAAGCTCAAATATTGCATGGAATTGGTGGCGGTGGTGCACTCCTTCTCCTCCTCCTGCTGCCTCTGCCTCAGCTAAAATTGTAAGGTCAATAATCTCAACAATCTCATTCATTGTATGACACCTGAGAATAAGCCTGATACTGCTTGGAATTGGTGGTGGTGGACCTTCCTCTCCTCAGCCGTCGTCTACTTGTATCTCATTCGTTATGGATGGTGAGTAATATTCATAGTACTTTATCATTCTCGTTAGAAGAAAGAGTAAAAGTGAGCCAAAGCCAAAAACATCACTCTTCTCTTAATACACTCCATACAATGCTAATTCAAGTGCCAAATAACCGAGTCTCTATAATGGGTTCATTATCTACTTGTGTTTCGCCTCAGGGATTGCCATACAAAGCATAAAATCAGAGAGCTTAGCACTAAAGTCTTGGTCCAAGTAGAAATGTCGAGGATATTTATTTCTGTGAATGATGGGCCTAGGAAATTTAGTATGAAGATAGGTATCATCAAGCACTTACTTGGTAATTTTTAGCCTAACTTCCATGGTAAAACAAGTTGGATTTTCGATGTTAATTGGTAATAAAGATTTCCATTCATCGGAAATTCGAAAACTAAAGTGGGGTTTAGTGTTTCGGCAAACATCCTAAAGCTTCAAAGCATTCTTATGCCCGCTCACTTGTGCTGCCACTGCTATTTCATTACTAACACTTTCAGCATCAACATAAAAAATCACTCTACCTTCCAAACAACCTTTATACCATCTGTAGTCGAACCCAAAACCAAAAATTGGATTTGGATTATAACTGGTTTAGCTTTGGAAGCTCTCGTCAAAAGGTAAGGATGGATCAAGGAATGTACACAAATAGGAAATTTGCTTCTCCAATAACAACCCTCCACTCCTCAACATGTTCTCATCCTCTCTCTTCTTCTTCTTATTCCACATTTCAACACTTATCGGTTTTTCCTTCTTCTTTCTCCACCCACCAAATTACTAAACCCCTAAGACTTCCCACAAACTATGATGATATGGGTAGCTACTAGCCTGCAGCAGAAAAACAAAAACAAAAGAACAGAGCCATAATATTCAATATCAATCCAAGAATTAATAGAAGAATATCAATCCTAGCTACATTTTTTCCATGTGTGTGTGTGTGTGTGTGTATATATATATATATATATATATAACAGAATTAATTGAGGTATAAGAATTAACCCAAGAAAATAATTACGGTACCATATATGATTAGAGTGAGTGAGAAATTAAGTACATCAATGAAAAAGTAAGTATACCTTTCTTGGAGAAGATCCTTCTTTCCAGACATTGAGAAGGGCTTCAAGTCTTTTGGGTGAGATAGAGGTGAAGCTGAAAGAGAAAGAAGAATAGCCATTGATCCCTTGAAGCTTTAAGGATAGAGAATAGATTCCACACGCTTTTTCAGAGTGTAACTCGACTCATAAAAATAATAAATTAAAATACCTTGGAGTCCACACGCTGATATGAAGGATTGATGCTGCGCCAAGAAGATTCTCGGGATGGAGATTTGCAAAGAAAGAGCTCTGTGGAGATTATGGTCAGTCTCGTGAGCGGCTGTTAGGAAGGTGTTAGAGAGGTTTAGCATGGAGAATGCAAAACCAATAAGTACACCTTGGTGAAACATTTCAGATTGTCTACTACACATTGCCCAAAGACAGATGATGATGTACAGATACAGTCAAAAGTATCCAGGCGCAGGTGCTCGATGTATGCTATGGTCTGCATAGCACCAAATTTGGCATAGGCTGAGTGCGTGCGTTTCTATCAACCAGACGATCGCATTAGGATGCAAAGTGATCTTGACACTGAGGGGACTATAGACTATGGCATCATGTTCTGTAGACAGAAAAGTGTTCCTTCAGTTGTAGGATATGTAGATGCAAATTATGCATGGGATTTGGATGACTAGAGGTCTACCATGTTGACGGGTCACTCGCAAGAGGACCTATTTGTCAGTCTATGGTATACCTTAGTTGCATTATCTACCACCGAAGTTAGAGATATAGCAGCTGGCTGGTCAAGAGCATCGCGGGCTTATAGGATTGGTCAAGGAGTCGGGTATTCAACAAGGTGGAGTTCACTACTTGTGATGCTTAGTGCCATCTGCAAAGAACTAGGTGTATCATGCAAGGACCAAACATAGACGTGAGATTTCACAACATCGGGAGTCGGGGTCTCTTCTAAATGAAGTTATTAATTGAGAAGATTCATACTGATAATGCGCAGACTTGTTGACAAAAACCAATTACTATAAAAAGTTCAAGCATTGTCAACTTGATTAACACTTAGAGCTAGATAAAGAGATGCCCCGACCTGTTGCCCTTGGTGGAGTCTTCAACCCATGGTTGGTTTTCTTCAAAGATGTAGATATTTCGCCTAGGTGGAGATTATTATGGCATGTGGCTCATATTGAGAGTAAAAATGGGCAAGTGCCGGAGTAGAGCTACGACACTACCCTTCAGGCATATCCTCTCGCCAAAAATAGCTTGTTGTGGGTGCGAAGGGCTGCTTCTCGTGGTACTAAGATGGTATTTTCGGGGTATATATATTTTGTAATTTGGTCATATCCGTGGTTATTATACATTCCCTATATAACCTTATTTTATACAGTGAATTATGAGCCACCGTCTCTTGGATAAACACCGAATCCACATAAAATCTATGTATATTCTTCTTGTTTTTCTTCTCCAATTCTTAACACCATTCTTACATGATTCACAACACTTTTTTAATAAACTTGCTACATAAAAGCAGGCATACAAACCATTCCTAAACCTGCATGTTACATGCTTACCTCTGCATAAGGGTGTAATTGAGTCAAGTTGAGTCGATACAAAGCCAAGCTCAAGTTCAAGCTCAGATCGATTAAAAAATTCGAATCTCGAACTCGATCGAGCTTTTTTTCATATGTTCGAATCTCAACTCAAAATATAGTTGAACTACTCGAACTCAACTCTTCAAAGCTCAAATCAATTAAAAATTAATAAATAATTATCTTGAACTCAATTAATAAAATGGTAAAGCTCGATTAAGCTCACGAGTAGCTCGAGTCAGATATTGTGATACTAGAACTCGACTCAACAAGCTACTCGAGCTCGACTTGATGAACTCTAAAAGAATTCACACGAAATGAGCCCGGATAGCTTGACTGCTTACACCTCACTTCTACCTAATCAACCTTTACTTTGATGAGAGTTGGGGTAGTTTTGCAAAAACCAACACCAAAACTAGAGGAAATATAGTAAGATCCTGATTTGTTGGGTTGGAAGAAGGTCGCCAAGTTAGGATGATTGTTTTGATTCATCGCAATAAGGAGCATAGATAATAATTAATTGTTGTTATGAAAAGCAATAAAAGTAACGAAATGATCATGTTTAGCAAGACATCTTTCTTTTTTAGTTGTTCCATATAAAATATTCAATCACCACAAGACATTTTGCGAGGAAAGGACAAACATTATCAGACAAAAGGGCAAGCATGAACGATGGATTATGGTTTTTAGCAAGTCCAATTATATTATGATTGGTAAATGGAAATGAATAAACCAAAAACTAATAAAGTAAATAGTCAAATCTAATATTTTGTTGCTATAATTTAAATCTCAAAGCCTGTAGTGATGACTAAAAAGCTATCATTCGTTGTTGAAATTAACTACACAATAGTAAAATTCGAAAATAAAGAAAAACACCAAGATTCTTTTATACGTGAAAACCGTTGTACGAAAAAACAACGAGTAGAGGAAAAAACTTTACTATGAATATAAGAATAATTACAAAGTACAGTGGAATAGAGAATAAATTTTAATATGTTGATATGACGAAATTACTCGAGTAGAAATGTTCATATCGCGGACTCCTCTGCAACCACAACAAATTCCAATGTTTTTTTCAATTTATTTTTCCACAAAAGTTACACCACTGACCTTCGGATCGGACATAAACCTAAAACTAAGTTCGAGTCACAAATCAACATTTGCATGGCAATAATGATCTTTTTTTTTTTTTTTTATAATTCAAAGAGTAGATAGAGGAGTACATAGTGAGGAGGACTGCACGAACCGAATGGTGTATATTAACTAATATGGCACAAAATGGCGCATAACATCGGTTTTGTTGGGAAATTTCATGCTCTTTACAAACTCATCAATATTAAATTCCCTTGAATTTGAAGCTACTCTCTTTCTTCTTGCCATCACTTATGAGAAGCTAAGTTGCATAATTCAAGTAGAGTCCAATTGGGCATTAGACGTAAGTGATTTTTCATCAAAATATATATATATATATATAATATTATAACGAGATTTCGACAAAATTCATCACTTACCATTTAGTGTTAAGTGGTTGCGCCATGTAAAGTCTAGTTAGGCTTATCCAATACTAGCCCATTAAATAAATTAAAAAGTTTGATCAATAAATTAAGCATAGTATACACGCATAAGTAAATAAATATAAAGTCTCTTACTTCACCAGTTAAGAAGCAGAAATAAAGTATGTGCAATTAAGCATAATGATTAAAATTTTCAATGTCATATCACTCTAGAGCTTTTATCATTGGGACATCCAAGATTGCATGATGAAGATGCATCATTGTGATTTGCTTCATTAGAAATGAAATCTCCTCTGCATGTTAGAAAAACAAATTAAAATTAGAAGGAAAAAAAAAAGATAGGTAAGAGGAAGGTTAATTAAATTATATTGTTAGAGGGAAGGACTTGTTAAACTAATATATTATTTTTTCTATACATATATAAACATGTATTAAATATAAGAAGGTAGGGAGTGATGAAGAAATTAAGGTCTATAGTACCTTTGAATTTGTTTGAGTTGTTTTGCAACATCCAACATAAATGGCCTCTCCTCTGCATTCGATCTATGACACCTGAGAATAAGCTCTGATACTGCTTGGAATTGGTGGTGGACTCCTCCTCCTCCTGTTGCCTCTGCCTCAGCCAGAATTGTAGGGTCAACAATCTCAACAATCTCATTCATTGTATGATTTCTGACATAGGATGGTATGTCACCAAGCTTATAACCCTGGCTGATAAAGCTCTTTCCAGTTAGAAGAAAGAGTAAAAGGGACTAAAGCCAAAACACTACTCTTCTTCGAATATACACCATTAATAATTCAGCCTCTATAACCATAAGTCCCTATAATGGGTTCAATTCTAGCTGTGTTTCTCTGGGCCTCGTGGAGTGCCATACAAAGCATAAAATCGTATAGCTTAAGAAGAAAGCCCTTGTCCAAGGATATTTTCGTGATGTATAGCTCTCTATGAATGATCGTCTCGGGAAATTCTAGGTATGAAGATACGTAATTATTGGAAGCAATTCCTATTTGCACTTTAGTCTAATCCTCCATGGCAATGTAAGCTTGATTGAATATCTTAATTGATTCATCAAGATTTCCATTTTGTGTGGAATTCAAAATCGGGAGTGTGGAGTTGTGTTTCTAAGCAGCATCCTAAAAGCTTCAAAGCATTCTTATGCCCGCTCACTTGTGCTGCTACTGCTATTTCATTAGTTACCATTTCAGGATTAGCGAAATGGTAATAATTATCGTACTTCTTCACAAAAATCACTCGACCTTCCAAATAACCTTTATACCATCTGTAATCGAACCCAACAAAACCAGAAATTAGATTCCCATTATAATTGTCAGTAGCTTTTTGAAGCTCTTTGGCTGAAAAGGTACGGATGGGATTGGAATACTTGCCATTAAAATAGGAAATTCGCTTCTCCAATAACAACCCTCCATTCCTTAACATCCACTCTTCTCTCTCCTCTCTCTCCATTTTCTCCTTCTTCCCCATTTCAATATCCATATATCGGTTTTCTCTCTTCTTTTTCACCCATAAAACTAAACCCCCGAGACTCATCCCTTCAATTTAAGGGTCTAGCCTTTCCCTTCAAACTGTGATATATGGTATAAATAGAATCAATTGAGGCATATATATATATAGGAATTAATCTAAGAAAAGAATTACAATACCATCATCTATCATTATGAGAGTCCGTAATTAATCTCATAAATGGAAAAGTAAGGTATACATACCTCTCCCAGACCTTGAGAAGGGCTTCCTGGTGAGGCAGAGTTAGAACTTAGAAGCTGCAAGAGAGAGAATAGCCATTAATTCCTTAAAGTTATTGCAAGATAGAAGGAGAATTCAAAGCCGCTGGAGCCCACACGTTTATCTCAGAACCGACCTTAGACCATAAACAGCTAGACCTTGACCCTAAAAAGGCCGCTGTTGCTGTATTTTTTGAAAAAACATACATATAATTGGCTTTCCAAATTATTTCTAAATCTACAATGGTTTATTTTGACAAGGAAAAGAGAAATTTCATTTATTCAAAACGGGAATACATAACATCTAAACACACTACTTAAGCATTAGTGCAAAGGCTCAAGGCCTACATAATTGGCAATCCTAAGATGCCTAAAATGCCTAAGATTCCAAGTCCGATGACACATATTGACGGACGAACAAGAATTTGATAAGACTTCTCTGTCTTATTGAAGCAATGCTACCTTCTTAATAAATACACGTCACAACAAGTCAGTGACAAAAATATAAAGAAATAAAGAAAAATCAAATAAAACTCGATCGGAAAGCAGGTTAAACCACCTTATTGTTGGGATTGAAGTAAAAAACCACTTATCGGTAGATCTCAAATATGAGTGGACGAACGATATGAGGGGTGATTTCAAGCCATGGAAAGCCAAAAAACCACCCCTCCTTTCCAACAGAGAGGAAAAGACAAAATAGAAGAAACTAGGATTTTCAGATAAAAGGAAAAGGTGCTAGGGTTCTCCAACAACCCATACTCTAAGTTTCCTTTTGCCTTTACATTTTCACTTTAATAAAAAGTATGAAAATCAATGGTTTATATGACCTCAGTACGAAGTTATTACTTAAAAGAAAACAAACTTCAATTCAGTTATGAAAATTATCTATTTAAAAGAAATTAATTTCAACATTTTTCAATTGAATTTTATAAAAGTGTCATAAGCTTGAAAGAGTATCAAAAGTATCTCCCTTCAACAATATTTTTCTAATATACGGTTTTGGCGCCTTAGGAAGGTGTTTGGTTGAGTACTTGAGACATTAAAGACACAACAACTCGTAAGAGTTTGAGAGTTTTTAAAAAATAATACAAAAATCTAAAATAAATCTAAGAAAAACATAGTTTGAAAAATAATCTCAATTTTAGTATAGTTTTTTCCATATAAGCTTTACACGTAAGATGAATATTAAAAAAAAGAGTAAAGATGTCTTTTCAAAAGAAATTCTTAGCACAAATTCAAGAATTTCAAAATAATAAAAGTGTCTGTCTAAGTTCAAAAGGGAAAAATAATTGTACATGTATCACCAAGAATTGGATTTTCATGGTTCAACCTACCCCATAAAAAATAATTGTGATTCTACATAGAAAATACACAAGCAAAAGTAAAAACCAAAAATGCCCTTCATTAATCTCATTGGAATTAAAAAAAACATGATAATTCATTCAGTAGTGAATGTACTACTATAACTAGTTAATGTTGGTGATACATATACAATTATTTTGAAATTTGTAGTCTAATACATACTTTTCCCAATTCAAAATCTCTAAAACTTAAGAAAATGTATTTTCAAGAAACACTTTCATGAATTCATAATTACAACGTGTTTAAAAGACCTTTCACTTAAAAATTTAAGGTTTTCAAAATTAAAAGCTCTTCATAAGACACTTTCCATAAAAAGCCCAACCTTTTGTATTTGAGGAATTTTTATTTTTTTGGGCTAAATATCATAAAAGCCCCTTGTAAGAGAGCATAAAAAGAAATAAGTACAAACAAGACAAAAAAAAAGGTGACATTATTTTTACACAAATTTATAAACGTAAGTTAAAAATTTACGCAATATCGACCCTTGATGGCAAACAACTTCAAATCTGTTTCATTGAAGACATAGTTTGTGATATTGATCATCAAACTAGCTTGCGCTCCCTGAGATAGCGGGTTTGGCCTTTCAAGAACTTTAACTACAAGTTTGTTGTACAGCACCTGTGAGACGACAATGACAAAACAAAATTAGTGAAAAAGCTCTTATTGGCGAGGTCAAAAAATGTTTACTATCAAAACCAATGTTCAAAATAGGAAAACGCTTACAACTGAAGAAAATTAGACATAGCAAGAAAATAAGAGCATGTGGAAGGAAACCCGATGAGACAAACAAATAGACGACAACATTAAAAAACAACAGTTATGGAAAAGCAGACATACAAATCATTCTTAAACCAGTTACATGCTCACCTCTCATAATCAACCTTTACTTGATCCCAACCCACTTGAATTTTGAGCAATGTGAGATGCAATGTGCTAATGCGGCATACAAAGGGCAACAAAATGACCAAAATATTGCAAAAAAAATCCAGTAAAATCAGGATAAATATCAAAACAATTGTGAGAAATTCATGGAAAAACCATTTATATATATATATATATATATATATATATATATATATATGCTATTAATTTTATGAAATATCGGAACATGACTTCTTTTGCTTTGAAATGTTTTAAACATTTGACATATTCTCATGCACAGCTTCTTTTGTGTTTGATGTAGTGATATTTCAGATCAAAGCAAAGCATAGCAGACTCTATTACAGGTATAATGCACTTTTCGAGAGGGGGTAAAGCTTGGTTCGCCGTTGAGGCCAAATCGTTCGAGATTGCGATAGAAGAGAAGGGTAAGAAATTGAAAGGATGCATCTGAGAGAGGTGAAATGCAAAACATTACTATATATATACACTTTTTTTTTTTGATCAGTAAGAAGCAAATATTATAAAGAAGGAAAAAGAATCCAAGTGAACACTGGTCGTGAACAAAGGGAAACAAAACAAAAACAAACAAAAAACAAGCCTAAAAACCCTACCTACTCCCCAACCATGTGAGGCAATCCATAACAGAATGTGTATTATCAACACAATACATATTAGCCCAAGTCCACAAATTGGAAACAAAGTTAGCTTTAATCCTTTGGACAAAAGAGACCTCGTTCTCAAACACCAACCTATTTCTAGCGCGCCAGAGAGTCCAAAAACAAAGTACGTGGAGTCAAGTATTCAATTTTTTTTTTGCGCTTTTTACCCACTCCGCGACCTGCTGCTAAAAGAGTGAAGGACCTCATCATAGAAAACCCAACTAATCCCGACAATAGACAAAAAAAGATCCCACAACATTTTAGCATTTTTACAATGAATCAATAAGTGGTCTACGGTCTCCTCTTCCTCTTCACACATGAAACATTTGTTTGCAAAAGCAAAACCACGGCATTTAAGTTGATCCAAAGTGAGCACTTTACCCCATGCAGCTTCCCAACACTTTCCTCTTACTATATATACACACATACATATAGTCAACACTTTCCTTGTTCCCAACCCACTTTAATTTTGAGCAATGAAATGCACAAGCAATGCGCAATACAAAGGGCAAATGTAATGACCAAAATATTGCAAAAAAAGCCCAGTAAAATCAGGATAAATATCAAAACAATTGTGAGAAATTCATGGAAAAACCATTTATATATATATATATATATATATATATTGTCAACACTTTCCTTGTTCACAACCCACTTTAATTTTGGGCAATGTGCTAATGCGGCAATACAAAGGGCAACAAAATGACCAAAATATTGCAAAAAAAAAAAAACCAGTAAAATCAGGATAAATATCAAAACCATTGTGACAAATTCATCGAAAAACCATTTATATATATATATATGGTCAACACTTTCCTTGTTCCCAAACCTCACTTTAATTTTGAGCAATTTGAGATGCAATGTGCTGATCCAGCAATACAAATGGCAACAAAATCACCAACATATTGCAAAAAAAACCAGTAAAATCAGAAAATATCAAACAATGTAGAAATTCATGAAACCATTTGTTCGCCAAACAACGTTCTTTCCATTACTTACCAACTACCAAAAATTTCCAATACTTCGTTTTTTGCAACAATCAAATTCACATTTCGATGATATTTTTGCAATATTCATGAAACTTTCATCCCTACATCTTGATTATATAATCCTTGAAAAAAAAAAATCTTACTGGGTCTTCAAAATTTTAGATCTAACAAACTAAGTCATACGAAAGAAGAAACAGTAGAAAACTGCAAAGTGTCACAGGGTGTCAAAGTCAGTATTAGTGGTCCTACTTTGAGAAAAGCAAGGTGCCAATGACAAAATCTTGCAAACTCATGTTGGCCAGTGTTATTGAAAGCATCAACCAAGCAACAACAAGGCACGGATAAAGCACCTTCCCCAACTGAGGCACCTTTCCTAGAAGCAAAATACATTATGGACTCCTTGATTCTTGGGGGACTCAAATGAATACTTCTTTGCTTAAGATACTAAGAAAACCCATGAGATAAGGAATCCAAATATGTTAACCAGTCCAATCTCACAAATACAGATTAATTACGCATAGAATCCTTATAAGAAGACCATCTACTAACATTGTCCTTTGTCTCAGAGCCATTAGAAGCTGAGGACATCAATAAGAATGAACTAGCTCACAACGCTTCTTGCCCTTATCTTGAATCCTTAATTTAAATCTGCAATTTAATCTCTTCCAGAGTAACATGTTTTCTCCCATCTGACAGAACACATTAGATCTCCTTCTCTCATGTACTTCCTTTTCTTCTCAACAGTGAACTTTCCACCAAAGTAGAATACTTGAAGGAAACTTAAGGCATACATGAATGCAGGTTATTCAAGAGGACTATGGAAATGCAATCCTTAATTGCTAGTAAATAAAGTAAACAAGAGAAAACTTCTACTTGCCATCATATTCTCTGTTTTTAGTTGTTGAGAAATTAGAGGACGATTAAATCCTCAAAATTTCATGGACTGCTGGTTCACTGAAGACAAAAACCAATGTCGATTCAACAAAATATCTGAGGGAACACCCTATAGCCTTTCTGCCAAACACAGGGAGGGAAAATGTTGTAAGGCCACAGATTTTCTTTCCACTATTTTCCCAGCAACCAAGCATCCAACTAAAACAACTAAAAAGGAAAGAACTAGGAACTGAAAACAGCCCAAATCATGACCCTACCGATTCTGAAGCCTTCTTCAGTAAAGCTGTCGCCAAAGGCAATATGAACCTAACATTGCGTAAGGGAAACAAAAATTAATGTACCAGGAAAAATATAAAGTAAATTAAAATAAACTCATTCTTCATAGGATATCTCAGTCTGGAAACGTTTCCATTAATCTCAAAAGCACTGTTCGAGAAAATGCGCCAAAAAAGGAAAAAATTAAGAGAGTAATTAATGTTTGTTAGCCGGTGTTAAACGATTCTCGGCCGCCGGAAAGTGCTTCTTGGGAAGGATCTTTCCATTCGTCGAATCTGAGAAAGAAAATGAAATCAAAATGAAGAGAAAACGAAATGAAAATCGAAAGCTTTAGACGGTGAAATCATTTTGAGAAAGAGAAATAAGAGCATTACACCCAACCGTAACGGCGATCGAAGAAGAGACGTTTGGAAGAAGGCTTGGAAGGAGGCTTGAATCTGGAGGTTGAAATTGAGACTTCGGGCTCCATTGTTGTCCCTTTGCTAGTACCACTTCGAAGGAGAAGAGGGTTTTTTTTTTCTTTCCTTTTTTTCCCCGGTTAAAATAAAAATAAAAATTATTAATTTATATCTATTTATTTGTATAATTAATTATGTATTGAAAATTATGTTATTGAAAATTATTTTTTTCTCTTAATTTAATGTTTTATATGTTTTTTGTATTTTCCATAACAAAAAATTTAGGAATATTATATTTTTGTAATGTTTTTCTTATTCTTTTTGTTTTTTAAAATATAAAACGGTTTTCAAAAATATAAACAAACAAGTTCAAGGTCTTTGCACTTTGTACTTTTAAAAAATAGAATTCATATTTTAATATTATCATAAAATCATTTATTATTCAATCTTCTGAAAGTGCTTTTCCTATTTTTTTAAAATAATTAAAAACGTGTTCTCGTTTTTTCCTTATTTTTCATATTTTAATAAAATAACTTTAAAAACCTAGAACCAAACATATCTATACTATTTAGATTCTTCTTTAAAAAAATCATTTTTATGATTTAATATACATGCACATGTTCTTCTTATTTTTAGAACTATAGTCAAAACATGCCTTTACTATTCCATTTTGGCAACCAGTTGTCCTATGGCAGTAAGGGCATGGTGAAAATAAAACAGAACATGTGGGTGATTGAAATAAGCAGAACTTTGGGTCCCTATTTATGCGATGATTCGAAATTTTGAATTCCATTTCCATTTCATTTCTTTCTCTGCGAAAACGGCGAATTTCAGAGCAAGTTGCAGAGATTCAACGAGTCAGGAATCCTCCAAATGTCTCGATCTCAGGTATCTTCCGAATATTCTCTTTCATTTGGTTGCCGAGAAGCGGAAGGAAATTGAGCGATGAAAAGTTCATTTTCAGAAACCAAACGAAGGTTTCGAACATTCTTTGGAAGGAAAACCTTGTTTGTTTCATATGAAAATTTAAAGCTATGGTACATATTCTATTTTCGTTTAGTAGCCGAGTGAATGAAGAAATTGCAAGATGAAAAGAAATCCTGATTTCGCACATGGATAAAACATATATCCTCTTAGAATCGGAATGGAATGAATGGATAAGTTTATTTTCTTGGCATCAAACGAAAGGTTCCGTAAACATTGTGAGAATTAAGAGTTTTGTAGAGCTTAAGGTTGAATTTACAGAAATCTGAGTGTATTAAAGGTTCGCATCGACATTGAAAAACCAAAAATTTTACTTTGAGCTCAATAAGATCTTCTATATCTAGCCTGTGACTTAAAGAATCTATGCCGAGAAAACATTGCTTCCACACATGTTTGGCTAATTTTATCGATTTCTATAAAAACAAATGAGGGCATCAATGGTATATCGGTATATATCGAAATGTTAGGTGCATGAAATGTATTCTTTAGGAAGATATTCTTTAGGACCTGCTTGCTTTTAGATGACTTTTTTTACTTTTCATTAGCTACAAAAATCAAGGATTGTTTCAGTAATACAAGGATTGAGGGGTTCCAGTTAGTCTTATGTCTTGATTATAGTGACAAGTATTTCATATTGAAAGTTGAGCACTCTGAACTTGCAATTGATAAAGCCTCTTTTGGGAGACTGTATGCTTTGTTATATTGGTTGAATGGGGGTTATGTTGTTTTGTGTAATGCAGGAAGTGGTGGGGTTTGTATGATGAGGAACAC
This sequence comes from Tetrastigma voinierianum, assembly GCA_016808115.1. Classification (NCBI taxonomy): domain Eukaryota; kingdom Viridiplantae; phylum Streptophyta; class Magnoliopsida; order Vitales; family Vitaceae; genus Tetrastigma; species Tetrastigma voinierianum. The sequence goes on along the minus strand of JAEQBH010002016.1, from coordinate 400,932 downwards.
ATGGAGAGATGAACAGCACCCATCATTCATCAACTTCATCTCCTCCTTCCTCAATGCAAATTCCTTCCGTCTTAACTTCGTCCCAATTGCCCCTGTAATTCTCATCCTTTGCCTGTTTTCTGTGTATTTTGTGGTTCCCTCACTGATTTCTTGGGGATTTTTTATTTGTAGGATTTCATTTTCAACTGTGGTGGTTTATCAGTGGCCTTTGTTTTTGTGACAAACTGGGACTGTAACAACTACTTGCCTACCTATAGCAGGTGGGGAAGATTTTCTCGTTATTTGGTTGTCTTATTTTCCTTTTTTGAAGTAATAAGTGTTAAGAAGCATGATATTCATATTACCTAAATCCTACAAACTCGAGCTTTTAGGAGGGTTGTTTAACAATAAGCCATTATAACTTGATAACAGTACACTAAGGATAATGATAAACTCTAAGGTTATCTCTGATTCTTTGAAAGTTTAAGGGAAAGAAACCAAAACATAACCTCATTTTCAACTTTTGTTTACCCTTTTTTTTCTAGATTTCATATAACTATGAACAGTATTTATACAGGGTACAGAAACTAAAGGAGCAATTTGCAAATCTCTACATTGTTGTCACGCTTCCAACCAGGGAGCAAAATGATTCTTTTGTCTGCTCTTACTTCAAGTGAGTCATCCAAAACTAATAATATGCATTTTCGCCAGTGTCCGATAACTGCTTGGCTGTTGTTGATTGGTGAAGCAGAATCGGAAGGCCTACATTTGTGCCAGTTCAAGACTTGGAGATGGGATTCGAGAAGATTGTGAAGATAGCTCATGCCCGTGGGGGTATTAAACTATTCTCTAAATCCCATATCTCTTTACTCTTCTCAAGCAGTTATTAAATTGAGAGTCATATATTGCAGTATGTAAGAGGCAGGATGTAGCATCCAAATTGAGGGCTGAGGTCAGTTGGTTGAAGTTATTCTCTGGTTTAAATTCGTGTCTCTGTTGTTGTCGTTGTCATTCTTTATTCTTACTTGAATATACCCTTTCTGTTTTTCAAAGAGGAAAAGATCAGTGCAAGGAATGGACGTGTTCCTTAGAGTAATCACTTCCATACCTGGAATTGATAACCATGATGCAAATTCGGTAATCTTTCTTTCTCTCGACTGCATTCACCGCATTCCTTTCATTTTATTTTAGTTTTTTGAAGATAGCATTCACTTTCATTTAGTAGAACTATTTAAACGTCAAATTGTCCATTACTGCAGGGGGATTGTCATGAACAATTCAATAAATATGATAATTCATGATGTCTATATCATTCATTAACTTCATAACCATTGGCTTCCTACATACCATTATAGCAACATAAGGGCATGTTTGGTTCCTGTTTTGAAAATTGTTCTTGTAGAACAGTTTTTGAAAACACAAAGAATATCATTTTGGTTTTCTCTGAAAACTGTTTTTGTTATCTGAATTTAGTGTTTTTTGTATTCTTTGTGTTTTTTCAAAAAAGAAAAGAAAAAACTAAAACCAAGCCGTGTCTTTTCTTTGTCTCACTTTTACGTAACCAAGGGAATGGCTGTGTTATCGAAAATTGTTAACGTATTTGAATTTAATTAATATTATGTTATCTATGTTTTTCAAAAAAAAAACTATAGAACTAAAGCTTTGTCTTTGTGTTTAAGTATTCTCCTTTGTTTTTGAAAAAATAATTTTAGCGTAAACAAACACGTATGAAAGTAGAAAACCCAGAATTATTTTGTGGTCCTAAGAAGTAACTAAGAGGTGGCATTAAGAAAGCTGAGAACCATGTTATTGTATTTATATATACGATGTCAATTTTCAGATTTTCAAGTTTGAAACTTAACATTGAAAGCCTTGTCTTATATTAGTAATTTTCTAATGAACCAAGCATGGGTAACAATTTTCAACTGTCTTCTCTATTCAGCTTAATCAAGCAATTGGTTCGATAGAAGCAATAGCCAAAGCATCAAAAGATTATATTTTGAAGAACACAGACCTTTCGTCTGAGAAGGCAAAGACGATCACAAGGTTTTTCAGAGATCCAAAGTTTTATCTCAGTCCCAAAATCAATTGATGGGAGAAAAAGGAAGAAGACAGGTGAGGAATCAGATTAGTCATGGCAGTTTTGAGGCCTCTTCAGCTCAAGTTGTAAGGTTGTTGAGTATCTCTCTACAACTAACTGTGAAATTCTATATGGCGATGTCTCCAATAATTTGGTTAGCTGGTATGATTAAAGTTCTCCAAGATGCCCATAGTAAATTGTTAGTGTTGACAGCCTCATGGATAGAGGTATAAACGATTCAAGCTAAATCTATAGGCTACTTGAAGTTCATAGAATACTCGAATTTGACTTGAAGTTAATGGTAGAAACGAGTCAAGCTATTCATGAGCCACTCGATCTCGATTCATAGAATACACGAATTCAATTCGAAGTTAATTGAGTCGAGTTTGAGCTCAAATAACTTGTCGAGTAGAGTATTGAGCTACTGCTGGGCTTTGATGAGCTTTATCGGATTGAGGTATGTTGTTTGTGGTGCACCTGGTGGTCACGGGCTTTATCGAGTCGAGCTCGAGTAGCTCAACTATTTTTCGAGTTAAGTTTTAAACATCTGAAAAAAGCTCGATTAAGTTTGAGTCGAGTTCAACCTTTGAGTTTTTTAATCGAGTCGAGCTCAAGCTTTGAGTTTTTTAACCGAGTCGAGCTCGAGCTTGGTATAGGCGACCTGCTGCCGAAGCTAGATCCTGATTATCTCATTCATTGATCCATTCACCAAAAGTTTGCTTCAAATTAAAAAAAAAAAAACATAAGTAAAAAAAAAAACAGAACAAAAACACAATGCCGCAATGTTACTAAAGAGATGGGGATGATTCCTGTTACAATGTGTTTAACCCGCAATGGTTTTGTAAGTGATACATCCAAAAACGCTTTTAACCTGATATGTTATCATTAGTAATGCTTTGGTCACAGCATTTTTATTCATATTCGAAATATATTTATAATAAGAAAGATTCATAAAACTAAACGCAAAGAAAAACTACCAACTCTAATTCCCAAGAACTATTTCAGTCAGATCAAATGATCGCCTAATTTTAAAAAGGAAAATCTTCCCAACATCAAATATGCGTATAGGAGCAAGATATACACAGCCGTGGGAAAAAACTTGCTTTAGTTCATCATCAGTAATGGAATAATGACAATCTATTATATTCTAAGAGTAAATAGAAAAAGAGTTTCATCCAAACTTAGGGGTGTAAATGAGTCAAATACTTGAGCTTGACTAGTAGAATACTCGAATTAAATTGGGAGTTAATCGAGTCAAGCTCGAGCTCAGATAGCTTGTCGAGTCTAGCTCAAGTATTACAATACTTGACTTGAGCAGCTCACGAGCTTAATCAATTTGATTTCGAGTCGAACTCAAGTCAAATTCGAGTCAAGTCGAGTTTTGAAATCACGTTGTTTATTAAATTTTTAAATTAATTAGGTTTCATAGTGTATAGCCAGATGGAATTTCAAACAAATGAAGAAAGAGTCGATCAAGTTTGAGTTGAGTTCGAGTTTCGAGTTTTTTAATCAAGTCAAGCTCGAGCTTGACCCTGTATCGACTCGATTACACCCTTAATCCAAATTCTCTAATAAATTTCCCAAAACAAGAAAAAAGGAAAGAGAAAGATGAACAAAATAGTCCTTAAGATAAGTCTCTTCGTACTTTGAGAGACAAAACCAGAATCATAGCTTAAGTTGCTTGATTTTCAAGGCACAAGCGCAGCAAATGACAGGTAAAATACAGGAAATTGCCTGCAGGACTCAACCTAAAGGCTAAACAAGGCTAAAATACTACGAAAAATGAACGAAAAACAAAAATAAAAAAAACCACCTGCAGAAATGGCTAGAGAGTAGCTTAAAAAACCGGAGGGGATAGAGACACGGAGATCAAGAAATCGAATCTTGCAATCTAGTTTGTGGCCCGGAGAATGGGTAGTATATGATGGGCGCCAAGGTAGGAGCGGCGCAACGTCGGGCATCTCTCGTGATTTACACAGGCACTTGGCTTTTTGATCCCGGTGACCAAGAGGCTGGTTCTTGTACCTTCACGAGTTGTAAGCGGTGATGTTGCTCCGGTCGAGAAAATTTGAGCAAGGGATGGTCTTTCTTGTATCTTCTCAGCTCCACAAGCCCTTTTTGGTTGATCACATCCACCACCCCAACATATCTCAGGACCTGTAGTAGGTGTCGAAATTGAATTGGTATAATTAAATATTCCTTATATTTAAAGAAAAATTCAATGAAAAAAGTAGTGAAATTATATAAATTTTAGTATATGATTAGAAATTTGAAGAATAATAGTGTTTTAAAAGAAGGAATAGTCTATAAGGCATGCTTGTTCGGTAAGACGCATGTCTTGGAAGACAAGGCCCTATAACTAGGGAGTGGTTGTACCTTGAGCTTAGGTGTGCCTTTTAAAACTATGGGTGGAAATGCAAATTTTGAGAAGAATGAGGAAGGTCCATATCATCATGTAACGACCAACTCTCCTAAAAGCTAAAACTTGTAGGATTTGGGTTTAATATGAACATCATGCCTTTAACACTCTCCCTCACGTGCAGCTCTATACCCTCACATGGAGAGTCAAACAAACCAAAAAGAGTCTTTCATGGACTTTCAAACCAACAAATAGGGAATAAATTGCAAAGAAAGTTGTCAAACCAATGACCTCCTAGCAAACCAAACTCTGATACCATCTTAAACGATCAACTCTCTTAAAAGCTTAACCTTGTAAGATTTGGGTTTAATATGAATATCATACCTATAACACCCTCCCTCACGTGCGACCCATATACTCGCATGTGGAGAGTCAAATGACCCAAACAAAGTCTTTCATGGACTTTCAAACTAACAAATAGGGAATAAATTGCAGAGAGAGGTCTGAACCAAGGACCTCTTGCCAGACCAAGGTTTGATACCATGTTAAACGATCAACTCTCCTAAAAGCTCAAACTTGTAGGATTTTGGTTTAATATGAATATCATACCTTTAACACTCTCTCACGTGCAGCCTCATACCCGCACATAAGGAGTCAAACAAACCAAACAGAGTCCTCCATAGACTTTCAAACCAACAAATGGGGAATAAATTGCAGAGAGAGGTCTCAAACCAAAGACCTCCTCTGCCAGACCAAGCTCAGATACTATGTTAAACGACCAACTCTTCTAAAAGCTCAAACTTGTAGGATTTGAGTTTAATATAAGTATCAAGTCTTTAACACATCATATGAAGTGAAAGCATCTCAGTGTGTTGATGAACTGACCTATTAAGAAGGAATGGCTAATGTGCCTAGCAACCAAGTTCTTGAGAGTATAGACACTCCCTTAAAAAACCTAACATTACTTTTTTCTCACCTTGAGATCAGTGTTCGTTTTTAGTATTTGCAATAATAATAACCTTCAATAGAATGTTCTGGTAAGGCCACTCTGAAAACTGGTTTCAAATTTGTTTTCTGTTCCTAACTTTTTTTTTTTTTTTTTTTTGATCAAGAAAAGCAATATTTATGGGATACTTAAAAAGAAGACTGAAGCTCCCAAAGTACACAAAAGAAGTACAAGGGAGCACTACCACACACTCACCTAAACCCCATCCAAGCCAAAAACCCCACCAAAGCACTTGCTATCCACACTCAGACACCTTAGCCCACCCCCACAAGGTAAACAGAAAGAAAGATTTCATCCTATAAACAGAGGGGGGCCTCATTTCTCAAAAACCACCCTATCTCTTCCAACCACAAAAGGTCCAAAATAAACAAAGAGGAGCCGCCATCCAAACTCTTTTCCTTTTTTTGCCAACACTAGCACTTTGCCAAGCAAGGAGAAGTTGCCTGACCGTACGGGGGAACACCCAATTAGCTTCAGTAATTGCCAAAAGGAGATCCCATAACATCTTGGCTCTCGAACAATGAATGTGCCAAGTACCTATTGTTTCCTCATGCTCTTCACATAAAAACACCGTTTACTATGGGACCCCTCCTCTTCGCCTGGTCCATTGCTAACACCCGTTTCGCTCCTAACTTAAAATGGCATTTGGAGCCAACTTTGGACTGCAAAAGGTTGTTTGAGAAATTGTTTTCACATGCTCTTTCTTTAAAAAAATTTGGGATGTTTTTACTGTTTTTCATCAAGCAATCTCAAGAAATAATTGGAAATACAGAGAGTATACCAGGAAATTTTGTATTATACATAAATGCACAGACAACCTTTTTTCCTTAGTTATATTCTCAAACAAAATTCAGATCTGAGGACAAATTGTGAATTATTTAAGAACTTTTCTTAAAAACTGATTTTGAAAATTTCTTAGCATCAAATAAGACATAAGATTCTCAAAATACTCCATATTATATGATACTTTATCATATTGACCCAATATATGGTGCATCATTATAGAAAAAATAGCAGTCAATGGCACAATGATCTAAAATTAAAAATAATAATCAAAATCAAAACCAGGTTGTTCATAGAATTGTAGAGTTTTTCCCATACCATCACTTAGGTGGTGGTTCTATTTTTGCAATCACTCAGAATCCAAAACAACCAAAACATTTACTTTCTGCATACATCCACTAACCAGAGTAACACTACCTCTGCAACCTCAGCATCTGTAGTTGTTAACGCCTGTCTGATTGTACAATCATACTAATTTTCAGTTGATGGCAGTCATGCAAATCATCATAACCACTACAAACAACATGATGCAATAACATGGGCCCAAAAAGATCATATTTAAACTAGTCTTACCTTACTAGTTCCAACAAGACCTTTAAACTATATCTGGTTCGGTTTTAGACTAGATTCTCTAGCAAGAATTATCACCTGAAATAAGAGAGCAGCTTCAGGAGCCCATAATAATCTTTCCGAATTTTAACATAGTAAATCTAGTAAAAATATAATTTCTGCCTCAATACAAGTGGGTGGCATCTATTGACAGCAAAGATGAGGTTTCCAAATAGATATCATGAAGCAGCCCATTATGTCTATCTCATATGGTAGAGCGCCCAACGTTTCAAAAAGGAAGGGCATTGGGGGGAGGGGTCCTAAGTTTGAGTCCCAATGGGGATATTTTACTACATCGTAACTAAAGTATTTAATTGTAAAAAAAAAATGGATATCACGAAGCAATAACAGTAAGTAGATAGTAGCAGTGCCCAAAATCTTTCCAGAGCTCATGCCATGTACTGACTGCATACCTGATTGGTTAATTGAATGACTGACAGCCAACAAAGTAACCACACAATTTTACCCCTAGTTTCAAAAAAAAAAAACGAAGGGAAAATTAGTATTAAAATTGTGAACTTTCATAAGTTTTGTATTTAAATCCTGAACAAAAAGTTTGCTTTTTAAATATAGCAACTTTCATGAATTTTGTTTTTATATCCCTAACAAGACTTCAAACCTTTACCATGTCCAACGTAACACGACGAAACGACATCATTTTGATGCTAAATAAAACGATTAAAATGAAAGTTGGGGATATAAAAACAAAATTCATGAAAGTTGCTATATTTAAAAAGCAAACTTTTTGTTCATGATTTAAATACAAAAATCATCAAATTTCAGGATTTTAATATTAATTTTCCAAAAAATAAAAAGGTTGAAAAGTGTTTCAATACCACCACCACCACCCCCTCTCTGCTTATCTGGAAATTTTAGAGGCAATTTACTGATCAAATGGCCCCTCCTCTGCTTTCGGCAAATTGTAGTGGCAGGGATGGAAACACAATGACGTCCCACACCCATTTAATTATCCCAAATTAAGCATGTATTAACTACCTTCTACGCATATCTGTTCCGGGATAGATCATCCCTTGGATCTGGCTCAGTATAATCAGCCTGTTTGGCCTCCGACACTGTTCCCAATTGAAACTTCGAAAATTCTTAAAGTTGTTGAAGATATAGCTCAAAGTCCCACTGCCCATGAAGAGAAAGCCTTGTGTTAAAAGACATGTAAAACATATTTCTGAAGCAGCAAGAATTTAGATGCTTGTAAAACAACTTGATTGCTACTTTTTTTCCACTAATAATATGATTTCATTAGTTTATTTATTTCATTTATTTTTGTTACTTGAAAGGTGTTTAACCAACCTGAAAATGCCTTCAATGCGCAGTATCTTGTCTCCAGTTTCTGCTGAGACCTCAGAAGCACGATTGGGAGACCAGCCCCGACAAGAGAGTTTCATAGAAGTAATGCGATATGATTCCCTTTGAAGAGCCCCTCAACTTCAAATACTGGATTTGACAGTAATCACATTATATAAGGCCATACATACATTTGATAAAACAAAATTCAAGGAAAACGAAGAAAAATATTTTCTCAACTATTATTTATCTTGGATTGATGAATATTTTCCTTGCATGATAATGAGGTATTTGATGATGGATCCAGAAAAACATGCAAGCCAAATCTATTTTAGTGGCTTACAAGTTGACGGCAATGATTTTTAAGAGCATCACTGTGTTTCTCTTCTCTCAGATATTTTTACAGTTATAGGAATAGAATTTAATTGCTAGAGTTAACTACATTGGATGAGAAACCTTGATCTGTATCAACTTGTTGTTAAGGCTTCTAAGAGTCTTTTCTATATAGTTCCTGCCCTTTCTAAACAATTCCAAATCGTTGTTTGCTCCCTTTTAAAAGGTTCAATATCACAAAGGCCTTGCTCCCATCCAGAAGCACCTTTATTAAAGTCCTTAACTCATCCACCATCCTACACCTTGTGAATTTGGTCTACTTAATTCACTCCAACACAAAAACAATCGTTCTCCTAAAATTATCAGGTGTAAAATGAACAAGTTTCAAAGAAATAGCTGAATATGCAAAAAAAACAAACAACCTAAAGTCTGATAGCAAATTGCTTTCAATAATGTTAAATAACTAACTCTCCTAAAAGCTCAAACTTGTAGGATTTGGATTTAATATGAATATCATGTCTCTAACACCTTTTCTCACATGCGGCCCCATACCCGCACGTGGAGAGTCAAATAAACCAAATAGAGTCGTCCATGGACTTTCAAATCAACAAATGGGGATTCAAATTGCAAAGAGATGGCTTGAACCCAAGACATCTTGCCAAACCAAGCTCTGATACCATGTTAAATGACCAACTCTCCTAAAAGCTCAAGCTTGGTTTAATACGAATATCATGCCTTTAACAAGTAAAAAGCTAAAAAAGCAAACATCCTCTAAGTTGCACTAGACTGATGATTCCAACAAATAGCAGTGTGTTACATGGTTTTCAAGATTCACTAAACTTCTTCCGTAGCTATTAAGGTCTCTAAAGAACGCTATGATGACCATCTCATCATGTTCTTATATCGTATATCGCGTTATGATTATAAAGAAATATCAGACCACAATTTGAGGGATCTTTTCCTTCAAACTCTCGTTGATTGGACTAGACAATATTTGGGTTTGGTTTGTACTTTTTCTATGAATTTGCTAAGCCATTCTGTTTGACCAACCCGTTTTGGCCTATGTTTTTATTTATGCTCTTGGGGCTTATTGTGTTTTTTTTTTATTTATTGAGTTTCATACTGGTGGTTGTGCTTATTAAAAAAAGGAGAAAAGAACTGTCAATCCTTTTATGCACATTATGTTGCATGTTCAATCTGGAAAGACCTATGCGTACAAACATGTCAATGGAGGTCACACCCAAACACAACATCAAATCCAGTGGCCAGATGTACCCAAGCCCACAGAGAGCCCAACCCAAAAGACCTTCCAAAGATGTTAAGTGGAGAACTTCAGCCAAGTACCCACTCAGCCAACCCGGTGGCTTCAACCAATGCGGGACACACCCGATATCCCCGAGAAGCTTCACATCCGCTGTCAAAGATTCACTGGATGACTCACACTCTGGCTAGCATTCACCCCAAGCCCACCTTTGATGCATCGGGTAACCCTCTTCTAGGTAGCCTTTTCCTAGGTAGCCCTCTCCCGCAATGTATCGGCTCTCAATGAAAGCACCAATGATAGGTACCCAAGCCCAACAAGAGAGTCCAACCCAAAAGACCGGCCTGATAGGTGAGAGAACCCATCAAGCTTAAGTATTACTCCACAACCTTATGTGGAACCGACGTGGGATCATATCACATTGCCCCTCTTTAAAAGTATCTACACTAAAGCCAACTCACTGGAACTCTCTTTCCAGGGAATCAGGCAGAATCCAGATTTAATGTTCCTTTTATTGCGTTTATTTATTCATCTGGTTCAAACAAACACAATTATTCCAGGAATTGGAGCATCACGAGGAGACTGGGAAGGAGTTTATTATCGCTTCCTATAGACCATGATTAAAAAATTCAAGAATATGCTGGAAAAAAGTAAAAAGTAAAATCACGGAACAAAGTAAACAGAAACAGGCTGGACCCAAGTTTTCCTAGATTCAACACCTAAATAACTTGACCAGCCATGGGACAGGTCACTGGTTCACTGTTGTGATCTGCTCCAGTTTAAGACTACAATCACTATGTGTGCATGCTATGAGTAAACTTAGTTTGGAGTTGAAGCAAAACTAACAAGCAAATCAAGTAAACTAAAATTCATATTTGAATCAGAAATATTTATTCATGAAAGGAACAAAACAAAAGTTTTGTGAGTAAATTATAAAAAGATAGACATACTGATCAAGTGACCAGAATTTGCTTTTGTTGGGGCATTACATGAATCCCTTTTCGCAACCATTCATAATAATGGCTAGCAACATTAGAGTCTGCAGTACAATCCACCAACACAGTATTTGGAATAAAATGGTTCTCATGCACCCGGTTAATGAATTTCTGCATGTCAGCCACTTCTCCTTCCTCCTTTACAAGTTCTCTCCATCTTGATAGGTCAATTCCCCTACAACCATAGATGAAATTTTTTGAGCAAATTCTTGGACGATTGTTAGATGGAAGAAATATAATTGTCTCCATTCACCACTGAAAAGTCACCACAAATGTGAGGCAAGCAAAAAAAGAGTATCAAAGACATAAGGCAAAAATGGAGGAACACTTTCATTGACAGAATAATAACAAAGTTATGTGACTTGGTAAACTTTCAACACAAAATTAAAAGAAAAGACCTATTTGATACAGATGCAGAACTAGCAACTGGGATCCATTTAGGAGCATTTAGCAGTCTGGTGTCTAAAACAAGACTTACTAAACAACAAAGGCCCGGCAACATGGAACAAGAATTGCATAAGAAAGAAGTAGGAATCCAACAAACATGAAATATTTATCTTCCTCCTTAGGTGCATACATTGGAAAAGACGATTAAGGGTTCCAATGTTACCAAAATTATGGCAATCTTACCATAATAGTTAAATATGGTGAGAAACTGAAAAGTCTAAGATCCTTTCAGTTCTCTTCAATGGAGAACTTTCCAGTTTCAACTGCCATTTCATTTCTTAACTATAGCAATATGAATTTTGACATTTCTTAAATTGTCATAACTGGCTTCAGAGCATTGAACCTCCATATAACATAGAACAATTTACAAATGTTGATGTTCATTGTCACTCATCAAAAAGAAAAATGTGGATGTTTATCAATGCCCATGCAATTACTGCAAATGTTAAACAAGAAAGATGAACCTTGTGCAAAAGCAAAGATGTAAGCTTAGTGATAAAAAAAGAAATATAGCAGAGTTCTCTTTTTATCTTTTGTCATCGAGGGTTAATAGGAAATGTTGTTATGTTCGCCCCTCACCAAGAAAAGCAAAGAGCCCATACTGTTTTGGATGTGGACTCAAGTACATAAAGATGAAAAGCAATAACTTACGAATCACTCAGAAGCATAGTATTTGAGCCTGTAATTCCCATCACACGCAAATCAATGTTAAAGTCTTCCTTGAGGACAGCTGCCTGCCAATATGATGTTTATAATAGTTTAATTTCAGAAACAGAAGAACTGGCTAACTTACAAACCAAACCATTTCAAAGGAAACAAGGTCCTTAATTAAACAAATTATGCTTCCAATAATATGGTGGTAACAGTAAAGTGTCTCATATATCCAATTAAAACTAATGAAGTGTTTCATATCCAAACTGGAAAAATCATTCCTGAGTGCTAATGTTGCATTAATCAAAGTAGAAATAAAACAGATAAAGAGCACCTGATCACTCTGAGCTGGTCAAGTAATGTGCCACCAATCAACTGAGTCCAACAATGCCCATTGCTATAGTGGTTCTCAGAGATAACCCTTGAGTGGATAGCCAGGGAAGCCCTTTATGCAATCTTCTTGCTTAACAACTACAGTAATATTATACTCAGGAGCAGCCTTGGGCTATAGCTCGATGTTAACATTCGCCCCGCATGACAATAATCATTTGAAAACTCATGCCGAAAAATAAAAACATTAAAATAACAATAGTATCCAACTCAAAATGTGTTTTAGAAATAGGTATTCACACTTGAAGAAATCAACAACGATCAGGATACAAATTCCAAAGATGATAACCGTATTAATCAAAAATAGTACATGACATGATAATGTAGCAATTATCACTTTCATTCAGAGGAATATACTAATTCAACTTACTTTAGCTAGCGCACTGAAAAGACTGGCACTAACTCCAGGTGTACTAGCCATTTTCTGGCCAACTGTTGCCAAGATGCTACAGTTTGGTACCACTGCAACCTGAGAAGTGAGAAAAGCATGTTAAACAAGAATGCAACTAAAGAAATAGTCAAGGTGTTCCCAAATTTAAACTCGGGGCCGCCCATTGATAAGTATGGCTCATGGAAATTTGATTCAAGTTTTTCAAAATAATCAAGCAGCAGAAGGGACCACTATAATAAGTGTAACCTCGCTAACATTCTATGAGATGTTAAGGAACAAAATGCACTCCACAATGACCCATAAGCATAATATATCATAATTAAATTATAATATTCAAACACTTAATCATGTGCAGAAGTTTAATCATATAAAAGTAGAGCACCTGAGAAAGACGACCAGCATCCAGAGCCTGACGGAATCTAGATTGTAAAGCTCCAGCAACAGCTTCTACTTCTTTCTCGGGCACAGCAAAACACACAGAATGCTCGCTACTAGCCTACACAAGACCCAATCACCAAGAACCTGAGATTTACTAAATCAAACTAGCATTAAAACTGAAATCAAAATGATGAAACAAGAAAAACCTGTGATATCATAATAACATTAGCTCCCCACGTTTTCACAGCAGAAAAATGGCTTAGCTACCAGGAACACCAGCCATTCCAGTTCTGGAGGAGCAGTTAAAGAAGTTTGCAAGGTGGAATATGAATTGGCCAAACACACTTACAATTTCAAGAAGATACAGCAACACAGTGATACAGGCCTCACCTTCAACATTTACAAGTGCCATTGTCAATTGTTGCAAACCCTTCTACAGGAGAATCCAAATGCTGACTACCTTCATTTTCATCAATAGAAGGCCGACAAATCATTGTTCCAGGTGCACAGAGATTCAAAATATTCCTTATTACAATTGGAATGTCATATTGCATCACTTGAATGATGGTGAGGATGCAGCACATTTGCTCCAAAATATGACTGCACATCCAGGTTAAATTTATGTCAAAACTGTATAACTAGAAAGTTCCAGAAACCTTGAGACACAGTAGAGGAGCACCAAGTTCACCATTTCCCTGGGCTTCTTGGTAAGACAGTTTATTCAGTATCACAGCATCAGCAACTGCATGAGAAAATGTTATTTAGCACAGGATCAAACCCGGATTGATATTGTCATAGAAAATTTACAATGGTACCCATTATTACAAAAATTCCGCAAGAAAACTATAAAGAAAATGTGGATTGCTCATAAACAGTTACTATGATCAAAAGAGCTCTGTAACTAGAAGTTCGGGATGAACCTATTCTTATATGTGATGTAAAATCGACTGCTGGGCATTTTAATACCAGTTCAAACCTTTTTTGGGGTCTGCACTGTATACACCATCAACATCAGTCCAAATTGTGACTTGGCCAGCCCTGAATAAAGCACCCATAATAGCTGCAGAGAAATCACTTCCATCTCTCTTTAAAGTTGTAGGAATATTTTGAGGTGTACTAGCTATGAAACCAGTAGCAACGATTGTCTTAGATGGACTTTGGGAGAACCATTTCTTAAGTCTCATTTCAGATTCAACAAAATCAGGATCAACTTGATTAGCACTGGTAGGGTTTACAATAAGGACATCCCTTGTATCCATCCATTGGCAATCAACGCCTTTCTGCAGCAAAAGAATGGAATCAGTCATTTCAGATAACTTGAGATGGTTAAAGTTAGCAAATATTCTTTAAATAAAGAGGAAAACAAATGCTAGACCTTTCTGATAACAGATGATAACATTTGGGCAGACCATAACTCTCCATGTCCCACAATAATATCAGAAAAAAGCTCTGTTGCATGACCAGCTGCCATAGATTAAACACAAGTCAATTTAGTAACCCCTTCTTCTTTAGACGCATTGAAGGTTCAAGATAATAAGAAACAAATTTTTTAATTTGTTCAAGTGAAAAATCTTTCAAAATCAATATCAGCTACAAGATGGAGGAAATGTAATATTGTTGTAGCTTCTTATGAACCATAATATATCCTCAAAAGAAAAAAAATGAAGGTACATTTCATAATTTAAGCTAAGAAAAGCAACAGATTTTAGAAGAAATGATACATTATCCAACTATTCATTAACAAAGAATATACATAAAGTATCATATGGCGCATAAATCATTAAATCATCAGGACCCTCTGAATAAGTGTGCCATGTGTGTGTGTGTGAGAGAGAGAGAGAGAGAGCTTTTTTACTATAATACCTATATATATTGCCCGAAGCATCTCTTTGATTTCATTGATGTCATGGTGCAACCGAGATGAGAAAATATCAAGATCATCCTCATCAAGCAGATCATGTGCTGTTAATATGTGCTTTTCTAAAACATCATCTACTGCAGATAGATAGGAATCATCTCGTGATTGTGCTTTGTAGATGAGGTCATACATCATATCTGTCACTTTTGACATTGCAGACACAACCACCAACTTCCTTTCTGAATCATCTCCAACAATTATCTCTGCAACATTCTTGATCCTTTCAGAGGTTCCCACACAGGTGCCACCAAAACTTATGGACTGACCAAATGTCACCTTTGGGAAGTTGAACTTTTCCTTGACTTTGTCCAATGAAACATCTGTCAATGAATGGACAGAAGGTAACAGAACTCATTGTCATTTATGATTATAAACATGAATTTCAAAACATAATGTGTATGTGTAGAGGGAAGGGAACAAACCCATAAGTGAAGCAGAGATGAGTGGTAATTTGATGACTTTCTTCTCCCCCACTGACAACCATAACCCATTCTGAAACAGAAAATCTTAACATAAACTCTCAAAATTTTAATAGGAAAACAAAAATTGAATTACAATCAAAGAGGATGATGAGGGATATTAGCGCAACACAGTTACAACTTGGCAACAGTCAGCAACGTAAGAATGAACACACAAAGAAAAGAAGTATACAAAAAGTGAGAAAGGTAAAAGAAATAGGCACTGGAAACAAATAACAAGACATTTCCAAACAAACATCACTCAACATGGATGTGAAAGAGTGATTGCATCCCATATCATTAAAATGGATTTGAAGCACACAGTGCACTTTGATGTCTACCCCCAAATGCGCAACCAGTATACCTATAACTATCCAAAAAGAAGTTGGACAAAGAGCAAGATGTAAATATTTCAGTTACTATTTTTCCTTTGAGGCCCAGCTCAAGTGGTAAAGGTTAGGATGGGGTTATGAAAAGTTCTTGAATCGAGCTCCAACATAGACCCCCAAAAGAAACCTTTACCTATTGTTATAGCATGTAAATACTTTACTTGTAGGTTTTGAAACTGATTAGGAATGTTAGATTAGCTTTCCTACTGTATATACTCACACTACATATATCAAATCAATGTTGGGCTTACAAGGAATTCATTTCTCAATTCTCCCCATCTAGTTTTCTACACCTATATAAATATAAATACACCAAAAATACCCGGCCAATCTCTCCTAAATACATCTACCAAGTTAACAAATTGATCTTCCATTACAACTGTATATCAACATTTTGTGATCCATTTTATTTTATAGCAGTATAGTGAGGGCACAGTGACAATTCACTTTTAAATTCAAGACCTTGATCCATTGTATTAAATTTTTATGATACAATTAAATTTTTATGATACAATTAAATTTTTATGATTCACTTTTACATGGAAAAATTAAATTTTTTTTATGCAATCTTTATGATACAATTAAAGACCATATGGGTTCCTGATACCAATCATCATGAATAAAAATGCTACTTCAAATGAATCACTGTTGCTTACAGCTCAACCTAAGTGCAACTATATGAAGGACACTGATGCTGAAAAATATGTATTTTAAGATGAAAAATTTTAGGTCAAAGTTCTACAATTGATTGTTCCACTATTAATAAGTTCAACTCTAATGGGGCAATATATGGAATGGGCCTCTTCTTCTTGCCAATCCAACTATCAAACTCACTAGAACATTCAAAACAGAGCTCAGTCATCAACTTCCATTTCCAAGCAAAAAATTCAAGGTCTTCAGAAATCAAGGAAGTGCAAGCAAATAATTCCTCCACGCACAAAAAACATGACCAAGGCACTCCACATGCAAACCAACATGACCAATGCAACATGGCAAGTAAATATTTGGTTCATTTCTTTCCTTTTCATTTCTGCTCCTTCTCCTCCATTCTATCAGCAACCAAACAAAGCCCCAAGCTTTTCAGGTCACCGAGAAAATGTAGGAAAGGAAGCCTCCTCCCCAAACTCATTGTCACCATCTAAAACAACATAACAAACAAGAAAATTTTCATTTTGTTCCCACCACTGCACAGGAATCAAACAATAACCCAAGCAGTTTAGCCACCAAGAAAATGCATGAAAAGTCAAACTTCCCATCCCAACCGTGCACAAAATTTCAGAACAGCGTAGCAAAGATGCAAATAACTAATTTTATTTTCCACCATTTTATCATGGTCCAAACAAAACCCAAGCAATTCAACCACAGATAAAAGCAGGAAAACAATGCCTCCATACTCAAGCTCGATACAGCTGGTCGAAGAAATAATTTTCTTTTCTTTTATGTCGATTTTCAAAACTTTCCTGTTAACCAGTCAGAACCGACGCTTCTGCCCCCAACAAAATTGCAGGAAACCACACCCAACCCCGGCAGAAGGAAAAAACAAAAAATAAACTCACTTTCTCCCCATTTCTTTCCTACCACTTTCTCAGGAACCAAAAGTCAAAAAGTTAAACGAGAGAACAATAAGTAGAAACAAATTGCAACAAAGAGTCAATACACCAAGAAATTCGTTCATTTATTCCCCCTTCACTCACTCCCCAATTCAATTATATTCCCTCTCAATTTTCCCAGCACCCAAACAAAACACCAAGATGTTTGGATGGCCGGAAAACTACAACATCGTATCCCACGCCAACATAACCATTCGAAACAATAACAAAATACATTTCCTTTCCGTCTTCTCCCTTCCACCACCCTCTCATGCACCAAACAGAAAAATGAAAACAAAACGCCGCCGCCGTCTCCACACAAAATCCCAACAAAAAAGATAGATTGGTTAATAGAACAAACGCTTTCTCGAACAGAATCAAAAACCTAGAAAGCAAATAATAGAACAAACAAAATTGAAGAGAAAACGCTTACTTGCAGATCGGGAACTGGTGAGAGAAGAGAAAGGTCCGCATCGAGAATTGGAAGATCTTGTCTGAATTGTAGTCGGGTGAGCAGCATTCTGCGAAGAGAGTTTGCCAGAGAGAAGAGGAAATTGAAGAAGTGAAAGCCATGGCTGAAGAAAGAGAGAGCAGAGACGAGACAGAGCGTGGCGGCCTGGTGGGGCTGATGATTAAGGAAGGAGGGAGAGATCGAGTGCAAGCTGAATATTGTTCTCCACCAATAGTAAACTGACACCTGGCAAAAAATTCAATAATTATATAAGCAACATTCGCATGTGAAAAGTGGAGTACCGGATTTGCAGTGTACTACTACTATTACAGGCATCAGTCATTTAATATTTAATAAATCAGGAGTTTTATTATTTTTTAAATATTTTTTTACGAAATACAAAAAATGCCTGGATTCTTTTTATTTTAAAAAATAAAAATTCACTCCATATCTAACCCAAATGATAAATTATTTACCCTTAAAATAAGTATATGGCATAAAAAAAAAAGGTCCTATATTTGAGTTTTAGTGGGAACAAATTAATATTTAATAATTCAAGCTTTTTATTTTTTTTAAATATTTTTTACAAAAATACAAAAATGCCTAGATTCTTTTTTTTTTAAAAAAATAAAATACAGTTCATCATACCTAATTCAAGAAATAAAATATCCACGATTAAAATAAGCTTATAACATAAAGAAGTGATCCGATTTGAGTCAATTGAGAACAATATAACCTTAAAAATCATAATATATTCAAAAATAGATAAAATAAAATAATAAATAAATAAATAATATTTATTTTAAAATAAACATAAATTTATACATCTATCCTCCATCACTATATATATATATATATATATATATATATATATATATATATATATATATATATATATATCCATCACTACATATATATATATAATATAGTACAAGGCATGTCTAATGTTCTAATACTTCCATTTTTCAACTCCTTGTATTTTCTTCTCTTTTTTTTTTTTACATTTACTTTAAAATATTAAAATAAACCTCCTATATTATTAAAAACATAAAATATAAATCATTTTATAAAATACCGTTACCACGTGATGTTAAAATGTCATCGGTAATTGTTACATTATTTTAAACATTTATATGAAAGTTTCCCTTAAAAATTACATTTTAAAAATGATTTGTTAAAGCAAAATAGCTAAATTATCTTGTAAATATTAAACAAATATTAATTTCTACTTTCTCATACGACCTGTACAAATATAATATAACAAATGAATTTTTTTTTCCCATTTACATTTAACGACATTTGAACAACCCGTGTAAACTGTCTTTAAAACATTACTTATATTTTATATTTTTAATAATATAGGGGTTTATTTTAACATTTTAAAGTATAAGGTAAAAAAAAATAATGAAAATATAAGGAGTTGAAAATGTATTGTTCCAATAAAAATCCATTTATTCTAAAATAAACATAGATTTACACTTTTATCCTCCATCACCACATAAAATATAGTCCAGGCATGCCCAATGCCCTTTCGAATCAAGATTATCAAGTTAATTCTATTTTCATTTTATATGAAAAATATATATATATATATATATATATATATATATATATAAAATGATATTCAAATTAATATTTGAATTATTAAATATGTTTTAATAATAACAATATTATAATATGAGGGGTAGGTGATTTCTAGAGAAGTCTTGGCTTTGGGCATGCACAATACCATCTACTTAAACTCCTTCCACCCTAAATTAATAAATATTTTTCCAAATTTGAATACTCTCTCTTTCATGTTATCACTTGTACATTTATTTTCCTGCTTTTATGTTATCATAATACATTTATTTTCCTATATCTAGTTTATTTATTTTTCTAATCATTTCCTAGAATATTACTTTTTCATTATGTTTGTGATGAAAACATGTATATTACTTTATGATATGTATAATTACTTTTTTATTTCATATGTATTACTTTCATATTATGTTTGGGCTCCATGTTAATTATCACATGTATATCCATATTTACTTTCCTAATGTATGTTTTCAATTGTTAATTACTTTCTTATTATATTTGAACTATATTTAATGCATATGAATAGTATACTCATGTTGCACTTTGCTAAAATTGTTTAATTATTTATAAATAAAAACAAATATTACACCCCATCTTGGACTTGAAATCAAGAATGTTTGCTTCATAGTGGAATAGTAGTATCATTATACTACATCTCCAAACACGATTAATTCTATAATTCTAATAAAAATTGAATCTAACGGGATTGACACGTGTAACAAAAAATGGACTTTTGGTAGGAGCCCGATATTTTATGTATCATTTTAATAAACATTTAAGTGCTTGATTTATAACCCAACTTAAAATTTGACTATGAATATTTTTATTACAATAAGTTGTTTTATATTGATAGCAATTTTGATCCGTCGTCAAGGTGCACATTATTTCTCATTTGACTTTGCTTATTTATTTATTTATTGTGTGTTTTATGTGATCTCATGTATTATTAATGTTTGTTTCTAGGTATCCAAAATGAATTAATTAATTGTCATAATTTCATAAACTTGTTTAGTAGAGACTGTTTATATAAATGCTTATAAGGTGCTACGGCTCACTACCGTATCTTCTCAATAATAACATGATTTCCGAATTCGGACTTGATTTTTTAGACTTGTATTTTCTAAAAGAATAAGTCACATTTTAGGTTTTATTTTTCCATTTTAAATAAACAATTATTTATTATTTTATTTTCACTAAAAATAAATAAAATGACAACTCTAAATCGCTTTTAAAAATAGAAAGGAGTCTCACTTTTTAGTGAGAAAAGCGCCATAGCCAAAATGTACATCTACATAAATATTAAAAAATATTTTTTAAAAACTGTTTCCAAAACCACACATACTCTGTTTCAAACATATTTATGTTATTTTAAAAAAATTACTAAAATATGTTAGAAATTAAAATAATGTCAAACTAACAAGGCGACATTACTTTGGAAATTTTTTAAAATTAACGTCATAAATAATTACCTAACATTATTTTAAAATGTTTTCAAAACATTTACAATATCGCAGTAAGTAACTGCGGTATTAACTTTAAAAAAATCAATATTATAGTCAGTGAATACAGTATCATTATTACTATTACACACTAGTTTTGATAATATTTTGATTTTCAACTTATATTAATAATTTTTTTTAATTAACCTATTTATATCCAAAACTTTTTTATCTCTATGTTTTTTTTTTGTCCCTAAGCGTAAAGCAATTTTTATTTAATTCAAATTTCATTAAAAAAAAAAAGAATATTTTACGCAAACTCTAATTATAATGCTCACTTAGGTTTCACAAAAGTTTGGTTTGAATACCTTTGATAGGACCAAAATTGAGTATTCAATTTATTTTTATTTTAAATAAAAAATCCCAACTTGGTTTATTTGCTTTTAGCTTGTGTCCTTTTTTTTTTTTTTTTTTTTTATCTATATAGAGGATACCCATAGAATAATGAAAGTCAAAATCATAATCCTCTTGTGAACAACACTGGTCTTTTTATTTATCCTTATTTTTTATGGCACACTTTTGTTGTTGTCTTGATACTATATATGATTATTTAATCTTAATGTGATATTTTGATTGCCATTATAATGTGATATATATTTATATTTAAATTATTTAAATAAATAAAATATATACGATCAAAGATAAACAATCAAATCAATAATCATTAATATATATGTTACAAAACTTAAGTCATATATATTATATCTATGATAGTAATATCAAATATATAGGTTTTGAATTGATTCATTATGACATTAACATGTGACGTTGCTTATCCATTACTGGCCTGGTTGTCACAGCCTAACTTTCACAATGGTATGGTCTCGTGCTACGGCCCCTCTCGACACCCCGTCGAGGATCCAAACACACTCCATATTCATAATACTCCATGTCGATCGTCGCCCGCCCAGGCTCATCGCAAAGCTTACCCGCCCCGACCGCCATGTGAGGGTAGGCCAACACCCTTCTTCATTGTCAAGTCTCGACTAGCCACAAGCTCCCGCTTCCGCATTGCGCCTCCGTAGGCATGCTCACCCCTAAGCTGCCCGCGACACTTCGCGCCAAGACTAAGTCGCGCCCCAACTCCCCGACACGCACGCCCGTAGACTATGATATCTCCGTCAATTCATACGCTACGTGCGCGCCAACCAACATAGGCACTCGTGCGCTGCTGTCCCGGACCCCGAGTCAAAGTCCGTAACAAACTCTCCCCCGCTTAAAATCTTGCACCGCCAAGGCAGCGCATTTCACCTGCGTGTCACCTTGAAGCATCAAGTATTCTCCCGAAAGCCTTTTTTTTCTCGTCTGCCGATGCTCATTGGCATAAGGACTCTGATAGAAAAAGACGCCTGGCCCACACAGCCACGCCTCCCAAGACTCGAGTAGTACGCCCCGCACTCACTCCCCACCCCTCAGTAAGCCGCCCTCTTCCGCCCTCTACTAGACACAAATACGACACTCGGGGCCCGGAGGCACACCCATATTCTCCCATGGGTCCCCCTTGGTGCAACTTCATCTTTGGCTTCACTTGATTACTTGCACTGCCATAGGAGAGACAGGCCTCAAGATCGCAAGAGTAGAACACCTCCTTGTTCTCCACCCCGCTCGTCCGATACCATGTTGTCACGTGCCTAACTTCTTTTCACAATGCAAGATGGTCTGCATGGGCGCCCTTCGACACCATGTCGAGGACCCAAATTTCTTCCACACTTCCATATTCATACTCCACGCCGACCGGCTTCCCGCCCGCCTGGTGGCCCATCGCAGTTCTGCCCCACTTCCGTAATCGCCACACCTGCAGCCAACACCCTTCATCACAAGTCCCTCGACTAATGACAAGCTTCCCCGCCCGCATTGCGCTCCTCCGGGTAGGCATGCCTTGACTTGGTCTTTAACTATTTTGATTGTATATTTTTATTTAATATCTATGTATTTCTAATTTGAATCAATAAAATTATTTTCCTCTTCAAAAAAAAGTAACAATAATTAAATTTTAAAATCTATTATGTTTTATGAGACAGAAAGGCACATAAATTTTAGGAATAATTCATGCTTTTCTCATAGACCACAAGCGTTGAAAGGTCAGGCACATATAAAAGACTCCTTTAAGTAATATCATATCCAGACTAATCTTCCTATGAGTCTAGAGGGACTATAAAAGCGATAAAGCTTTACCACAAAACAAGATTACATTCTCAAGACTCAAACTAGATATCATTGACTAAGTTAAAAGAGACATTAATCATCTTACTTATATGTTTGATGTATGAAGAGTTATGTCAACCTATAATGAAACATAAAAATAAATAATTAAAAAATAAAGAAATAAAGACCCTCGTACAATTAAAACATATGACATCTTAACCAAAATAATAAAATATGCAATAAAATGTATACTTTTTTATAAGCCACAAATATCCCTCACATCTTATTTTTCCTTAAGCTATGGCGAATTGGGGGAGAAAAAAAACTCATCCTTTTTTCTATCTTAATCCTAAAACTCTAAAATCTTAAAATATTTCGAAAGTGAATGACTAATCAAATCTGAAAAATAAAGTTATTAACAAGTTAATATGTTATATTAATGTTACGAGCATGTGAAATTAATGTATAAAAGGTTTTACATTTTAAAAAAACCTTCACTCGAATGCATTTGAATGCATTAGTCCTTTTTGTCTTGTTCATGCAGTTCGTCTGAGCCCATTTGAAATTCGTTCGAATGAAAGTTTATTTGAAATGTAACACCCTTTATACGTTAACGTAATAATGCTCAAACGCTAATATATCACATTTATCTGCTAATATAACTGCTATCCATATTTGATTAAACATTAAATAATCACAAAAGTTCTTTATTTTACATCTTATAATATTTTTTTTTATATTACATTAGGTATTTTAATTTCAAAGTGATTTATTAACCAACACAATAATTCATTTCGAAATAAACCATCTTTCTTTGTCCCCCACGCATAAGACACCTTTTACCTTCTAAGGATTTTAAGATTTTAGGGGTTTTAGTGATTAAGGGTGGGATTATTTTAATTTTTTTTTAAAGAATTTACAAGCTTTTATATCTCATTTCAATGAGAATGATGGGTTAAGGTAAAAAGATGCTAGATTTTTTTTTTACTGTTACACGATATGTTTTTATCATTTTGTTGAAGATGTCACGTGTTTTAATGGTTAGGGGGTTTTGCTTGTTTTTTTTATTATTTTTGGTGCTCGATTGCATTTTAACATAATTCCCCTTAATTTTTATTAAAACTTTGTTTGGAATAGCCTTTCTAAAACGGTAAATAAGTTAGTATTTTTAGTTGATTTTTGAAGTTTTTTTTTTTTTACATCTATTAACTTAGCATTATAATATTGTAATATTATATTTTTCATTGAGACTCGAACCTGGTCCCACGCAATACTTAACCACTGAGACAATATTTCTTAAAAGTATTAAAAATATATAACTTTTTATTATTATCTAACTAATTTCATTGGGAGCTTATGTAATTTAAAACATTGTATGATTTGTGGAAAATTCTATAATCATAAAAAAAAAAATATATATATATATATATATATATATATATATATATATATATATATATATATATATATATCAAAGACAACAATTTTTTCTAAATAGTATCTTAATGTGCAAACCCTAACCTTATTTTCTCTAAATTTTTTTATTGGTCCTATTTTTATTTAAGCAATAAAGATTATTTTTGGTAATTTTTTATATAAAGTGCTTCATCTAATCTCTTTAATTCTTATGAAAATACAGGTTTTTTTATTTATTTTTTTCTTGATTTAGTAATTAATAGTGATGAGAACTTCAATGGTTGTCGTAGCTTGATCTGACCTTGAGATTTTGGTTTAAATCGTCGTGATACGATATTTATTTATAATAATGAGCGATTTAGGCAAATTAAAACATATCTTATTAGGAAAATCGAATTAATGTCGTCGATATATTATATAATTAGGTTATGAATGTTATAGCAGCGATAGTAATATCGAATATATAGGCACGATTATCGAAGCATGAGAACTTTGGTACAATTAGAACTATATTATTAATTTAAGGCGTTGTTTTAAATGCTTTGTATATAACTACCGATATATTATTATTAATTTGAATCAGTAAAATTATTTTCGCTCGTAAAAATTCAAAAAGATAACATTGTTTTTACGTGGCTCAAATTATTGAGTGAACACGAAAAACGATGATGTGAAGCAGTTTGTAATTATTAGAGTAAATTGACCCTATGGAAACGACCTTTGACTCAACGAAGGAATGACCCGAGATCTTGGTTAGTGGGCCTAGGACCTAAACTTTGGAGCCCAATATGTTTATTATGTTAGGTGAACAGGCCCATACAAAGGAAAGTTGACTATTGGGCCAGGTCTAATCTGTTGAGGGAATTTTATTTTTGGATAGACAAATATTATTTATCTTTTTTAAGAGGAATATTATTTATTTATCATATTTAAAGATAATAAAAGATGTGTAAAATTGTATAATTGCAGCTTTGTATAATCTTGGATAAGATGGTAGTAGATGGAAAAACCATATAAAGAATGGGTTGAATTTCATTGGTTTTTTTTTTTTTGTTATATGTGTTATTTCCTTAATACTTATATTAATTTATAGCAATTAAATAATATTATAACTTATATTAATTGAAAGCAATTAAAATGAATAAAAAAAAATTAAATAAAATAAAAGTTAAAGCAATTAAAAATAATAAAGCTTTAACAAATAAAATCAATATCATAAGCAAATGCAATAAATAAACCGGTAAATGAATTCTTGTTTGCTTAGAATTTTATTCCTCTAGTACCCAAGGTTAATAGAATAAT
Organism: Tetrastigma voinierianum; assembly: GCA_016808115.1. NCBI lineage: Eukaryota > Viridiplantae > Streptophyta > Magnoliopsida > Vitales > Vitaceae > Tetrastigma > Tetrastigma voinierianum. The sequence goes on along the minus strand of JAEQBH010002016.1, from coordinate 375,220 downwards.
TATAAAGGGATGGAAACAGTTTAGAACACTACTGGGTGTAGCGGTACTTCAAAACGCCAGTAAATTTTGAACACAAGGCGGAGTGAATCCCTTGGCTAGGAATTGAGAGGATAAAGGAAAATCTGATGTGTTTTGAATGCGAAAATGTGAGTGAAGTAAATGTGGGGGCGGGGGTGATTTATAGGAAGCCCAAGGGGTGTGACTTAGAAAGATTCTGATGGATGAATGGAGTTGACCAATGTGGGATAACAAACCCCTCATTTCCATTCACACCAATAAATATATATATTATATATGTATAATTCCCAACAATCCCCACATGAATGGAGAGATACCAAGTTTTGAAAACTATACATAAAAGCGTGTGATTCACAACTAAATTAAGCGACATCTGAATAAGTAGGTTTCCTTTGGGCTTTCCGTAGTGAGCGTATAATGAGTATACTCAAATCAATCGGTAGATACGATATCTTTGAGCGGAAATCGACTTTTTGTGTATACTAAGACATTCACTAAGTCACACAACTAACTCTTATCCGCTTTTGGTTCTCGTTGTTGTGTTCGTTTTGGCAGCGAACGGCACTTTGGTTTCATGAGTGTTTAGAGAAGCGGCCTTCTTTTATTCTCTGTAGGCGTACTTCACTTGCACTCACATAGGTAGTCCCTAGCGTGTATTCCATAAATACACCATTTGATCAATCTTATGTCAAACTTAGAAATCATTAAAACCTTTCATTTAGGTTTATCCTTATTTACGAACATTGTCTCATCTATGAGAATGAATTTAATAAATTTGACAATGTTGGACCATCAAACCTGAAACTTTGTTTTCTCTCTTTGAACTAGATCTTGGGATCTCAGTCTACTAGGTAAAAATTTACCACCATGATGATTTGATAAGGCCACGGTCCCATTCCCTCATTGATTTTTCAGCTAACTCTAGATAGGCCTTTGTTAATGGATCAGGCCACGTTATCTTTGATCTTCGTAATCAATTGGGAATAACTCCACTAGAGATAATTGTCTAGAGTCATTATGTCTTCGGTAGGTATGTGTGAGATTTTCCATTGTCACGCCAACACTTCGGCCCTTAGATAGCTACTTGACTATCATGATGTATGCACATCGGAGTTAACGGTTTAGACGAACGGAATATCTTCTAAAAAAGAATTCGAAGCCATTCGATAGCCGTGAGGCTTTATGTATGGATTGACTTAGGTAGTAGAGACGGGCGATGCAAGGGTTGTAGAAGATTTCAGAACCATTTGCTCCCCCATAGACCTTAAACACATATCCCTTTAGTGGATTTGCTTTTCAGTTGAACCCGGTGGTCATTTGCATCCTATAACTTCAATCCACTTTGCTGGATAATTTTTGTAATGCAAGCAAAATTTTGGGTATGTTTTAAATATCCCAAAACACGTCTCGTACCATCCAATGCGTTTTATTTGGATTACTCGTGTATCGACTAAGTTTTACTTATTGCCTGACGATATACGGTCGAGTACAATTCATGATGTACATTAGACATCCTAAAACTTTAGCGTAATCCACTTGAGACTCACTTTCACCTTTGTTCTTTGCAAGAGCAAGGTTTAAATCTATGGTGTTTTCACTTCTTTGAAATTCAAATACTTGAATTTGTCAAGTACTTTGTCAATATAGTGAGACTGTGATAGCGCTAGACCTTGGGAGTTACAGCCAGATTTTATCACGCAGAATAAAATGCGCAACTCCTAAGTCTTTCATATCAAATGAAGTTTGGATAGCGATCGTTTTGTGGCATTATGTCAATAATGTTTTTGCTTATTATTAACATGTCATCCACATATAGACAAACAATGACCTCATGATTAGGAGTATTTTTATATATACACATTTATCGCATATTAATCTTGAATCCATTTGACAGCATTCTTTGTCAAATTTTAAATACCATTGTTTAGGTGCTTATTTAAGTCCATACAAAGAACAACAGTCGACATACTTATTTTCTTGTCGGGGACAATAAACCCTTTAGGTTGTTTAAATAAATTTCTTCCTCCAATTCTCATTAAAAGGTTGTTTTTCACATCCATTTGATGGATTTGAAGATCATACCACGACAACTTGATGCTGTGAATAGATGTAGTGCTTGTGATCGGTGAGTATGTATCAGTAGTCAATACCTTTTTTGTCTAAACCCTTTGACAATAGTCTTGCCTTATACTTGTCAATAGTACCATCATCTTTCAATTTTCTTTTAAAAAATCCCATTTATATCCTAATGGCTTATTTCACGGAGGAGATCAACCAATTCCCACGTATGATTTATTGGCGGATTCAACTTCACTATTGATGATTCTTTCAATATTGAGCTTGAAGACTATTTAGCTTCCTTAAAAGTACGAGGCTCATTTTCCTAGCAATGTGAAAATCTGGGACCAAAAGATTTAGGTACCCTTTGACGTTTTTCGTCGTGGTTCCTCAATATTAGGCACATTTTCTCGATAATTTCAGAATTAAGCTTGGAACTTTCTGGTAGACTGCTTCATTCTTATACGGAAAATGTGCCAAGAGATTCGACATTGTCTGGTTCTATTATTGTATTAGAATGAATATCGGGAATTTCGGTTATAAGCGGAAAACGATATCTTTACTATTGTTAGCATATCCAATAAAAAATAAATATATTGTTTCGGACCTATTTTAACTGTTTAGTTTAAGACTTGTACTTTTGCTAGACACCCCATGATTTAAGTAATTCAAGTTTGGTTTCTACCTTTCCATTTTCATATGGAATGATTTGTGTCTTCCGTAGGGTACTCTATTGAGTATATGTGTATTTATGGGACGGCTTCCCCCTACAGTTCGAGGTAAACGGAGCTTAGTAGCAAAGCATTCATCATTTCTTTCAATGTTCGATTCTTCCTTTCGGCAACCCCATTATTTGTGGTGTATCTGAATGTCATTTGATGAATAATTCCATTTCTAGACATATTTCTTGAAATGGAAATTCATATTCACCACCTCTATCACTTACGATCATTTTAATCTTTTATTAAGTTGATTTTCAAGCTTCAATTTTATATTGTTTTGAGATATCCAATTGCCTCATCTTTGCTATTAAGTAAATATACATAACAATATCTAGTGTCAATGTTATGAAATACTCTTTTTCCCACTGGCAGATTGGTAAGACTTCATATCGCAAATGTCCGCATGAATCAAGTCCAAAGGTTCACTCCTTTCAATCGAATTATGGGGGTGGATAAGCGGCAAATTCTTGATTCAACACATACTTGACATTCGATTTATTACATTCAAACTTTGGGTAATATTTCCATGTTTATCATTTTTTGTAAATATTTGTAATTAACATGTCCCAAACGTGCATGCCATAAATTATTCGACCAAGAAATGCTGCACAATCATTATTCCATATTACGGTCATTATTACATTGAGCTTGGAAAAGGCCATCGCTAAGATAACCATTTCCAACATACATCATTTTTACTTATCACAACTTATTAGAAACAAATACAACCTTAAATCCCGAAGTGATGTCGAAATCAAATTTACCATTTCGGGCACATGGAGGACATTCTTTATGTGTCGAGTTTTGTCCATGTCATTTCAAGAGAATATTTCCACCCTTCTATCTCAAGTTGAAGAATTTCCCATATGCGCCTTCCAGTCCCAGCCAAAGCATAGGAAGAAAAACATCCCTTCGATAAAGACAAACATGGCGGTACAGCAGAGTCAATCCACCATTCCTTTCTGGTTTCTACCGTTGCACTCCTGGAAGCACACAAATCTTCACATCCATATTATCTAAGCCGGCTAATATCAAGCCACCTTTATTCTTATTTTTATTTTTGTGCATCTAAGATTCGAGGATCCATGTTCGATTTACCACACCATAGCAACTTCCTCACTTATTGCTATTATTGTGGTTCTTGGACCATAGTTCTTCTTCCTTTTTCGCATTAGATAAATTCAACTATATTTGCTCCCGATATGGATGATCGCTTAAGGCTTCTATTTTCGCATGTCTCGTTCTTCAATTTTTAATCTGACAATCGTGTCTTCAAGAGTCACTTCCTTACGCTGTTTCAAGTACTTTAAAGGCTTCCAAGGGAGGTAACTTTTCTATAAATGCGCCACTTGAAATCGCTTCATTAATACATCATTCCTTCAAGAAGATCGACTATTATCAAGTTTTTTGATTTCAAGGCTGTACCAGTCAACTATTTATAATCAAGAATTGTCACACAATTTCTTTAAATGCCACTCTTTATACTTTTTCTCGGCAAGCTCCCCAAGCAATTCTTTGGAAGGCACTATCAGCAGATTGAATATAGAATATCATCTAACCCCGCTCAAAATATACCCCCGCAGCGAAGTCGGAATGTTCGTGCTTCAATCACAAGAAATCTATCTTTTTCTGCACTTGTTCATTCTAGTTCTAACCTCTTCTTTGATGAACTTTTATGCACTTCTTAGAGTCGCTAGATAGAAGAACATCTTTGTTGCCATCTGAAGTCTACACCCAAAACTTGCCAAGCCTCACGGCGCAAAGGTAGGAAACTTCTGCCACGGCTGGTTTCGGTAACAACAAGCACTATTTCTGCACTCATTTCAAAATTAAACTATTTTATTAGTAAAAATTATTAGTATCAACTTGAGAAAATCGTTAAAGATTTGACCCTTACTTAAATTTACTCGAGAAAAAAAAAAAAGCTTCTGAAGAAGTTGAATGGCTTCGAATTTCAGGAAGATATCTGCTTCCTCGTCTAAACCGTTAACCCGATAGCACATCAGGATAGCCAAGCGTACCATCTAAGGGCTAGCGTTAGTGTACTAATGGAAAATCTCACACATACGACAGCGATAACACTGTTGGGGACAATTAATCTCAGTGAGTTATCTCACTAATACAAGATCAAAAGATAAATGGCCTGATCCATTTAACAAAAAGACGCCCAGAGAGTTAGTTGAAAATCATCGGTGGAATGTAATCGCCCAGGACAATCATCATGGCGGTAACTCTACCAGTAATCTCTGGAGATCCCAAGATATAGGTTCAAAGAGAAAACAAAGTTGTGTTTGATGGTCCAACATTGTCAAATTTATTAAATCCATTCTCATGATGAGACAATGTTTAGAAATAAGGATAAACCTAAAATGAAAGGTTTTTAATGATTTCTAAGTTTGACATAAGACGATCAAATGGGCGATGTATAATACACGTTAGAATCATCTATATGAACAGGAAGCGTGAGCCGCTTCCAAGGAGAATAAAAGAAGCGCCGCCTTCAAACACTCATGAAATCGCTGTTCATGGCTAAAACGAACTCAACAATGAGAACCAAAAAGCTGATAAGAGTTAGTCACCAGGACTTATATCGGCCTTAGTATACACCAAAGTCGACGGTTCAAAGATTCTACCGATTGTAGTATACTCGATATATTCACTTTACAGTTCAAGAAGTACTTATTCGGATACTTTGCTAATTCTTTAGTTGTGAATCACAGTTTTATGCATAGTTTTTCAAAACTTGGCATTCTCCATTCATGTGAAGTTGTTAGGGTATATATATATATATATATTTATTGGTGTGAATGAAATGAGGGGTTTGTTGTCCATTGGTCAACTCCACCCGAACCATTGCAACTTTTCAAATTGCACCCCTTGGTTTCCTATAAAATAATAATAATAATAGAACCAAAATTAAATAAATGAATAAATAAATCCAAGTAGAAAACCACAAAGGTTTTAGTCTTGGAAACGTTAAAATAAAGAAACAAAATAATAAATTTAAGTAGAAAACCACAAAGGTTTTAGTCTTGGAAAAGTTAAGTAGACAGAAGAAATAATAATAAATAAGTAAATAAAATTCCTTAAGATTGTTATTTCCGTATTACTTATATTAATTTATAGCAATTAAATAATATTATAACTTATATTAATTGAAAGCAATTAAAATGAATAAAAAATTAAATAAAATAAAAAGAAGCAATTAAAAATAATAAAGCTTTTAACAAATAAAATAAATATCATAAGCAAATGCAATAAATAAACCGAGCCAATGTATCTAATCGGTTAACCTAAGAAATTTTATTCCCTCAGTACCCGCCAGCATTGTACTCCTCCCAAGATAATCCATGTAATCTTACCAGAAGCAGACTTCAAACGCCGCTAAATTTTGAACGCAAAGAGCGGAGTGAATCACACGACCAAGACTGAGGCAGAGAAAGGAAAATGCAATGTCTCGATTTTTCAAAACTGTAATGTTTACAAAGCAAAAATCTATTTAAGTGAAAATCATGGGCAACTTTAGTGTCGTAATTATTCGTAGTTGACCAATGTGGGGATAACAAACCTCATTTCCATATTCACACTAATAAATATATATATTATATATATATATATAATTCCCAACAATATGAATATAAGTAAACAATAAGAAAAAAAAAAAGAACAATCACATAAAAATTATTCGAGGTTTTAATTTATAAACTCAATTATATTTACGTCAACGTGTCTAGATCAATTGATAGAACGGTTCAAAGTTTAAAAAGACAGGATATTCAAGGAGGAGAGAGGTTCTAGGTTTGAGTTTTAATACTAAGAAATTGACTATTATATCAGAATAAAGTCATTAATTATTAAAAATAGATATAATTACATGTTCGAGTCCAAATGAGAACAGTTTATTACATTTTAACAAAATGTTTAGTTGTCAAAAAAAGAAGCAATATTCAAGTCTTTTTTTTTTTTTTTTTTTTGACAATTTCAAGTCTTTAGTTTTGACAAAGGAAAACGATTCTTCTATGTATATAGACTTTCTATGCATATATTCAAAGCTTGTTTAAAAATAGAGTCTACAAAAGGTATGTAAAGTGAATAGAAGTTGAAAAAAAAAGAAAAAAAGAATTGTTTCATGACAATTTTATAAAATATTTCTCGTCCTTTCCAAAAAAAAATATTTTTAGTCTAAAAACATGTATTTGTAAAAATGTAGAAAACGCTTTTGTTTAGATACTGTGGAAAAATGCTTAAAATTTTGAAAAAAATCAATTATAATATTTTTCTTGAAAATACCCAAGAGATGATTCTCTTATTATAAATACTTTCGGATAGTTTCATTCCATAAAAACTATGATCATATTCATTTTCAAATGAGTTTTGCTTGCAAAAAGTGACTTTTTTTTTTTTTTTTTCATTTAATCCTCAAATTACCCATTTGTTTGATTCATTCTTAAGAAAGAATCACAACTGTTTATTGTTTTTTAAAACCGTTTTATATTCTAAAAAAAAAAAAAGAAAATATGTTTAGGATTTGTTTTGTCTATGTTTTTTAAAACAATTTTCTATTCTAAAAATAAAAAGGGAAACATGAAAAACATATTTGTTATTGATTGTTTTATTTTGAAAACATAAAGAACTAAAAAAATACTGAATTTTAAATAATAAAAATGTAATTTAAAAAAAAAAAAACAAAAATAGCATTATTTGTGTTTTCAAAATCAAGCTCTTAAGAACAATTTTAAAAAATGGGACTAAAATGACCTATTTCCATTTTTTTTTTTTTTTTTTGAAAAACATAAAAAAAAATACTAAATTCAAATAATAAGAAAAAGTTTTCAACAACACATTTTTGATGTTTTATATTTTCAAAAACAGTTTTTAAAAAACATGAACCAACCTGTGTTATTTCCCAAGCCCTTTCTCCTAATCATTTTTTTACAAGCGAATGTTTTGCACAAATGTTAATTGATTCTAAAATTGTAAGTAAACACCAAATTGTAATGATTAAAAGAACTACCCACTTGAACGTGAGAAATTTTGATGTTAAATTATATTTGTTTGTGTGTTCTTTAATTTCCTTTTTTCTAATTTTTGACAACAATTTATTTTCTAATAAAAAAATAATAATTTATTATGGACATGTTTGATATGGCTTTTAATTAATACAATAGACTATAAAATTAATAGAATTGTAAAATAAATAATTATTTTCCTCGCACTAAAATTGAATGCATAACAATTCGTAATTACTTTGCTTTTTTAATCATCTATAACTAACGGTAAAATTAAACATTATTAGTCAATAGGATGAACCTGAAGAACAATTAAGAAAGCTGTTAAATTACATTAAATTGAAATCTTCGTACAAAAGAATAAGAAAAGAGGAGAAGCTCAAAATCTCTTTATTTGGCAAGAATTTAAGAAAAAATATCATGAAAAATTAATTAAATCTTATATATTTAAAAATGTATTTCTAAAAAAAAAGATAACTAAAGTTAAAAAATATGTAAAAAAAATTGTAATATTATCTACTTTTTTATTTTATTTTTCTTGTTTTTTAAAGGCTAAAGAGAACTGTACTGGAATCAATGTTTTGAAATTCGGCATAACGACTTTTTACAATTGAAAGTGAAATTTCATTCATTCAAGAACGGTAATATCTTTAAATTTGAACACATAAATCAAACTGGCAAAATATTATGACGACACAACATTCAAGCTTAATACCAGTTAAAACTACCAAGACGACATGCCAGATAACCTAATACGCTCTAAAATACCGGCATTCAAGATCCGACAAGATACCGACGAACTAAGATTTACTGTGACTTTTGTTCGACGAAGAATGCTATCGTTTGAATTGCCCAGACAAAAAATAACAAACAAACACATGCCGTAACAAATCAACAATAAAAATCAAGTACAAACTCATATCGGATGGAAAATTACCACTTTATTAAGGGAGAAAGCCTAAATCTGAGTAGACGAAATAATGGGAGATGCGATTTCAAGAAAAAAGCCAAAAAAATTGCCCCTTATTTATAAGGAGATTAATAGAAAAAAAAAAAAAGAAATTAGGGTTTCTATAAGAGAGAAATTATTTTTCCCTACTATAATCACCCATAGTTTGTTTCCTCACACAACATACTATTTGAACTTCCCAAGAAAAATAATTATATAAATGGTATATTTTAAAAACTAAAGTTGTATTTTAGTTTTTTAAAAATTATTTTGATTTTTAATATATTTATAGAAATGATGAAATAAATATTATTGAATTTTAGTTATGTATTTTAAATTTTAAAAAATTATTTTGATTTTTAATAAAATATAAATTACATTTATGATGTCAAAAGTTGTAGCAAAATGTGAAATTCCCTATTGCATCGTATATTTTGAAATGACATCTATTCTAGTATATGTTACATCCCTAATATCTCAAATCTTGCAACAAACACTTTACTAAAGGCACCAAACCATATATTGGAGAATTTTTATTGAAAGTAGGAAACTTTTGAAACTATTTCATGTTTTTTTTTTATAAGTACATAATTTTGTCTCCACCAAGATTCGAACCGGTCCCCTCCTTTATGTTCATTATAGCTCTTAACCATTTGAGTTATGTCTAAAACTATTTCATGCTTATGAGAGTATTATAAACTTCATCATAGAGAGGAAGCAGAACATATAGAGAGGGGAGGGGTCTTAGATTCGAGTTTCAGTGGGAACGATTTACTACATTGTAACAAAGTGTTTAATTGTCAAAAAAAATGTATCTATTTTTAAATAGATAATCTTCATAATTGATTTGAAGGTTTTTTTTTTTTTTGGTGTCCGAGCACCAGCGTCCTGAACCGAATTGGTGATCATTATAAAGCAAAACTAAGATCGGACCAACTTAACTACCTCTCAAAGTTTTAGATCGATCATGTTAGTACTTATGGGTGGAGACGATGAGATTGATCCATGGATTTTAAATTATAGCTCTTATGAGATGAAGATTGATCATGTTAGTATTTCACTCAAAGGGTCATAAAAATATATTACATCAAGCTGTTTGGTAGGGCCAATTTTTTTTTTTTTTTTTGACAATAAAACTGAAATTTCATTAATTCAGAACGTTAATAGGACATGGGGCTGGCTAGTTGCAGCTGTCCAAGCAGATCAGATAATGTTAATTAATTAATCAACAAAATATAAACTATGGTTGAGTGTTATTTTGGGTTTTAAATATTTTAATATCTCAAAGTCTTCTCTCAGTTCTATTTATATAAAAAAAAAAAAAAAGTCTTCTCTCAGTTCTTCTTCCTTCACAAATCTCTTTGTGAACTCCACCATGAAATCTTAACTTGGGGTTCAGCTTATCGGTACATCTACAACCGTGCTTCTTCTTGAACATTTCACCTCGGCCTCAATCGTAAGGTACCTTTCCCAACTTTATTGGTATGATATTTAGGCTGAATTCGGTTTCAAAAAATACCAAGAAAACGAAGAAAAAAAAGATTTTCTTATATTTGACGAGTGAAAATATTTTTCAAGGAAAATAGGATAAAAAGTTCGGGAAAAGTATAGTCCTTTCATTTAATTTTTATCAATGGATAAGAAAAAATTTACAATATTGTTTTTCTTTCCTTTTGTTCTCTCAACTAAAAAATTGAAATATTTGGTTAAATGACCTCAAATAACTCAAAATTTGTAAATCTAACATTCTTCTTGTTTTTTTTCTTGAAAAATAACTTATTATTAATAAAAATACCATTTACAATTTTATGTTATGTATTTACATGTACTTTGAAAAGAAATGGTTACTTTTACAAGAAAACAATAAAGGTATTTTGTCAAATTGAGGTTAAAAATTGATGAATGATTAGATTTATGAAATTCAATTTTCAAGAGGTCTTTTAATCAAATCACCCTACAAAGTTTACAATATTATAAATCTTTTCTTAGACTAATCCTTATACCTCATTGAATGAATAAATAAATATATATATATATATATATCCACATTATGGCTCTTTTCTTTTCTTTACTGTTTTTCTGGCGGCAGGTTAGCAGCTACCCATATAATCAGAGTCTGAGGAAGGAGATCCTTAAATTGAAGGGATAAGTCTCTAGGGGTTTAGTTTGGTGGGTGGAAAATAAAGAAGAGAGAAGAATCAATATATGCCATGCATATTGAAATGTGGGATAAGAAGAAGAATATATATGACTTATATTGTTAAGCCGAATCTGACACATATTTATAAATGAATCTCCTATTTTAATGGCAAGTACTAATCCCATCCGCACCTTTCACCAAGAATTCAAAAGCTACGACACCATAACTTCACCCACTTGCTTTGGGTCCCACTACCTATGCTAAAGCTGCTGGGCGTATGATTTTTATGAAAAGTACTATGTTGGATTATGGCCATTTCACGATCCTAAAGGGTAAGTAATGGAATAGCAAAGAAGAAGACAAGCGAGCAGCATGCTAATGCTTTGAAGCTTTGGGATGTCGCTTAGAAACACCAGCCCACTCAGCTTTTTGAATCTCTAAGAACGGAAATCTGAAGATCGCTAACATCATCCAATCCAACTTGTTTACCACTGAGGATTAAACTAAAAATCGCAAATGAGACGCCTTCGCAATTACGATCACAATTAAATTTCCCAGGCCCATCATTCATAGAGATATACATCCTAGAAATATCCACTTGGACCAAGACTTTGGTGCTAAGCTCTCTGATTTTATGCTTTGTATGGCACTCCCTGAAGGCGAAACAGAAGTACTAGTGAATGAACTTGTTAATGTGGGAGTCAAGCATATATAGCACCCGAACTACTACTTAAGGGAGTGTATTCAGAGAAGAGCTGATGGTTTTTATTTTGGCTCACTTTTACTCTTCTTCTAATGGAAGAGCCGACGCCTGGTGGTTATGTTTCAGACATACCATCCTATGTCTTAAATCATACAAATGAATGATTGCTGACCAATTCTGCTGAGTGCGTAGTAGCATCGTATTTATTCTCGTGTCTTAGAGATAATGCAGAGGAAAGGCCAATTATGTTGGATGTTGCAAAACAACTCAAACGAATTCAAAGGTACTATAGACCTTAATTTCTTCATCACTCCCTACCTTCTTACATTTAATATGTTTATATACGTATAGAAAAATAATATATTAGTTTAACAACCCCTTTCCTCTAACAACATAATTTTATTAACCTTCTTCTTACCTGTCTTTTTTTCTTTTCCTTCTAATTTTAATTTGTTTTTCTAACATGCAGAGGAGATTTCATTTCCAATGAAGCAAATCACACGCTGCATCTTTCGTCATGCAATCTTGATGTCCTAAATGATAAAAGCTCTAGAGTGATATGACATTAATTTTAAATCATTGTATTGCACATTCTATTTCAACCATGGTCTTCCACTCCTTGATCCTCCCAAAAACCTCATCACTTGACTTCAAAAATTACACCCAAACCTTTCTAGAGTAGTCATCAATGAATGTTACAAAATAGTTGCAACAACTAAGAGATTTAACTCGAGTAGGACCCCACAAATTTGAATGAATATAATTAAAGGATATTCATGGAAGTGTGCTTACCTGAAATAAACTTGACCCTGCGTTTGAAACTCGAGCTCGACTCGATTAGAAAACTCGAAACTTGAACTCGACCCAAACTCAATCGACTTTTTCTTCATATGTTTGAAACTCGACTCGGAAAATAATCGAACTACTCAAACTTGACACGACAAAACTCGAATTAATTAAAAATTAATAAATAATTATACTCAAACTCGACTTGAATTTGACTTGAGTTTGACTCGAAATCGACTTGATTAAGCTCGTGGAGCAAATTTCAAGAATGATCAAGGATATCGAATCCTCGACTGACAGTTTCACCGAAATAATCTCAACTCGATTAACTTCGAAGAATTGAGATTGCATTCGTCAAGGTCATGTATTTGACTCATTTACACCCCTAAGTTAGGATGAAACTCTTTTTCTATTGGCTATTTGAATATAATATATAGTCATTATTCCATTACTGATGATGAACTAATGCAAGTTTTTTCCCACGGCTGTTTATATCTTCCTCCTATACACATATTTGATGTTGGGAAGATTTTCTTTTTCAAAATTAGGTGATCATCTGACTGAAATAGTTCTTGGATTAGAGTTGGTAGTTTTTCTTTAAAAGCCATTTTGTATAGAACTTTTCTTGTTATGTAATATATTTGAATATGAATAAAAATGCTGTGACCAAAGTGATTACTAATGATAACATATCAGGTTGAAAGCGTTTTTGGATGTATTACTTATAAAAACCATTGGTGAGTTAAACACGTTGTAACAGGAATCATTTCCCACACTCAGTAACATTGCGGTATTGGAGTTTTTGTTCTGCTTTTATTTTTATTTTTTATAAATTTTTCAACAAACTCAGAATGGATCTATTAATGCATAGTAGTGTACTTAAGCTTCCATACGCAGCAAAACCGAGATCAACTTAATTAAAACACTGCTCGAACTCGACTCAAACTTAATCGAGTTTTTTCTTCTATATTCAAACTTAACTCGAAATAGTCGAGCTACTAACCATCTGACAAACTTGAATCTATTAAAAATTAATAAATAATTATAATTTGACCTCAAGTCTAATTTGATTAATAAAATAAGAGTTCGATTAAGTTTAAGAACTGTTCGAATAAGTATTGTGACACTCGGAAATTTCGACTTGATTAACTTCGAGTATTATACGAATCGAGCTCGAGTAGCTAACAAATTGTTTACACCCTTATGCACCATGTTGTCAACACTAACAAATTACTAGTGGCGTTTTGGAGAACTTTAATCATACCAGCTTCTTCCTCCCTTTCATTGAACAAAATTATTCGAGACATCGCCATATAGAATTTCAAAGTAGTTAGTTGTATTAAAGAGAGATACTGACCAAACTTACAACTTGAGCTGAACAGGCCTAAAAAATGTCATGACTAATTTGATTCCTCACCTGCCTTCTTCCTTTTTCTCCCATTGATTGATTTTGGGACTGAGATAAAACTTTGATCTCTTCTGAAAACCTTGTGATCACCCTGCCTTCTCAGACGAAAGGTCTGTGTTCTTCAAAATATTATCTTATGATGCTTTGGCTATTGCTTCTATTGAACCAATTGCTTGATTAAGCTGAACAGAGAAGACCGTTGGATTCTTACCTTGCTTGGTTCAGTAGAAATGATATATAAGACAAGGCTTGAATGTTAAGTTTCAAACTTGAAAATCTAAAATTGACATCGTAATTTATGAATACAATAACATGGTTCTGCGCTTTCTTAATGTCACCTCCCAAGTTACTCTTAGCACCACAAAATAATTCCGGGTTTTCTATTTTCATGAGTTTCAAGGTTTATAGTTTTTGAAAATTATTTTTTTTCTGAAAAAATAAGAAGAACAAGGAAAACACAAAGCACACGTTTGGTTCCTAATTTTTTTTTTTAAAACACAAAGAAACACATAATACACACCAAACAATGCTAACAATTTTCGATAATATAGCATTTATTTGATACGTAAACGAGAATATGAAAAACACGTTTAGTTTCGTTTTTTTTTTCAAAAACATGAGAATACAAAACACTAAATTTAAATAACAAGAATGGGGCTTATAACACCAAAATGTTATTATTCAGATTTTCAAAATCGTTTCTCCACGCTTCAAACGCGAATCAAACAAACCCAAAATTTGTGTTATCTGTGTTTTTAAGAACAATTTTCAAAACAGGAACCAAACATGCCCCTATGTTGCTGTAATGGTATGTAGGAAGCCAATGGTTATGAAGTTAATGAATGATATAGACATCATGCATTATCAAATTTATGGAATTGTTCATGACAATCCCCCTGCAGTAATGGACAATTTGACGTTTAAATAGTTCTACTAAATGAAAGGAATGCTATCTTCAAAAAAACTAAAAATAAAAATGAAAGGAATGTTATGAATGCAATCGAGAGAAAGAAAGATTACCGAATTTGCATCATGGTTATCAATTCCAGGTTATGGAAGTGATTACTCTAAGGAACACGTCCATTCCTTGCACTGATCTTTTCCTCTTTGAAAAACAGAAAGGGTATATTGAAGTAAGAATAAAGAATGACAATGACAACAACAGAGACACAAATTTAAACCAGAGAATAACTTGGATGCTACATCCTGCCTCTTACATACTGCAATATATGGCTTTCAATTTAATAACTGCTTGAAATGAGTTAAAGAGATATGGGATTTAGAGAATAGTTTAATACCCCCACGGGCATGAGCTATCTTCACAATCTTCTCGAATCCCATCTCCAAGTCTTGAACTGGCACAAATGTAGGCCTTCCAAGCTTCATTCCAAGCCTTCACCAATCAACAACAGCCAAGCAGTTATCGGAAACTGGCGAAAATGCATATTCTAGTTTTGGATGACTCACTTGAAGTAAGAGCGGACAAAAGAATCATTTTGCTCCCTGGTTGGAAGCGTGACAACAATGTAGAGATTTGCAAATTGCTCCTTTAATTTCTGTACCTGTATAAATACTGTTCATAGTTATATGAAATATAGAAAAAAAAAAGGGCAAACAAAAGTTGAAAATGAGTTTATGTTTTGGTTTCTTTCCCTTAAACTTTCAAAGAATCATAGATAACCTCAGAGTTTATCATTATCCTTATTGTACTGTTATCAAGTTATAACGGTTTATTGTTAAACAATCAACTTTCCCTCAAAGTGTTCGCCTTATGCGGATTCGCTTTTAATACGACATTTACGCCATTAACACCCTCCTTCACGCAGAGACGCTGCCCCATACCCGTGATAAGATAATGCTGAGAAATAAATAAACGACAAATTCCATTACATTCAAATACACAAACGCGATCAAATATTCAAATCAGTAGATTGCTCAAACCTAAGCACCTCTCGCAATCAAACTCCTCGATATCATTAACAACCAACTCTCCTAAGTTTTAACCTGCTCAGATGATTTGTGCACATGAATATCATGCTTTAAAGCCTTATTACTCAAAAGAGAAAATAAGACCCAAATAACGAGGAAATCTTCGCCACCTGCTATAGGTAGGCAAGTAGTTGTTACAGTCCCAGTTTGCTCACAAAAGCAAAGGCCACTGATAAACCACCACAGTTGGAAAATGAAACTTACAAATAAAAATCCCTAAGAAATCAGTGTGAGGGAACCACAAAATACACAGAAACAGGCAAAGATGAGAATTAGGGGCAATTGGGACGAAGTTAAGACGGCTGAATTTGCATTGAGGAAGGAGGAGATGAAGTTGATGAATGATGGGTTCTGTCTATCTCTCCATGTGTACATCATCATACAAACTCCCACCACTTCCTGTATTACACAAAATCAAATATAACCCCCATTCAATCAATATAACAAAGCATACAGTCTCCCAAAAGAGGCTTTATCAATTGCAAGTTCAGAGTGCTCAACTTTCAATATACCATTGATGCCCTCATTTGTTTTTATAGAAATCGATAAAATTAGCCAAACATGTCTGGAAGCAACGTTTGCTCGGCTTAGAAATCGATAGGGCTTTTTCTCAATGGGTTGCGCGAGGATATCTGGAATCCAGATCTTCCAAAAAGAAGCTGTTGATATTTTTTAAACCATTGATCTGGTTCATGAAGTTGAACACCGATTAGTAGTGGAAAGGGGTGAGCAGTTCTTTGATGGCGACCGTAGTGATTTTCGCCAACGACAGGTTGTCTAGCAAAACCCTATGCCACAAAGATAGATGGGTCGGGCTCCCTCGCGGGTCAGAGCCCACATTGGACCTCAGCCCCATCCGGCCAGCCCACCATGGGCCTCAACTCCTGGCAGCGCACGTGGGCCCTTTTGTCCCTTAGCTCTGGAATGATTTTGACCCACCTCTTAATACTCAAGCTCATGAAACCCTAATTCCGCAGCCAGATCTCACCGCCTTAGTGATGATGAATTTCAGGATCTGAAAAGCAGGGTGTTATGTTTTCGCTGTAAACAACCCTTTCATCCCCTTCACGTGTGCCAAAATAAGTCCCTTCGGGTACTCATCGTAGGAGAAGATGAGGACTTCGAACCAGATCTGGATGCAAGACTCATTGCATACCAAATCGCATGGAGATGACGATAATATTACTCTCATGGCGGTAATGTATTACCGTTTTGAATAAATGAAGTTTATCTTTCCCTAGTCAAAATAAACCATTGTAGATTTAGAAATAATTTGGAAAGCCAAGTATATCTATGTTTTTTCAAAAAATACAGCAACAACGGCCTTTTTAGGGTCAAGGTCTACCTCTTTATGGTCTAAGATCTGTTCTGAGAGAAACGTGCGGGCTCCAGCGGCTTTGAATTCTCCTTCTATCTTGCAATAACTTTAAGGAATCAATGGCTATTCTCTCTCTTGCAGCTTCTAACTCTGCCTCATCACTTGAAGGAAGCCCTTCTCAAGGTCTTGGAGGAGGACCTTTCTGGGAGAGGTATGTATACCTTACTTTCCCATTGATTAGATTAATTACTGACTCTTATAAGGATAGATGATGGTATTGTAATTCTTTTCTTGGATTAATTCCTATATATATATAAATGCCTCAATTGATTCTGTTTTCTATCATATATCACAGTTTGAGGAAGGAGACCCTTAAATTGAAGGGATGAGTCTCAGTTTTGTGGGTGGAAAATAAGAGAGAAAACCGATATATGAGTATTGAAATGGGGAAGAAGGAGAAAAGGGAGAGAAAGGAGAGAGAGGAGTGGATGTTAAGGAATGGAGGGTTGTTATTGGAGAAGCGAATTTCCTATTTTGATTGCAAGTACTTCAATCCCTTCCGTGGCTTTTCAGCCGTAGAGCTTCAAAAAGCTACTGACAATTACAGCCAAGAGAATCGAATTTTTGAAAATGGGCAGATTTCGATTATATAAAGGTTGTTTGAAGGTAGAGTTGTTTGTTTGAAGAACTATAATTCTGGCATATACCATGCTGACCTTGAAAAGGTAAGTAATGAAATAGCAGTAGCAGCACAAGTGAGCGGGCATAAGAATGCTTTGAAGCTTTTAGGATGCTGCTTAGAAACACAACTCCCCACATTAGTTTTCGAATTCCCTAAGAATGGAAATCTTGATGATCAATTAAGATCATCCAATCCAACTAGTTTACCATGGAGGATTAGACTAAAAATTGCAAATGAGATTGCTTCAGTAATTACGTATCTTCATACTGCTTTTCCCAGGCCAATCATTCATAGAGATATACATACTCAAAATATCCACTTGGACCAAGACTTTAATGCTAAGCTCTTTGATTTTACGCTTTGTACGACACTCCCTGAGGGCGAAACACAAGTACTAGAGAGTGACCTCATTATGGGGACTTATGGTTATGTGGCACCTGAAGTATTGTCAAGCCAGAGTGTAATAGAGAAGAGCGTATGTTTTGGCTTCGCTCGCATCACTCTCTAATGGGAAAGAGATATGGGTGACATAGAATTCTTTTGATGAATACAGAAGATCTTATATCAAAAATCATACAATGAATGAGATTGTTGAGATTGTTGACCCTACAATTCTGGTTGAGGTAGAGGCAGTTGGAGGAGAAGGAGTCCACCACCACCACCACCAATTCCAAGCAGTATTTGAGCTTATTCTCAGATGTCTTAGAGATAATGTAGAGGAGAGGCCAATTATGTTGGATGTTGCAAGACAACTCAAACGAATTCAAAGGTACTATAGACCTTAATTTCTTCATCACTCCCTACCTTCTTATATTTAATACATGTTTATATATGTATAGAAAAATAATATATTAGTTTAACAAGTCCATCCCTCTAACAATATAATTTTATTAACCTTCTTCTTTCCTGTCTTTTTTTTTTCCTTCTAATTTTATTTTATTTTTCATTTTTTTCTAACATGCAAAGGAGATTTCATTTCTAATGAAGCAAATCACAATGATGCATCTTCATCATGCAATCTTAGATGTCCCAATGATAAAAGCTCTAGAGTGATATGACATTAATTTTAAATCATTGTATAATTGTATTGCACATTCTATTTCAACTTCTTTTTTTCTTTTTCTTTTTATTTTAAGTGAGACTTTTATACTTATTTATTTGTACATGTATAAAAGTAAAAAAGTAAAAAAGGATAATTATTGCAACGCGGATGTTGATTTGTGACTCGGAATTAGTTTTGGGTTTATGCCTGATCCGAAGGTCGCTGTGTAATTTTGTGAAAAAATCGAGAAAAAATGTGAATTTGTCAGGGTAGCAGAGGGGTCCGTGATATAAACATTTCTACTCGGGTAATTTCATCATATCATCAACATATTAAAATTTATTCTCTATTTCAATCAGACTTCAGAATTATTCTTATATTCATAGTAAGTTCTTTTTCTTACTCATTGTTTTTCCTATGCGGTTTCCACGATAAAAGAATCTTGTTTTCCTTTTATTTTCAGATTTTACTATCAGGTAGTTGATTTCAAATAACGAATGATAGCTTTTTAGTCATCCCCGCAGCTTTGAGATTTAAAATTATAGCAAACTAAAATATTAGATTTGATTATTTACTATATTAGTTTTTACTAATCATAATATAATTTGACTCGCTAAACCATAATTCATCATTCATATTTCACTCTTTATCTATTAATCGACACCTTTCCTTTACTTGGAAAATGTTTTGTGGTGATTAAGAATATTTATTATGCGATAAAAAAAGAAGAATGTCTTGCTAAACATGATCATTTCATCACTTTTATTGCTTTTCATGTAACAATTAATTAATGCCTAAGCTCATATTGCTGATAAATCCAAAACAATCATCTAGTTGAGCGATCTTCTTCCAACCCAACAAATCATGATCTTACCATATATTTTCTCTAGTTTTTGTGTTGGTTTTTGCAAAACTATCCCAATTGTCATTCGAAGTAAAGGTTGATTATGCAGAGGTAAGCGTGTAAATGAGTTCGACTCAGAACACTCGACCCGACTCTGTAGCTCATCGAAAGAGGGTTTGAGGAAGAAGCTAGATCCTTAAACTGAAGGGAAAAGTTTTGGGGTTTAGGGCTTGCGGGGTGGAGTTAAAAGAGAAACCGATATATCTATACTTATTGAAATGTGGAAGAATAAGAGAGAGGATGAGTACATGTGACGCCCCATTTCCCGGGGGTCCGTTGACAACCCGTCAACCTGTGAAAAATCTGTGTTTCGTATCACGAGACACATACATGAGTAAAAATGGCCACGTCGGGCTCATACATCCATATTCATCAAAAAATATTCCAACTATATTATAATAGTTTCATACCTGTTTAAAAAAACATTTTAAACATATATTACAAAATATTACTCAAAGTTCACAAAGCTCTACTTTCTTCTCGTGTCGGCCTTTAGCTGAAGACTGGCCTCCCTGATACTCCCCGCACCGAACGGCCCCACGACAAAATGAAGAAAGTTTCAAGAAATGATAATTTACGGCGGTTACTCCACCTAAAATGCATACGCAAATCGACATATGAACAATCAATCACATTCCATGAATGTTCATATTACGCATTAGATGCACCCTCAAGCCACGACCCGAGTCCCAATCACTCCCCTCACACCTAATGCCAAGTGTGCAGGATTTAAAAACCAACATCATTGGCTTAACACTATGACTAAACCATTGACAACCCTCAAATTTTATTTCAAGAAACCTTATTTTTTCTTTCCTCTTTCATTTTATGGGCCACATTTCCGGCTTACATCAGGCAGACGTCAGACGCTTTTCAACATTTTCACGAACTTACATCGTCGGGATTCATGTCTAACCGTGAAGAACGTTTGGGACTTTCACCATGGGGAGGGGGATCTACCTCAACTTGGTCCGCCCAAAACATGTAACTTATCATTTTGATCATTTTACACACTCATGAATCTCTATCTTGGACTTTGTCCCATTTTTTTTTTTCCGAGTTCACGACCCATTCACCAACACCGTGAATAAAACTTGCTCTTCACCCAATAATCTCGACTCGATGTTATGCGATCATGGTATATGAAATGCACATGATGCCAACGATTTTCCTTCACGCTACTTACTTAACGAAGACTACACGAACATTCATAAACCATGGACAATTATAATTTATACATATAATCTACATTCATGCAATCCATGTTAATACATCAAATAGCATGCATCAACACAACATATTCATACATTGCATGTTATTCAAACAAGCAATAACACACAACTAAGTCACAAACTTGGGACCATCCAACAGGGCACTTCACCGTCCCTTCACAAACATGAACCATCCTGGCTCCAACTCATCATTACCACAACAAACAACTAACACTCCTAAACTTTTAGCTCTAGTCCAAAACCCTAACTCCCACAATATGATCAGGGGGCGAACCGGTCACGAAATCCATGTACTCTTTGGGCCCCAAGCATTCTAACTAATTTACACGGCCTCCCATAAGCAACCCCTACCATTATCTGAAATTTCAAATAAAAGAAACCAAAAGAGTAAAAATATCATATCTCTTGAGTTTGTCGTAAACTCCATCCTCGTGTCCACGCTGGCAGACATAATCGCTGCACCAACTTTAATCTTCGAACTGTCGAACTTTGACCGTCCGAAAGCCGAAAAATCTTATTTTTTTCCTTTCCTTCTTTCTCCTTTTCCTTTCTTCTCCTCTCTCTACCTAATTCTTTCTTTTCTTTTCTTTCTTTTTCTTCCTTGCTTTCTTTCTTTTCTTTTCTACTCTCCTTCTTTCTTTCCTCGCTTTTCTTTCTTTTTTCATTTCATCTCATTTCTCCTTTTCATTTCTTTCTCTTCCTTGGTCATTCTCTCCCATTTGGATGGGCATTGAATCTATGGGCCAAGAGTAATGGTTTCTTTCTCCTTTCTCAAGCCAACAAGTGCACTTCTACCCCATCTTTATTCTTTATTTCATTATTTCCTTTTATAAGTCGTATGGCATCTCATCGCAGCCTGGCATGTGTCGTCAGACCGCCGCGTGCTCAGCGTGGAAATCAAACTCGCGAGATTCAAGAAAGTGAGCGTGGCGCTAAATCTTGAAGACGATTTCCTTGTGAGAAAATTCAGTTTAGTCATCAGAGATCTAGAAACATTCGATTTTCCAGCAAAGTACTATTTTACCCTTTATAAAACATGGTTTTAAGTTTAAGTGCGTGTTGAGGAATGGAAGTTTGTTATTGGAGAAAGCGAATTCCTATTTTAATGGCAAGTGCTCCGATACCCATCCATATAGCCCAACACTTTCAACGAAGAGCTTCAAACTGTGAAATTATCATCAGAATCTAATTTACGGTTTTGTTCTGTTAAAGCGGTATAAAGTTGTTTGGAAGGTAAGAGTGATTTTTGTGAAATCTGATGATTTTGACTATGGTAGTGGTTTAAGCTTATATAAAGGGTAAGTAATGGAATAAACGTGACACAAGTGAGTGGGCATAAGAATGCTTTGAAGCTTTTAGGATGCTGCTCAGAAACATAAATCCCCACTCCAGTTTTCGAATTTCCAATGAATAGAAATCTTTATTATTAATTAGCATCCAATCCAACTTGTTTACCATGGAGGATTAGAATAAAAATTGCAAATAAGATTGCTTCAGTAATTACCTATCTTCATACCCAAATTTCCTAGGCCAATCATTCATTGAAATATACATCCTCGACATTTCCACTTCCAGACCAAGACTTTAGTGCTAGCTCTTTGAATTTATGCTTTGTGTGGCACTCCCAAGGGCGAAGCAAGTAGAGGATGAACCCATCATGGGGACTATTGGTTATAAGGCACTTGAACAACTAAAGTATGAAGTGTATTCAGAGAAGACTGATGTTTTTGGCTTTGGCTCACTTTTACTAGATCTTCTATCGAGAATGGAATTTGGAATCATAAAATCCATTGAACATTACGTACCATCTTGTATTAGAAATCATACAATTAATGAGATTGTATATCCTACAATTTTAGTAGAGGGAGGGGGAGCCCATCACAACCATCAATTCCAAGCAGTGTACCAACTTGGTCTCGAGTGTCGTAGAGATAATGCAAAAGAGAGACCAATTATGTTGGATGTTGGTCTCGAGTGTACCAACTTAGTCCTTCCCTTTTTCAATAAAATTTTCTTAATCTTCCTTTCATATGTCTTTTTTTCTTTCTTTCCAATTTTTGTTTTTCATTTTTCTTTCTAACATGCAGGGGATATTTCATTTCTAATGAAATAAATCACGATGATGCATGTTCTCCGAACAATCTAGAATGTCCCAATAACAATAAAACCTAGAGTAATAATAACCGATGCATTTCAAATCATTGTAATAAAATTATATTTATTAAACTTGTATTTTGGGCAGGACTTTTTATATCATGTATATGTGACCGATAACTGTTGAGGGGGAATTTGGAATAAGAAGAAGAAAGAGAGTGGATGTTATTGGAGAAGCAATTTCCTATTTTAATGGCAAGTACTCCAATCCCATCCATTGCCCTTTTCGTAGAAGAGCTTTAAAAATTTCTTGACGATTATATAATCCGAATCAATTTCTGGTTTTGGGTCCGACTATAAATGCTATAAAGGTTGTTTGGAAGGTAGAGTGATTTTTGTGAAGAAGTACAATAATTTTTACCACAGTAATTACTTCGCTGATCCTGAAAGGGTTTGCAATGGAATAGCAGTAGCAGCACAAGGGAGCCGAGATGTTGGCTGATTGGGCCTAGAGACCCTAAACAGAGAGCCCAATATGTTTATTGTGTTGAATTAGACAAAGGCCGAGAGGATTGGGCTTATTGGGCCCCGGGTCTATTCTGTTGGGAACTTTTCTGGATGAACAAAATATTATTTATCTTTTTAGAAGAATACTTTATTTATCATGTTAATGATAGTATAGATAATGTATAGTATAATTGCAGCTTGAGTATAATCTTGGATAAGATGATAGTAGATGGAAAAACCATACGAAAGAATAAAGGACAAATTTATTGGCTTTTTGTTATATGAACAGAAGTAAACAATAAAAAAATAGAACAGTCATAAAAATCATACAGAGGTTGCTCAATTTGCCAAATTCAATTATCATTTACCTCAAACATGCCTATATCAGTTGGTAGAGGCGTTTAAATTTAAAAAGAATAAGACATTAAAGGGGAGGGTCTAGGTTTTCAAATCTTGTAAGAACGATTCTTATATTTATAACAAAGTACTTAATTGTTAAAAATTTACTTGCTGGCTATAATAGCAGTAAATTGTCTCTCACTGGGACTGAACCGAGACCCTCCTCACCATGAAGCTGCATAATGACATTTATTCCTTGGTAGCATATCTCATTTTTCTAACATATATATATATATATATATATATACTCCTCTCATATATTTCTCTCCTCATATATTTCTTTTAAAATGTGAAATACCAAATGAAGGCTAAAGTCAAATTAGCTTGAATCAGTCATTTCTTACATACTTTTCCTCCTTTAACCATTAAACCAAGTCTCATTGACAGCATTGGTACATTTCTAAAACTAAGGATTTAACAAATTAGCTAACCCAATATGTGAATTTGAAGGACCACACATAGGAGGTCAAAGTTTGATTCGAAAATTTTCAACTATCCGAGAATTGAAAATAGAAATTTACTGATGTATTACGATATTTAGTTTTTCGTTTTTCGAAAATACGTTTAGGCGTCTTGAATTTGGTTGAAAATCGTTTCGTTTTCAGCTACGTTTGGTTAATTTAATTCGGCAAAGCAGATTTTCACTTGTTTATGATTAAGTATATAAAATGTTGAAAATAGTGAATTAAATTTCTTTGTTTTGAAATTTGTTTTTCGTGCTATAAATCATTATTTAAGCAGTTTTATTGTTTCGAAAAGTTTGAATAGAAACTTGAGAAAATTTTACTACTCTTAGCAGTATGCCATGACCCAACATAACATTTATTTATTTATTTATTATTATTATTATTTAAAATAAACTATTATTTTTATTTTTATTATTTAGGCCTCTCAAATTTTGATGTTTCTCTGTAGGTAGTCAAAAGTTCATTAAACTTAAAACTTTTTATTTGTTTTTTAAGATATACTAAAAGCAATATGCGGGTCACCTCACAGACCCCAGTTGATAAGGAGCGATTCAAGTTTAATACGGGACGTCTCAAAGGAGAGGGGATCGTAAGTTGAAGTCAGGTGAGGATAATTTACTACATTATAACAAAATGTTTGGTTGTCAAAAAAATAAGCAAATATTCAAGTCTTTGTTTAATAAACAAAAATTGATTTTTCTATGTATATATTAAGAGCTTGTTTCAAGAATAAAGTACTACAGCATGATATGTAAAGTAAATAGAGTAAAATAAATAAATAAATTTGTTTTCACTTGAAACAATTTTATAAAAATATTTTAGTCCTTTTTAAAAAAAAAAAAGAAGTCTAAAAACATGTATTTGTAAAAATGTAGCAAATGCTTTTTTGTTTAGACACTATGGAAAATGCTTTTAAAATTTTGAAAAAAATCAATTATAATATTTTCTTGAAAAATACTCAAGAGATGATTCTATTATAAATACTTTCAGATAGTTTCATTCCATAAAAACTCTGATCATATTCATTTTCAAACGAGTATTGCTAGCAAAAAGTGACTTTTTTTTTCATTTTATCCTCAAATTACCCATTTGTTTGATTCATTCTTAAGAAAGAATCATAGTTGTTTATTGTTTTTTAAAAATGTTTTCTGTTCTAAAAAATAAGAAAAATAAGAAAAACAATAAAAAACATGTTTGAGATCTGTTTGGTTTATGTTTTAAGAAAAAATTATATTCTAAAAAACAAAGAGCATAAGGAGAAAGCAGAAAAAAACCTTTGGTTATTAGCTTTTTTTGTTAAAGAAAAACATAAAAAACTAAAAACAGCGGAATTGAATAATAAGAAACGATTTTAATAGTGCAAAATAGTGTTAACATTGTTTCAAAATATGTTCTTAATAATTATCCAAAAAAATGTATATATATATATATATATATATATATATATATATATGTATATATATATATTCTCGATAACAATTTTAAAAAAGCGAGGTAAAAATGTCGTGTTTAGTTTTTTTTTTCTAAAAAACATAAAAACACAAAAATACTAAATTCAAAAGAATAGAAAAGTTTCAAATAACAAATTTTTTGTGTTTTTATATTTTAACAGTTTTAAAAAAATATGAGCCGGCTTGTCTGGATTCATTTTCCGAAGCCCTTTCTCCTAAGCATTTTTTTACGTTTAATGCTTGCACAATGTTAATTGATTCTAAAAATTGTTAGTAAATAATTAAATTGTACGATTAAAAGAACTACCCACTTGAAGGTGAGAAAAATTTGGATGTTAAATTATATTTGTTTGTGTTAAATTATATTTAATGTTTGGGATGGCTTTTAATTAATACATTAATTTATAAAATAGTAGTACAAAATAATAATTATTTTCTCTCATAACTTCAAGTAAGGAATGCATAACAATTTGTAATTACTTTGCCTTTTTTTAATCATCTATAACTAACAGTAAAAATTAAATATTATTCAATAGAACCTGAAGAACAATAAAAACCCGTTAAATTATATTTATATTGAATTGCGCCAAAAAGAAGAAGAAAAGTGGAGAAGCTTCAAAATCTCTTATTTGGCAGAATTAAGAAAAAATAAAATACTCTATAGAAAAAATTAATTAAATCTTATATATATTTAAAAATGTATGTCTAAAAAAAAAAGATAACTAAATTTAAAAACTATGTAAAAAAATTGTAATATTATCTACTTTTTTCTTTTATTTTTCTTGTTTTTTAAAGGCTAAAGAGAATCAAAATACGGAATCAATGTTTTGAAATCCTCAAACAACATACTGTTTTTTGACAATCGAAAGTGAAATTTCATTCATTTAGAACAGTAATACCTTTAAATTTGAACACATAAATTAAATGCTAAAAATATTAGAAGATGACACGGTGTTAATTAATGCGAAGAAGCCGAACCGAGGTCGATCTGAGAGCCAATCACAATATCGCAGAATCACACTGGATTACAGATTTTATGAAGTCTGTTGTGTTGGGATTTGATGTGACTTCTTTGTCCCAATCAAAGCAGATTGTCGTCTGATTGTTCACACAAAAAGCAGTGAACTCTACTGCAGTAATAAGTAACAGTTAAATGATAAAAACGTAAAAATCGAAGAAAAATCAAATAGAAACTCATATATATATATATATACCATATATATATATATATATATATATATATATATATATATATATATATATATCGGAGTGGAAATACAATTTTATTGAGGGGAAGCCATATGCGAATAGGCAATGATAGAAATATGTGATTTTAGGAAAAAAAACAAAAAAAAACCATCCCTCGTTTATAAGGAGACGAAAAGAAAGAGCGAAAAAAATTAGGGTTTTCAGATGTGAGAAACTATTTTCCCCTTTGATAATCACCCATAGTTTGTTTAAATGAATGACATACTATTTGAACTTCCCAAGAAAAATAATATATATAAAAGGTATATTTTAAAAACTAAAGTTGTGTCAATTCTTAGAATTATTGAGAAAAAAAAATACTAAGAAAAATATTTTTAAAATGTTTGATTTTATGTTAAAACTTATTTTAAATTTAATTACAGTTGAAGACATATATTTTTCAATTATTTTACCTTGACATTGATGAATTAAAATAAGTAAAATGAATTTGAATTAATAAATAAGTTTATTTGATTTTAACTCAAATTTTAAACATTTTCTTAACTTTTTATTTTATTATTTTCTCTATTTTCTTTTATTTATATTACACTCCTCTAATTTTGAGGGAATTAAGCATAAGCTTTCACTATTTAATAGAGGTGGTAATTTTGGTCCGATCGGGAGGGATAGCCGTTCTATCCGGGATTAGGGTTGAGTTGGGTCGTTAAATTATTGGCCCTAAAAAAATTGGGGCAAATTTGGCCCGGCCCACACCAAGTTTAAGAGCGATAAACTCTGCAAATTTACAGGCACGAAAAATTAGGTTATTTTTGCTGACCAATTCGACTCACTCTGCTGGTGCAGTCTCTTACCATTTAACGAAATCCAACCTACCAACCTTTGAAAGTGAGTAGACAAAAAAGTAATTTTAAATTTACACTTTTGGATGAAAATCACAGTTCTATTTGTTTGAATGGGTGAATTTGACTAAATTCAAGTTCAATTCTTTTTCTTTTTTATAGAATTTTCAAGTTTCCTTATTAGCTTGTGAAATTTTCATTAAATCTAAATATTTTATTATTTGTTTTTTATAATATATTAACAAAAAAGAAAAATAAGAGTTTTTTAGTGTTAAGTGATTTTGCTTAAAAATTATAATAAAATGTTATAATTAATTATAGTTTTATAGACTCAAAGAATAAACTCTTATGATACAAAAAAAATTGTTTTCTTGATTACAAGCGTATCAATTTATATTACTCATGGGTGCCATGGCTCATCTGATTGGTTCGTAGTCATGATGAAGATAGGCGTCGTGGAGGTGTCGTGCGTAGTGGGGATCAGTCATGAGATCGTAATATTTTGATATCACTATGTTTTTTGTCGACTAGTGCACGGCTTCATGTGAGGATTAGCATGTCTTCGGCAGCGCAAAATGTCAGATGTGTGTTTAATGGGTATTGGGTTCAATGTCAGGGCTCGGTCTCGAGTTTCTTGGTCATTTGGGTTGCTCACATGGGACACATGTGATTAGACTTATCCAATTCAGGGCATGATGTGCATTTGCAATCAAAGAATTGAAATTTAATTTACACGTGATACCAAATTAAAGAACATAAAAAGAGCCAAAATAGGAAAGAGAGGGATTGACTTCTCCTTCCTTTCTCTTTTAATTGTTCTTTTGTTTGTTTCATTCTTTAAATCATATCATATGGCATTTCCCATGTCCTTTCTCTTACCTACTTTTGACATTTTCATAATTATTTATTCTAAAAATTGTAACTAAAACATTAATTAAGTTGTACCATTAAAAAAATACCTATTTGGTTGTTGAAAATTATTTAAATGATGAATGAAATAAAGTCTAGTTCTTGTTTGCTACTCGAGAAACCAACCACTCAACACATCATTAATAGTGGACATAGTCATAGTCACAATAAATCCTTTTCACAAGTTGAACCTTGAAATTAAGTATTAGGAGAATAATAGGAATTTTTTTTTTTTTTATTTCTCTTCTTAGTAGTTATAAATTTTTATATTTTATATATATTTTTTGGGTGTTGGGAAATTTTTTTTTTTATACATAAATTGGATGTTGTTTTATCTTTTATGGTTTTTAGTGATTATGTAAATGAATTTTCTAGTCTGAATCAATGAAATTATTTTCCTCTTAAAAAAAATAACAAAATTTAAAATTTAAAATCTATTATGTTTTTTTTAACTTGTTAGGCGCGAAGTGTTTTGAAGCGATCCGTGCGCGTATAGAAGGCGTTTTTAAGTCGTATCGTATATATTAATCTGCATGGAGATAAAAAAGGTATAAGGCGATAAAGCTACAGCATCGTAAAATATAGATGTATTATTAAAACTGGCTGAGATCAAACCAGTTAATATAAAGGCACGATTATCTTTATATATATATATATATATATATATATATATATATATAAAGTATAATATATATGAGGTATAAAGAATTATGTAAAGGTATAATGAAACTTAAAAAATAGTAAGATGATTCATAGATATCCCTCACATCTTCTTTTTCCTTAAGTTATGTCTTAATTGGGGGGAGAAAAAAAAACTCAACCTTTATTCTATCTTAATCAATTGTTCTCATTCAAAATGAGGAAAGGAGGAAGAAAATTTTGTCAAATCCTAAAACTCTAAAATCTTAAAATCCTTCGAAGGTGAATGACTAATCAAATGCGAAAAATAAAGTTACATTATGAATAATATGTTACATTAATGTTAGAACATACATAAATTAATGTACTAAAGGTTTTATTCAGAAGAAACTTTCTCGAGAATGCATTTGAATCATTGGTCATAAGTGTCTTGTTCTTGTGATCCGTCAGACCCATTTGAAATCGAATGAAAATTTATTTGAAATGTAACACCCTTTATACATTAATGTAACATGCCCAAAACGTTAATATATCACATTATTCGTTAATATAACTTCGTTATCTATATTTGATTAAACATGAAATAACTACGGAAGTTCTTCCTTTTACATCTTATAAAACTTTTTTTTTTGATATTACATTAAGTATTTTCATTTCAAAAAAATTTATTAACCAACACAATGATTCATTTCGAAATAAAACATCTTTTATTATCTCTGTATGATCTTTCGCTGAGGATTTTAGATTTTAGGGTTTTAGCATTTAAGGAATTAGGATGATTTTAACTATTACATAGAATTTACAAGCTTTTATATCTCATTTCAATGAGAATGATGGGTTAAGGTAAAAAAGATGCTAGATTTTTTTTTTACTGTTACACGACATGTTTTTATTATTTTGTTAAAGATGTCACGTGCTTTAATGGTTAAGGGTTTTTGCTTTTTTGTTTTTATTCTTTTTGGTGCTCCATTGCATTTTAACATAATTCCCCTTAATTTTTATTAAAACTTTGTTTGGAATAGCCTTTCTAAAATGGTAAATAAGTTAGTATTTTAGTTGATTTTAAAAGTTTTTTAACATTTGTATAGCATTATAATGTTACAGTATTATATTCTCATTGAGCTTCGGCTTACAGTTAATGCGTATATACACTTGATACTTAACTTAGCTAAGACAACATTTCTAAGAAGTATTTAAAATATATAACTTTTTATTATTATCTAACTAATTTCATTGGGAGATTATGTAATTTAAAATATTGTATGATTTATGGAAAATCCTATAAGCATAAAAAAAAAAAAAAAAAAAAAAAAAAAAATCAAAGATAACAATTTTTTCTAAATAGTATTAATTTGCAAACCCTAACCTTATTTTATCTAAACTTTTTGTTAGTCTATTTTCATTAAGCAAGAAGGGGTATTTTGGTCATTATTCATTTCAAACAAATCTAGGTTTTTATTTTATTTTTGTGATTTATTAGTGTCGCGATAAGTGCGTGGTTGTCGATCGCCTTAGTGCGGCGTAGTTTTGATTTTAAGTCGTGAGTAGTGCGACATTTATTTGTATGTGGGCGATTTGGAGGCGGAGTAAAGCGTATCCGTCCGGAGAATGAAAGCGAAATTAATAGTCGTCGATATGTTGCGTAATTAAGTCATGGGTATTATAATTAGTACAATAATAATATCAAATAATAGTAAAGAAAAGCAATTATGGAAATATATGAGAACTTTGGATAAGTCGTTATGTTATTAATTTGGTTGTTGTTTCATACTCTATATGATGTATTGTTAATTTGAATCAATAAAATTATTTTTCTCTTCATCAAAAATCAAAAAAGATAACATTGTTTTACACGTGGCTCATTGTTTCATACTCTATATATGAAATTTCTATTTTTATTTATATGAATATAAGTAAGCAATAAGAAAAAAAAAACAGAACAATCACATAAAAATTATACGAGGTTTTAATTTATAGATTCAACTATATTTACGTCAACATGCTTAGATCAATTGATAGAATGTTTAAAGTTTAAAAAGATAGGACATTCAAGGAAGGGATGTGTCATAGGTTCGAGTCTTAACAAGAACAATTTACTATGTTATAACAAAGTAATTAGTTTTTAAAAAATGATACTGTACATGTTAGAGTTTACTATATTTTAACAAAAAGTTTAGTTGTCAAAAAAAGAAGCAATAGTCAAGTCTTTTGTTTTTTTTTTTTTGACAATTTCAAGTCTTTGTTTAATAAAGCAAAATTGATTTTTCTATGTATATAGACTTTTCTACGCATATATTAAAAGCTTGTTTCAAAAATAGAGTACTACAATATGGTATGTAAAGTCAATAGAAGTAAAAAAAAAAAAAAGAATTGTTTCATAACAATTTTATAAAATATTTTTAGTCCTTTTCAAAAAAAAATTATTTTTAGTCTAAAACATGTATTTGTAAAAATGTAGAAAATGCTTTTTTGTTCGGACACTGTGGAAAATGCTTTTAAAATTTTGAAAAAAATCAATTATAATATTTTCTTGAAAAATAATGATGTAGGACAAAAATAATAACTTAATCTCGGATCGAAGTTATACTTTGATATCAAACTGATATAGCTCGGCTATGAATAATAATAAAATTAAAAAAGAAAGCGAATAAAATAAACGGAACGAAATTCTCAAATTTTCAATATTAATCAAGTCTAAAAGCAATAACATGGGTGTTATTTATAATAGCAAAAAATCTAATAGATAAATCCCAAGAAAAGTCTTATGAGATAAATCGAAAAAATATGATTAAATAAATAATGAAGTAGTAATAAAATTCATGTGGTGGACTTGGGCCGCATGCCGTTTAGCTGTATATGGGCGCCGTCAACCCGTTGTGCGGGTTGAAAGAAGCTCATTTCCGAATAGTGAAAGGAAGGTAGCCGTCCGACAATGAAGAATTCAAATATGGCGAAGATCATCGCCGCGTGTCAAGTAGCGCGTCGATATTAGGGCGTGGTAATGGGTGCAATGAGAAGCAGCAACCGCGGCTCTACAGAAGTCGCGAGCTAAATGCATCCAAGGATAGTGTGGTCTTGACGGGCGGCGCCTCCGATCTTGGTTTCTTGGATTCTAGGGTTTGGGGACGATGTCGAGGAGGAGCAGTACGACGAACGAAACAAATTGAAGGAGGGCTCGGGATCTTGATTTTCGTGAATGAAGGCGATGCTTGATTTGAAAAGCAGACGAGGACTAAAAGCAGAGAAATAACTTGATCTCGAATGAAAATTTGAGAACACGTCTCAAATTAATGTAGCTCGGCTATGATGAATAATAAAATTTAAAAGCGAATAAAAGCGGAGCAGTGCTCGAATTTTGATATTAATAAAGTCTATAAAAATAATAACGTAAGATCTTATTTATAAGTAGTAAAAAATCTAACGAATAAATCCAAAAAATCATAATAGATAAATTATAAAAAACCCAAACAGGTAAATCATAAAAAACCCTATTAGATCAATCCTAAAAACCTTAACAGATAAATCCTAAAAAGTACTATTAAATAAATAACTAATAATAAAAATCATGATGAATTTTTAGCTTTCACCTCGTCACAGCCTAGATATGAACTGCTCATACCTGTCATATGCCAAGCTGCAATTATACAATTTTACACATCTTATACTATCTTTAAATATGATAAATAATATTCCTCTAAAAAAGATAAATAATATTTGTCTATCAAAAAACAAAAGAAAGTTCCCCAACAGATTAGGCCCGGGCCCAATAAGCCCAACTCTCCTTTGTATGGGCCTTTTGTCTAATTCAACACAATAAACATATTGGGCCCAAAGTTTAGGGTCTCTAGGCCCAATTAACCAAGATCTCGGGTCATCCCTTCGTTGAGTCAAAGGTCGTTTCCATAGGGGTCAATTTATACTCGAATAATTACAAACTAAGCCACATCATCGTTTCTCCTAGCCACTAATAATGAGCCACGTGTAAAACAATGTTATGTTTGATTTTTTTACGAAGAAAAAAAAATAATTTTATTGATTTAAATATGATGATCGATAAAAATATATAATCGATATCGTTTAGCCCCATAGAGGATCTGATAACGTCAGTTAATAACATGTGAAGCCAGGTTCAAGAAAGTTCGCATATTTAGTAATTAGTTTCTGCGTTGATATTATTAATGCATTATAATACACTATAGCTGTTATCTTTGACTATTAGTATTATTAATTTGATTTTTTGTCTCTGATCGGGTATCTTGTACTCGTCTAAATCTCCCACGTACAATTTTTTCTAAATAGTATCTTATTAGCTGCAAACCCTAGTTTTATTTTCTCTCAACTTTTTTTTTGTTAATTAATTTTTTCTTTAAACAGGTGGGATATTTTTAGTAGATTTTATCCACAAAATCGCTCACACATCTCTCTTTCTGATCATGTGATAATATTTTTATATATTTTTTTATGCTTATAAGATTTTCCATGAATCATACAATATTTTAAATTACATAGTCTCCCGATGAAATTAGTTAGATAATAATAAAAAGTTATATATTTTAATACTTTTAGGAAATGTTGTCTCAGTGGTTAAATATTAGATTGGGACACGAGGAAGATAAGTTAAGTCACCAGTAGGAGCATGTCTTACAATATTATAATGCTTACCCTTTTAAAAAGGCTATTCCAAAACACGTGAAATCTTTAACAAAATAATAAAAATAAACTGTGTAACAGTAAAAAATCATCTTTTGCATAACATATTCTAATTGAAATGAATGAAAGAAACATAAATCTTAAAAAAAAAAAAAAAAAATCATCCACCATGCTTTAAAACCATAAAATGCCCAAATCGTGGAAGGTGAAAGGTGTTTTATGCATGAAGTATAAGAAAAGATGTTTTATTTCAAAAAATGAATCATTGTTTAGTTTGTAATTGTTTTTGAAATGAAAATACTTAATGTAATATCAAAAAAAAAAAAAAAAAAAAAAGTTTTATAAGATGTAGAATAGAAGAACTTTTGTGATTATTTCATGTTTAATCAAATATGGATAGAAGTTATATTACTGAATAATGTGATTTTTTTATGTTTCGTATACCTTTACATAATTTTTCTTACCTCATATATATATATATATATATATATATATATATATACTCATTAAGATGATTAAGCGTCTTTTATATCTTGTCGGTGATGAAGGTTTTGAGTTGGGAATACAATTGTATTTTATGGTAGAGTTTTATTATCATTATAGTCTATTTCGACTCTTATGATGATTAGTTTATGTATAGTATGATTTAAAAATGCCTTCTATATATGTATCATTGACTCAAAACATTTCATAGTCACAACAAAGCGTATTATTCTTAAGATTTATAAACTTTTAAATATAAAACATAATAGATTTTAAAA
This sequence comes from Tetrastigma voinierianum, assembly GCA_016808115.1. NCBI lineage: Eukaryota > Viridiplantae > Streptophyta > Magnoliopsida > Vitales > Vitaceae > Tetrastigma > Tetrastigma voinierianum. The sequence goes on along the minus strand of JAEQBH010002016.1, from coordinate 340,335 downwards.
TTTAAATTTGTTACTTTTGTTTAGGAGGAAAATAATTATTATTCGAATTACATATTCACATTGATAGAAATATAGATTCGAAAATCATTAAAATGCGTAAATAATAAAACAACATCAATTTATGTATAAGCTCCCAACACCCAAAATATATATATATATATATATATATATATATATATATATATATATATATATATATATAAAATATAAATTTATAACTACTAAGAAGATAAATAAAAAAATCCTATTATTCTCTTAATACTTAATTTCAAGGTTCAACTTGTGAAAAGGACGGTTGTGACTATGACTATGTCCACTATTAATGATGTGTTTAGTGGTTGGTTTATAGTGTAACAAACGAACTAGACTTCGTTTCATTCATCGTTTAAATAATTTTCAACAACTAAATGGGTATTTTTTTAATGGGACAACTTAATTAATATTTTAGTTACAATTTTTAGAATAAATTATTATGAAAATGTTAAAAGTAGGTAAGAGAAAGGACATGGGAAATGCCATATGATTTGATTTAAATAATGAAACAAACAAAAGAACGATTAAAAGAGAAAGGAAGAATAAGTCAATCCACTGCCTATTTGCTTCATTTATGTTGTAATTTGGTATTACGTGCAAATTAAATTTCAATTTTTTGATTGCAAATGCACATTATGCTCATAATGGGATAAGTGTAATCTCACATGTGTCACACACTAACAATCCAAACGATAAAAAAACCCGAGTTCGAGCCTGAGTCTTTGCATTGGATCCAATACCCGTTAAACACGTGGACGTCTGGCATTAAAGGAAGCAGTCGCGCTAATCCTCACATTGGGCGAAACATGCGATTGGCTGGGTAGGTGGACGCGTGAAAGTCGCGAGTGGTCGGGAGACGAGCATGGAATCGTGGATTATTACAATCTGCCCGACTAGATCCCCACTATATACGGCTCCGACATCTATCATCATTGTGAACTACGAACCAATTGTAGGAGGCCATGTAACACCCATGAGTAATATAAATCGATACACTTGTAATCAAGAAAGGGGATTGAATTTTTCGGGAATTAGAGAGTAATATAAATTATTTGAGAGATTATATTGTTCAATACTAACTCATGTGGTAAACCTCAAAAGTTTAAAAAGACGGGGCATAGGAAGGGAGAAAATTAGGGATCGAGTCATGTAAGACAGTTTAATAAATTATAAATAAAGTGTTTAGCCGTAAAAAAAACTCTTAATTGCAAATATTTAATTTTGCATTATGCATATTAATAATCTTTACAAATAAATTTAGGTTATTTTATGCATTAAAAACCATTTTTGGGTTACATAGATCCATGTTGGGATCATTGTAAGAATTAGTTATTGCAGCTTAATATGTAAAGTGAATATATGTAAAAAAAAAAAACCAATTTTTTTGTATCATAAGAGTTTATTCTTTGAGATCTTCAAAAATAAAAAATAGTTTATTCTTTGAGTCTATAACACTATAATTAATTATAACATTCTATTATAATTTTTAGGCAAAATCACTTAACACCCAAAAAAAAACCTTATTTTTCTTTTTGTTGATATATTATAAAACAAATAATCAAATATTTAGATTTAATGAAAATTTCACAAGCCATTAAGAATCTTAAAAAATGAGAAAAGAAAATAAAGAATTGAACTTTGAATTTAGTCAAAATTCACCCATTCAAACAAATAGAACTGCCATTTTCATCCAAAAGTGTAAATTTAAAATTATTTTTTGTCTACTTCATTTTCCAACGTTAGGTAGGTTCAGGCTAAGTCTGTCTGAAATCGGGTCAAGCCAAAAATGACCCTATTTTTTCGAGCCTAAAATTTAGTAGTTTGGCCCGCCCTTAATAAATTTAGGTGAGTCAAGTTAAATTTGGCTCCATTTTTTTCGAGTTAATAATTTAACGGTCTAGCCCAACCCTAATTTCGAATGGATCGGACTAGCCTACCGAGTCAGACACAAATTGTTACCTTTGTTAAATAGTGAAAGCTTATGCTTGATTCCCTCAAAATTTGAGGACTAGTGTAATAGAAATGAAAGAAAATAGAGAAAATAATAAAATAAAAAGTTAAGAAAATGTTTAAATTTTGAGTTAAAATCAAATTAATTCATTTATTAATTCAAATTAATTTTACTTATTTTAATTCATCAATATCAAGGTAAAATAATTTAAAAATATATGTCTTCAACTGTAATTAAATTTGAAAAAAAGTTTTAACATAAAAACCAAACATTTTTAAAATATTTTTTTTAGTATTTTCTTTTCTCAATAATGCTAAGAATCAACACAACTTTAGTTTTTAAAATATACCTTTTATATAATTATTTATCTCTTCTAGAAACTCTAATTTCTTTCGTTTTTTCTTTTCATCTCCTTATAAATAAGAGGTGATTTTTTGGCTTTTCCTTGAAATCGCCTATTCCGTTGTTTTGTCTACTTAGATCTGGGTTTTTTTCCTCAATAAAGTTGTAATTTTCCATTCGATATGAGTTTTTATTTGATTTTTATTTGTTTTATTATGTTTTTATCGTTGTTTATTACGGCGTGTGTTTCTTCGTTGTTTTTATCTAAAGCGGTCGAGATGATACGTTGTTTTGATGTCGAATGGAAATCCTGATCGTCAATATGATTTATCAAATCTTGAATCTTTGATATTTTATGTATATTCGAATTATCTATTGTATATGCCTTGAACCATTTCTATTTTGATTTATGTGTTCAAATTTAAAGATATTAGCGTTTTGAATTAATGAAATTTAAGCACCTTTGTAAAAAAATCGTTGTGTGAGATTCAAAACATTGATTCCTATATTTGATTCTCTTTAGCCTTTAAAAGACAAGAAAAAAAAGTATATAATATTACAATTTTTTTACATATTTTTTAACTTTAGTTATCTTTTTTTTAAGAAATACATTTTTTAAATATATAAGATTTAATTAAATTTTTCATTATATTTTATTTTTTTTCTTAATTCTTGCCAAATAAGAGATTTTGGAGCTTCTCCTCTTTTTCTTTTCTTTTTTATGCAATTCAATATAAATATAATTGTAGCTTTCTTTATTGATTTCTTCAAAAGTTCCTATTGACCAATATTTAAATTTTTTAGTTGGTTATAGATGATTAAAAAAAAAAAAACTAAGTAATTGCAATTGTTATGCATTCAATTTTAGTTGAGAGAGAAAATAATAATTATTTTGTTCTACTAATTTTATAGTCTAATGTATTAATTAAAAGCCATCCCAAAAATGTCCATAATAAATTATTATTTTTTATTAGAAAAAGAAATTGTTGTCAAAAAAAATTAGAAAAAGAAATTAAAGAACACAAACAAATATAATTTAACATCCAAAATTTTCTCACGTTCAAGTAGGTAGTTCTTTTAATAGTACAATTTAATTATTTACCCTGAAATTTTAAAAGAATCATTAACATTGTGCAAACATTTAAATGTTAAATAAAAGCAACTTGGGAGAAAGGCTTGGGAAATAACCTAAGTATGTTTAGTTCTTGTTTTTTAAAAAATTATTTTTGAGAATAGTTTTTGAAAACATAAATAACCTAAAAAATATGTTGAAACTTTATAATTGATTTTTCAAGAAAAATATTATAATTGATTTTTTTCAAAATTTTAAAAGTATTTTCTACATTTTTACAAATACATGTTTTTAGACTAAAAATATTTTTTTTTGAAAAGGACTATAAATATTTTATAAAATTGTCATGAAACAATTCCTTTTTTTTTTTACTTCTATTGACTTTACATACCATGGTGTAGTACTCTATTTTTTAAACAACCTTTTAATATATGCATAGAAAAGTCTATATACATAGAAAAATCAATTTTCCTTTATTAAACAAAGACTTGAAATTGTCAAAAAAAAAAAACAAAAGACTTGACTATTGCTTCTTTTTTTGACAACTAAACATTTTGTTAAAATATAATATTATTAACGGAGTCGAACATGTAATTATATAATATTTTTAAAAAGCCCAAATCTTTTTGTTATAACGTAGTAAATTGTTAACTGTTAAGGCTCCCGGAGGCACATGGCCTTGTCAAGCGTGAATGTCACTTGTCTTTTTAAGCTTTAAACGTGTCGATTGATCTAGCGTGTTGGCGTAAATATAGTTGGATCTATAAATTAAAACAAATTATAATTTTTATGTGATTCTGTTTTCTTATTGTTTACTTATATTCATATAGCAAAAAAAAAAAAAAAAAACAAATGAAATTCAACCCATTCTTTATATGGTTTCATCTACTACCATCTTATCAGGAATTATACAAGCTTATAAATTACTAAATTTTACACTTCTTATATTATCTTTAAATATGATAATAATATTCCTCTTAAAAAAGATAAATAATATTTGTCTATCTAAAAAAAAAAAAAAAGTTCCTCCAACAGATTAGGCCCGGGCCCAATAAGCCCAACTCTCCTTTGTATGGGCCTTTTGTCTAATTCAACACAATAAACATATTGGGCCCAAATTTAGGGCCTCTAGGCCCAATTAACCAAGATCTCGGGTCATCCCTTCGTTGAGTCCAAGGTCGTTTCCATAGGGGTCAATTTATACTCTAATAATTACAAACTAAGCCACATCATCGCTCTTCGTAGCCACTAATAATGAGCCACGTGTAAAACAATGTTATCTTTGATTTTCTATGAAGAGAAAAATAATTTTATTGATTCAAACTAACAATACATCGAGAAAATCATATATAGATTATGGAACAATGACCAAATTAATAACGTAATAAGATTATCTGGCTTACATATAATAAAAAGGATCGAGATAGTTGGGTTAGTAGATTTTATGAAGGAGCACATCTGCAGCCAGAGCAAACGAAGCTTTGATACCGGTTCGAACTTGAAACAAATAGAAATAACGATTTGGATCGAAGTTAGGCTACGTCTGCGAGTGATCTGGGATCAAAATAATAAGCTTGATCTTGGATTAGTTATACTTTGATACCCAGCCCGATATAGTTCGGTATGAATAATAATAAATTAAAAGAAAGCGAATAAAAGACGGGCGAGGAGTCTCCAGGTACAGTATTATTGATTCTATAACCGATATAATGAGTCTTTATTTATAGCGCGAATAAAATGCAATAGATGTCAAAGAAAAGTAATAACAAATAAATCAAAAAATCTGATTAAATAAATAGCGTAAATAAAGAGATTAAGCTATTTAAAGAAAGCTTTGTTATGTTTAGGCCTTTATCTTGTGGGTCTTCTCCATGCCCCATTAAATACTCAAGAGATGATTATATTATAATACTTTCAGATAGTTTCGTTCCATAAAAACTCTGATCATGTTCATTTTCAAATGAGTTTTGCTAGCAAAAAGTCACATTTTTTTTTCATTTAATCCTAAAATTACTAAGATTTGTTTGATTAAATTCTTGAAGAATCATAATTGTTTGTGTTTTAAAAAGCTGTTTTATCTAAAAAACAAGAAGAATAAGAAAAACATGAAAAACATATTTAGGGTATGTTTTGTTCATATTTTTTAAAACTGTTTTATGTTCTAAAAAACAAGATGAATAAGAAAAACATGGAAAACATGTTTAGATTTTTTTTTTGTTCATATTTTTTAAAACAGTTTTATATTCTAAAAAACAAAGAGAATTAAGTAAAACAGAGAAAACACTTTTGGTTGTCAACTGTTTTTTGTTATGAAAAACATAACAAATTAATAAAACACTGAATTTAGATAATATAAACAATTTTCAGAAAACACAAAAAATAGTGTTTTTTGTGTTTTCAAAATATGTTCTCAAAAACAATTTTAAAACGAGAACTAAGCAGTTCACGATTTCTAGGTTTTTTTTTTTTTTGAAAAATATAAAAACACAAAATAATAAATTCAAAAAATAATAAACTCTTTTTCTTTTTTGAAGATCTCAAATAATAAACTCTTATGATACAAAAAAAAAAATTGTATTTTTTTTCATATATTTAATTACATATTAAATTTGCACTAACTAATTCTTACAAGGGTCCCCATTGGATGCAAAGTAGCTTTCTTTCGTACTATAATTTGAGTCGTATACCGGTACCAAAGTGGGTTTTGGCAATGCATAATGACCTAGAAATTTATTTTTTAATGATTGTGGGTTTAGTTTATAAAAGCTACGTTGCGATATGAAGCGAGTTTTAAACCGTTAGATGATGATTTTATTTAACGAGATATGTGTTTCTGGACAAAATTTTAATATACATATATCGAAGACCAAATCGCCCGAAATCCCAACGATGTAAAACTCGTTCTCATATGAAACGAGCTCATCTGAACCCCGGATTATTAATATGCATAATGCAAATTAAATATTTGCCGATTAAGAGTTTTTTACGGTTCTTTCTTTCTGATGTATTAAGCGCCGCCGGCCCAGGAACGATCATGACCCTTCCCCCTTATGCCTGTCTTTTGGCTTTGAGGTTTCTGGCATGAGTTAGGCATTGAAAATGATAGAAACTTAAATAATTATATTGCTCTCTCTAATTCTTGAAAAATCCAATCACGCTTTCTTTATTACAAGCGTGTGAGATTTATCTTCTTTGCGGGTCTGCGTATTATCTGATTGGTTCGTAGTCCTGATGTGATGAAGCGTCATAGGAGAGTAGTGCATAGTGGGGATCAGAATCATTGAATCGTAATGTCGCTATCCCTCGTGTTGGCATGCATTGGTCTGCATTTCGTGGTGGTCAGTCTGCCGACTTGATTGGCGAGTCGTGCCCGATATGAGGATTAACGTGATTGAATCGTCTGTAACGGGCTTGGGCTAACCCGGTCATTGGTTAACTCATGTGCGGGCATGATCTGCATTTGCAATCAAAGAATTAAAATTTAATTAGCACGTAATACGAAATTAGATAACATAAAAAGAGCCAAAATAGGAAAGAGGGGGATTGACTTCTTCTTCCTTTCTCTTTTAATCGTTCTTTTGTTTGTTTCATTCTTTAAATCATATCATATGGCATTTCCCATGTCCTTTCTCTTACCTACTTTTGACATTTTCATCATAATTTATTCTAAAAATTGTAACTAAAATATTAATTAAGTTGTACCATTAAAAAAATACCCATTTAGTTGTTGAAAATTATTTAAATGATAAATGAAATAGAGTCTAGTTCTTGTTTGTTACCCGAGAAACCAACCAGTCAACACATCATGAATACTGGACATAGTCATAGTCATAGTCACAACCAATCTTTTCACAAGTTGAACATTGAAATTAAGTATTAGGAGAATATTAAGATTTTTTTTTTTTATTTTCTCTTCTTTGTTAATAAATTTTATATTTTAGATATATATATTTTGGTGTTGGGATTTTTTTTTTTTTTTGAAAAAGGTATGTTTAGTGGGAGAATGGGGTGTAAAAGTTTTGTTTTTTTAATATCTTTATTTAATTAAAATGATATTTGTGTTTTTGTATTAAATTTATCATAAATTGTCCAGAAAATGAGTATAAAATAAATGCTTTGCCAAGAGGTGCTATACCTCTTTAAAAACATCAGGTTACCTATGATTGGTCCAACAAGCTCCCACAATTACAAAAAAGGCACACTCTGTTTAGTTTTTTTTTAAATAAATTAAGAGAAAAAATATCTATAAATGGAAATAAAATTAATAGACTATTTTATGTATTATTTTAAATTTAATTTGATAATTAAATAATTTGAAAATTCATATACATTGACAAATTTTAATTATATTTGATTAGAATTATTGATTTTAGCCTTTGAGACCCGAGTCAAGTACACAGCACTACAAGTAATGCAAAGTGAAAAAAATTTGTTGATTTTAAATAGGGTGATTTGATTAAAAGAGGAAAACCCAATTTTGGAAATTTGCTCTCCATCAATTTTTGGCATAATTTTAATAAAAATATCCTTATTTTCTTACAAAAATAATATTTTTTAAGAAGAATAAATAAATAAATTTACAATGAAAATTGATGTTTTATTAAGTAGTTTTAAAAAGGGAATTTTTTTATAATTTTAGTTAATGTCTCTTAACCTTAATGTTGTTGATATTTACTTATGTTTTTTATTTTTGTTACAGGCTTTGATTCTGAGTGTAGTAAAATACTCTCAGTGAGACTACTCTTAAATCCCCCTTTCCTTTACATGTCTGGGCAAAACGATTGGCCGTTCACATCGCATAAGTTAGTTAATAAATTTACGACACTCTGATTTTTTTCTTTAGCTCATTAATGAGACTGACCAAAGAAAAAGATTGAAGTATAAGATTTGTTCCACTAAAATACCCATCTGATTGTTGAATCTGTGGCTGATTGATAGATCGTTCAAAGTTTAAAAAGTATGACATTTGGGGAGGGGGTTGAGTCCCACTGAAGACAAATTACTACATTGTAATAAAGTGTTTAATTATTAAGCAGTAAGATTAAAGCCCAGGTTTTCTCATTGTCAGAACATGGATTTAGTTACGGAGAAGATGTGTTTGCTTCAGATGTTTTGTTAGAAAACGTAAACATAAAAAATCTTAGATTAAAAAAGCAAAAGCGTTCAGACCTTGTGAAAAAATGTGTTGTTTAGAACTTCGAAAAATTATTATGAAACGATTTTAAAAACCTAAGAACCAAATAGGCTCTTAGTGATATAGAAATTGTTACTTTTGTGTTTGTATAATGTTTTATGTCTTCTCTCATTTTAGAGCAAAAAAAAATTGGGAATCGGTGTCGCCGTATTTTCTTTGTTATAAGCCATTACACAGACGAAAAAACAATTTTCAAGAATCAAATATGCCAATATATTTTTTTTAATGTAATAATGGCCATAGTATTTGTTCCATAACAATTTTCAAGAATTTCATTTTTATATAACAAACTTTCATTTTAATTATAGTTCTAGCATCAAAACGAGTTTATTTTATCTTACCAAGTTAGATAGAGTAGAGATTTAGAGTTTTGTTGTAATATAAAAATAAAAATTCATAAAAATTGTTATATTTAAATAACGAAACTTTTTTTTCAGGATTTAAATTCCAAAGCCACGAAAGTTCAAGAATTGAATAATAATTTTCCCTAAAATCAAAAGCCCCAATTTTCTCATTGTCCAAACAACTAAATGACGATATATTTTTGTTCTCGCATTTTTTGAAACAACAGAATTTAAAGAAAACAAGAATCAAATATGCCATGCTTTTTTAATGTAATAATGGCCATAGTATTTTAATTCCAAAAAACTACCCATAACAAAATTATGGGAAAATTAGTATTAATAATAAACTCTTGTGGCTTTTAATTTAAATGTGAATGAAAAGAAGTTTACTTTTTAAAATATAATATTGTGAATTTCATTTTTATATCGCTATTTTTCATTTTATTGTAGTTTTAGCGTCAGCAGTTCATTTTTATCACCCAGGTTGGGTGGTAGAAGACTGGGTTTTGTTTGGAATATAAAAATAAAAGTGTGAAAGTTATTATATTTAAATAAACTTTTTCACGATTTAAATTTGTGTAGAGTTCAAGACTTGAATAATAATTTTCCCTAAAATCAAAAGCCCTAATTTTCTCATTGTCCAAGCAACCGTCAAATGACCAATATATTTTTATTTTCTTCTTATTTTTTAGAACAAAAAACAAGAATCAAATATGCCAATACATTGTTTTAATGTAATAATGGCCATAGTATTTGTTACATAAAAATTACCCATAATTAAAATTATAAACTTTTGTAATTTTTGCATTTAAATAAATGAACAAAAGAATCTTTTTAGAAATATAGCAATTTTATTTGAATTTTTATTTTTATATCGTGAAACGATTTTATGCGTGGTTATAGTTTTAACATTAAAAGCGCAATGCGTTTTGTAAATGCAGCTGGACAACAGCAGAGGTATAAAAACAAAATTTGCTCCGAAGTCGTTATATTTAAATAACGAAACTTTCAGGATTTAAATTAAAGCGACGAGAAGTTAAGAAATTGAATAATAATATTCCCAAAAATCAAAAGCCCCCAATTTTCTCATTGTCCAAACAACCGTCATGCATTTACCATCCGTGAACACAAAGTCAAAAGGCAGACACCTATCCGCGTTTTCCTGTGACCATTTCCTTAGCATTGAAGCTTTCAAAACCCCCCCGACCTCCATTTCTCTCCTCCACCTTCCTTACCCCATCCCCCCTTTCATGTCTTCTTACCATTCCCTTACCCGACCCGTCATTCCCCTCCCCATACTACAGTCTTAAATCGTTTTCCACTCCTTTTTAAAGTCTTTTCTTTTACCTGATTTTTGTTGTATGAACCACCCACATGAAATAATACCAGAAAAAAAAATTAAAAAATAAAAACACAGCATATTACCCGACTATGGTTGTTGTGCAGGAGTTTCTCTGGGCTTTCTCTATATTTTCTCTGGTTGGGTATTTTCTCCGAGGTCTCTTCAGGGTCGTTTCATAGCCTCAGCCTCAAACTCCCATGCCCCTCCCCTTCATGGCCTTCCAGAACTTTCATCGAACGGTTGGTGGGCGAGGAGTGTTCTCATGAGACTGGCGTTCAGAGCAAGCGGCGGAGAGGGGAGAAGGGTTTGCATGAAGGTGCTGAGACCATGCAGAAGATCCTTGCGCCAGCTCGTGAGGTGGGTACGGAGGAGGGAAGCGGAGAAGGGCGGCGCCGTGGTGAGAAAAGGCCGGCGAGGATCGTCGTGCCAGGTTTTCTCGGGGTTTGATCGGTTCTGTGATGGGGTGGGAAGTTGGAGAGACGATTGAGGTTGAAGAGAGAGATTACTGTTTATTTGTAAAGAAAGGAAGGGAGGTCATGGAAGATGGATATGGCGTCTTGGTGGACATTCAAGGGGACCCCCAGCAGGTACTTTTGTTGTAAATCTCTTCCACACATACCACAAATAATTGATGAAAAAGGCATTACATGTCTTGTTTGCCCAGTGTTTTTTAAAAACAGTTGTCTTTTTCAGGACAAAATGAAAGCAATTTGAAAACAAAAAAGCAATTAACTGTTTGTTTCATGTTTTTCAAAACTGTTTTTATTCTTCCTTTTTAAGATTCATTAATGGATGATTATATTTGAACTTTGCTTAGATGTTTCCATGACCAGGCATTTTTCACTGTGATTGACGGGCATGGAGGCCGGGCTGCAGTTGATTATGTTGCAGAAAACCTCGGAAAAAACATTGTGAAAGCACTCGAAAATATTGAGGAACACAAACATAGTGATAATCGAATAGAACAAGCTACAGGCTACAAAGAAAGTCACAGACGAGGTTTCTTAGAACGGTAAGTTAATTCACCTACTGCAGATAATACCTTTGAAAGTTTCCAACCACCCTTTAGAAAAGACCGAGTTGTCTTGACTTGGTCTATTCAAGGGTCGCTTTGTGGAAATGCTTTTACACTATAATTCAACAGTCCAACATTTGCCCAAAAAGAAGTTGAAGTTTTGTTTGTTTGATAAAGATGGTTGTCGGGGTTGTCGGGGCTGGCTTGTGGGAGGTTCTAAGGAGACTCGAACCGGTTAAAGGGGGATCGAATTGGCTCCCGATGGTTCTAAGGGGATTTTGGACGTTAACGGCTCGATGGTTCTAAAAGAACTCTAAACATTAACGGTCCAGGGAACTCGATCGGTCTAATAGATCTAAGGGACTCTAATGTTAACGGCCTAATGGTCCTCGAATTGGTTATCATTGGGAGCAAACCTAAGGCCATGCCCCTTAACATATCTTTATTTATTATTTTATTACAAATCAATAAACACCCTTTTTTTTGAGATCCATTAGGGATGAAACTAATTTTAGGGTTTCCTTATGTTATACTGAATGAACATAAGGATAAATCCTAATCATATTAAAACAAATATAGATTTTATAATTATCTTTATTATAAAGAATAAAAAGACAACATTTGGCGGCGTGGTATGTTTGGTTCGTGTTTTTAACTTATTTGTTTTATGTTTTAAAAGCAGAAGAATAAGGAAGCATGAAGAGCGTTTGATTTTTGGAAGCATCAAAGTATGAGAGAAAATGCAAATTCGATTTAAGAGATGCAGTGTGTTCTTTGTGTTTGAAAATAGTTAAAAGCAGGTTTTAAAGCCTGAAACGGTAATGTCTTTCTCTTAACCCTTCACTCTCGAGATTTGCTTAAAGAAGAAGAGTTCAATAACCACATATTTCAAATATTTTTTCATTGAAATTTGATAGTTTTTGTCATTGAGTCTCATGTTGTTTAGTTATGGAAGATCTTGATTTGCAGGGTGTGGCTTGGTAGACTTGTCTTGCTAGTGTCTCTTGAAGGATGGAGAGCGCATGCGACAAATGTTGAGCGGCCTTAGGGTTGTTTTGGCGAAATGGCGTCGCGGAGCCGATAATGACAATCATCGATCTTAGTAGGGAAACGAGCGATCTCGGATTGAGATTACGTGAGTAAATCTTTTAGAATTCTTGATAGTCTAACTACATGTTTCTAGTCTAATAATATTATAAAGACCGTAGAAGTTCCAAAATATTAGACCTGAATCATGTATAATAGGCAAACCCTAAATAATCATGCTTCTATATACATATACTTGTTAGGAATTCTTGATCACCTAACCACATGTTTCTAGTCTAATAATATTATAAAAATAATAGAAATTCCAAAATATTAGACCTGAATAATGCCTAATAGGCAAACCCTAAATAATCATGCTTCTATATACATATACTTGTTAGGAATTCTTGATCACTAACCATATGTTTTAATCTAATAATATTATAAATACAATAGAAATTTCCAAAATGTGGAGCTCGAATAATGCCTAGCCAGTGACCCTAAATAAGCATGCTTCTATATACATATACTTGTTAGGAATTCTTGATCACCTAACCATATGTTTTTAGTCTAATAATATTATAAATACAATAGAAATTCCAAAATATTAGACTCGAATAATGCATAATAGGCAAACCCTAAATAATCATGCTTCTCTATCTATTTAATTCAAGAGATATAAAATTTGTATAGCGGAGGCTTGTATACTTGTATCTTGAGCGTACTTTATTATGGCCTTGTATTCATTGTCGAAAATTGTTGAATGTACGGGTTAGATCTTCCGATTTGATACGACCTTAATGACAAGAGTTTATTTTTCTTCTAGTGACGAAGAGATGAGAAAAAGAATAACAGGTTCTTTCCGTTATAGATAGGGGATCATAACCTAATATTTATACTAGTCATGGAGTTGAATGTTTTCTTTAGCCCTTCATTAAATTAGAAATATCCCTAATGAATCCACATATTAATTTCATGACAATTATACTCTTAAACCAATTACTTAATTTCAATTAGATCACTTTAGTCAAACTTAATTAAAATTGATAGCATTAACATATTTAACATTTACATATATGGGCTATCATAATTATTGAAAATATCCAACAAATATTGTTTAATCTTGTTCATAAACCTAGTACTTCGTTTTTCTCGTTATGCGAGAGAAGATTTTTTAGGGTGGGTATATTCATTCTTTGCAATGGAGTTTGGAGGGGTTCAAGGATCTCTTGCGGTTTCTAGGGCTATAGGAGACATGCATTTGAAAGAATGGATAATTTCAGAGCCTGAGATTCAGAAACTTCATTTGACTTCAGATTGTGAGTTTTTGATCATGGCGTCGGATGGATTGTGGGATAAGGTAAACACATTTGAGAGTTACTAATTTTAAGATTCGGTTTGTTCTGATTTTGAAAGCGTTTTTGTTCTTGAAAAAACAAAGGGAACAAGAAAACAACGAGAACCATATGGTTCACCAATTTTTTTTTTTTGAAAAATATGGAGAACATAGAAAAGGCTACAGCTAAGTGAAGAGCGATAACGGTTTCGGATACTTGAGACTCTTTTTCACAGAAGAATTGTTATTGAGAATAGTTTTGAAAACATGGAGCCTGTTTTGGTGTTCTTTAACAAGTATTCTTGACATAAATTTAGTGTTTTATGTATTCTCTGTGTTTTTGAAACAAGCGGAAGCAGCTTGTGTCTTTTGTTTTGTTTTCATTGTTTCATTGTTTTTAAGAACGTAAAACAATTTTCAAAACGAAACCAAACAAACCCTTTCGTGTTTTTCAAAATTATTCTCAATATTAGTTTTAAAGCATAAGCTAGTCGTATATTATGTAAATTTTAATAAAAAAATTAAAGTATTTATGCATAATATATATATATATATATATATATATATATATATATATATATATATATATATATATATATATATATATATATATATATTAATTGATAGGTAAAACATTGATTTTAACAACGGTTTTATTTGAAGTGTTTAGTGATCTTTCAGATTTTTAAAAAATGTTTACCAAATTTTGTCAAATACCTAATATTTTTATAAAAACACTGCCTGTTTAATTGATCCTATTTTTTAACCTGGGATCGATATTTATAATTAATGACCTATTTTTATTTTTTTTACAGCTAAACACTTTAGGTATAAGGTAGTAAAAACTCTCAAACCAGGACCCTCACTTTTACTCTCTATGCCCTATCTTTTTTGTTATTATTTCTTATTTATTTACTTTATTTTTAATTTTTTTGCCTTTCTAGATTGATTAACATTATTATTATTGTTTTAATTTGCTAAACCAGGTTAATGATCAGAAGCGATAGATTTAGTTCTAAGAGAGCAAAATTTATTAGAGTCTTGCAAGAGAAGCTTGTAGATTCATCTACTAAGAAGGGGCAACAAAGGATGACATTACAGTAATGGTGATTAACCTTAAGAGATTCATTAAACCCAAATTAATCGCGATTTTTCGAATTTTCTTCCTCATTGCCTTCGATTATTAGATTAATCACCCTTCAAATGTATAAGAACATGATTAGAGGGATATATAGAAATTTTAGAATAATGCAGGGAAATAGGCATATGGAATAGAATAATTTTTTGTACACGTTGATTTGGTATAGATTTTCTGATTTATTTATTTATTAATTTACTTATTTATTTATTGATTCAAATCTTGTTGGTATTATTCTTATTATTATTATTATTATTATTAATTTTGCAATGGGTTCATGTACGAGATTAATGTGATTCAATGTTTTAAAATTAAATATTGAACTTTATGTAGAGATGACAATGGATCGGATTTAGGTAGGATTTTGAATTCCCCATCTCCATTTATTATTTCTATCCACGTTCTCATCCCGGTCGGATTTAGAATTTTTATCCCCTTCTGCATATCCATCGAAGGATCGGGTATCCATAATCCATATCCTATTTTAATACGTGAAATGAATTGTTTTATAAAATCGTAAATATTAAAAATAATTTGTCGCATGATAATAATAAGAATTATTATGATGTGATTTCATGAAACCAATAAAAATACAAACACAATAAAATATTATATAAAAAATAACAATATAAATAAATAAATAATAATATATTATACTATTTGTCGGAGTGTCGAATTAGGGGTAAAGGCTTTTACGGCGCACAGGCTGAAGGGTCGTCAGGGAGTTCTGGCGGAAACTATTCTTCGAGGAGCCCTAGTCCTATCAGAATTATGGGCTGGGCCGGTTGGTCGGGAAACCGGACCCCGGGCCCATGGCTCTTGCATGTGAATCTGAATCGTCTACTTAGTAATGAGCAATGAAACCATTCACGACAAAACATAAGCGAAACAGTAAATCAAATTAAAACTTTGATTGAGTGAAAAGAAAAAACGAAAGAAATTAACATTTTCAGACGAGAAGATAGGAGAGGAGAGGAGTAATTATGAGTTGCTCCTATTATTATTATTATACGATGGAGGGATGAAAAAAATTGAAATAGAAATAATATTTCCTTTTTTTTTAAAGATAAAAGAGCAGTTTATTGAAGCAAGAAAAGAGCTTGGACACCCCAGGCGCATACTGGGAGTATATAGGGGTGCCAAAACTGTACAGTAGGGAGGGATAAAAAGAAAACCTGCCACCCAAAAAACTAGTCCCTTAGAGAATACACAAAAGAATTATACCCAATGAACACTCCACGTTTGGGATTAATCCCGCCCAATAAATTAAAGCACTAACAAAGGAAAGTTTCATTACATTTGGGAGGAAAGCGGCGTCGCCAAAACGGCTGTTCTGCTGCCCGTGCTTGGGAATTAAAGCGAGAGTAGTGTACACTTTTTGGCTTTCTTAGCGATTAGAAAGCCAGATCATCTAACATTCTGCTTTTAGCGGGCAAAGTAAAGCGCAAATCAGGGTATAGACCCGACAAGGTTGCCCACATTCATTATTGCATGGGAATGAATAAGAAGGCGATCCAAATATTTTTCAGCCTTCTTACACAAAGGGCACTTACTTGGCATTTGATAATCCTTTTTTTTTTTTTAATTGCTCCATAGTTAATGCTTTACCCCCACCAAGCTTCCCATGCAAAAAAAAAAAAACACTTTTTGAGGTACACAACCGTCCCATATCACTTTCGATGGGATTTACTTGAGGTTCCCACCTTCTAGTAGCTTGAAGTTGGCTTTTATTGAGAAGATTCCATTTTTATCCCCCTTCCAAAGTAATCTATCTCTTTCCAACTGATTATTTTTTTTTTTTGCTTATTAGATTTATTAAATTTTGAAGCAGTCGATTCCCACGTCGTTGAAAGATCCTGCATTAAATCTTGGGTTCGGGGATTCATTACTCTGCTTGTGGTATCCGAACGCCATGGCGGAGTGCCGCTACGGATTAGCCAGTATACGGGAGAGCTTGTCGCTCTCGAGGGTCTTTCCACAGCGTCGCGAGTCATCATAATTTAGCTTTGCTACCATCTGATAACAAAATAGCAATCGTCTCGATTTTACATTTGCGTGCGATATCGCCCTAGGCGCTCGAAATTGCCCCTTGGTACATTTTGTGAACCAACCCCTCCTTGATCGATATTTTAGGGTTATAACATTTTTACATTAGGATTATCCTCGATTATGACCTCGCGGCTCGTTTGCCCAGTGAGGGTTGTATTAAGTGTAGTTAAAGCGAGATGCCTAGTCTTGCTGCCAGCCCTAACTAAGGCACACGATATTTCAGCGACCAGTGAATTTTCCTCTCGAGGTTTCCACCACCCCGCAGGGAAGTTCCTTTGATTTTTACCGATCTCGAGCGACTCATTTAGGGAAATGGAATAGGGACATAATGTAAATAGGCAAGTTTGAAATATAAATAATACGTTATGATATCCTGACTCTTAAACTTATGATACGATGTAATAAAGTTTTAAAACTTATTAATAAATCACAATTTCCTTATAAAAAAATTATTTTTAAAATAGATAATTTATTGATTGAACTAAGCGTTACATACGATATAAGCGCGTAATTAAATTATTTAATTTTTTTAATAATACGTAATGAATCGATTAGATATTCTGGCGTTTGATAATCGCTATAATGGTAGAATAGCCCAATTTCCAGTTATCGCGACATGTTAACGATTATAATTTGATTTGTTGTCTTTGTTTAATCGAATATCTTTGATGTCTGAATCAGCCTGCAACCTTCAATAATAACATAGAGCCAATGAAAAACCACGAAGTCGTCTGAAAGCAGCCAATTTCTGTGTAACAGCAACTGAGTTGATGGTAAAATCACGAAAAAAACAAATTAAAAACCTAGATATGTGTGGAAGAACCATTTTATTGAGAAATAAAATTATAGAAATAGATATAGATAAGTGATTTCAGGGAAAAAATGACCAAATAATCACCCTTCCTTGCTAAGAGAAAAGGGAACGCAAAAGATAATATATAAGAGAAAATGAAAGACGACTAGGGTTTCCTTCGATAATAATGAAATCGTATAAAAAAATTACTTATTTATAACTAATTTGTGAGCTTAAACAATCTATTATAAGTTGTATTATATTACCACTTAATTAGGGGATAACAGAAAGTAAACTTCAATTACAATTTTCTAGAGAACAAAATAAAGCAAAATATAAAAGTATAAACATTTGTAATACCCCATTTTATAATTTACCTATTATAATTTGAAAATAATTAAATCTTAAATTTAAATAACTAATAAAGTTATGATACTTATTGTAAAAACCTAATTTTAAATTCAAATGATATTTAAAAAAAAATAAGTGGATATCTTTATCTATCAATTTGCATAAATAAACAAATTATTTATAAAAAAGACAAAATAATTACATGTATTACATATTTTTTGATTTAAAGAATAACTTTGAAAAATATATCCATGGCCCTATATTGTAGTACATTGATTTTTTTTTTAAATTTCATAAATTAAACGTTATGGGTCAAATTTCAGCATATCACAAAGTTTGTTTAAAATAAAAATAGCAATTTAAGATTAGAAATTTGTATATCTATTTATATATATTTTTAAATAAAAATTTTACCCTTATCAATATTTATATTTGATAAATATTAATTTTTAAAATAAAATGGAAAAAGGGTATATTAATGGGATCAGCCTTATGTCCCAACATTGTAATGCAAAGGGTATACAAAATTCTTTTATGTTTTCAAAATAAAATTTTACGTTTAATCATTTTCTATTTTCATATACTCCATTTGTTTATAATTATTAAAAATTATATATTTTTTTTAAAAAGAAAATTAATTTTATTGATTCAAACTTGAAATAAATCTATAAATCAAGATACAAATTTTAAAAACCGTATAAAGTATGAAACGACAATATTCGGGTTAATAACGTAATAAATTAGCATCAAAACTACGGAATTTGATAATATAATTGATTATAATATTTAGAGCTTCATTTTTACTCACTTTGTATAATATGATATTTTGATTGATTGAATTTGTTTTTGCGCATGCGAATTCTTGCATAAATAAGTCTTCTGTAAAGCGACAAGAAGCATACTTGTCGTATGGCTAACGTCATCAGCGTCTGATAAGGCGAAGATATATAGCAAAATATCTAAATTTTTATGGGATAACGACTTTATTAAGAGATAGATTGAAAAAAAAAGTGCAGATTAATTTCAAGAAAAAAAAAGACTGAAAAAAATTATATATATATATATATATATATATATATATATA
The DNA here is from genome assembly GCA_016808115.1 of Tetrastigma voinierianum. Taxonomy (NCBI): domain Eukaryota; kingdom Viridiplantae; phylum Streptophyta; class Magnoliopsida; order Vitales; family Vitaceae; genus Tetrastigma; species Tetrastigma voinierianum. Next base: position 321,265 of record JAEQBH010002016.1, on the reverse strand, counting down.
TATATATATATATATATATATATATATATTATTATTATTTTTAAGAGATAGGTCGAAAAAGAGGTATAAAAGATTGATTTTAAGTAAAAAAAATGGTTTTTTTTTAAAAAAAATAGGTTATTTAAAAAAAAAAGTTGGCAGAGCAATGTATTAGTGTGTTTGAATTGCCCGGTATACGTATTAGCAATCTTCTGATCGTCGATGTAATATTGAAATTTTTAAGTTAATGTTCTGATAGTGAATCTGATATTAAAAATTTTTGAAATTAATCTTGTGCGGCGTTAAACTTAAAAAAATTTCGAGCATCCCGACATTATTTTGGTTTTAATAATTTTTTTAAATTTGTATCAGTACAGACTAAAAAAAAATGACCCAAAAAAATTTATATATATATATATATATATAAATATATAAAATTCAAAGCAAATAGAAAGTAAGACTATGAGATAACATGGTAGACACACTTGGAGTCCCTGCTGAAACCGAAAAACACAAAACCCTAACCTGACTGATTCACCAAAACCCTACCCACCCCTTTCTTCGTCCCCAAGCTCCATCAATGGCGGACAAAGAAACCTAAAACTAGCTCTGCAGCGCGCTACAGAGGAGGCAGAAGCTCAGCTTCTCTCTCCGCCGCCTCCGTTTCGCGGTCGCCAACGCGGCCTCGCTCAGAGTACGAATCGACTCATCGATTCTCCGATAAGCCTCAAGTCGTCGTCGTCGTCCCTAATCAAATCTCCGCCGGTCCAAATTCCACATCCCCATTCCCAAAATCCTGACTTTTGAAGAATCAGGGCTTTTCTTCTCGCACTCTTAGAACAAGCTCTTGCTCTCAGGCTCTGCCAGTACAGTTCTTCCGGTTTCTCATTTCTGATGTTCTGAATGCCCGGATCGAAAAATCTTGATTTGGGGAAGTTGAAAGTGAGTGCAGAAGAGGTTGGAATCTTGGACAAAAATTGGCCTTGTTTGTATGGAATTTGTGGGATTTTGGACTATGAATCGTCGGCTTTGTCGATGATTGCCGATGTTGTGGCAGCGATGTCGTGTGAAGCATCGAAGGCTGATGTGGGGGCGTTGAATTTGATGGATTCCGGTGATGGGCTCACTGTGAAGGATGAGGTTGGTGTTGCTAGTGATTTGAAGGTTTTGCTTAATGGGTCTAAGTTGGTGGGTAAGGTTGAGGTTGATGAAGTATCTGAAATTCCAAAAATTCATGGGAGTTTGAGAGAAGTGGTGAGAATGGTGCATTTGAGGACCCGGGTTGAGTTGAATTCTGGTGGTAAAGTCGAGAAATCAGGTGGGGCTAGTAAGGCGCTGGCTACGATGTTATCGCCCTTAGCAGTATCACTAAGGTACTTGGGTGAGAGCAGTTTTTCTCGGGCCAAAATGAATTTGAATTCTATCGGCAGTGATAATTTGAGGTCAACTTTGGTGGGACTGTTTGAAGGGAAATGTTCAGGTATGAATGGTTTGAGATATGCACATGTTTAGAGGGGCGATGTTCATTGACTTCCCCTTGTTTTGGCAGAAGGATTATGTCAAGTTTCGTCACGAGGTAAATGGGTTGTTGGGGATGGTATGGGAGATTGTGATTTGGGAGGCAATAACGGCATTTGTTTCTCTTGAAGGTACTGAATCGATTGGAAAAACAGGTGTAGAGGTGAATGGAGGGGACGGGAAGGGCAATGTAGGGAAGAAGAGTGACAAGAAAAAGAAGGTTTTGGGGAAAGGGACTAGTGTCATAGTGCAGCTTGTTAAGGAGAGATTGCAAAGTGGGGAGAGGGATCAGTTGATGCTTCAAGCTTATTAGAGAAATGGGTAGAGGGTGTTCACTCATTTTTGGATCGGAAGGACCCAGAATTTGATAGTTTGTTGATGAAAGTGAGAGATTTTGGAAAGCAATGAAAGTAGAAGACTCCCCAAGCTTGCAAAGGTGCAATGACTAGTCTCAGTTTTATGATTTAGTTCCTTTTTTAAGTTTTCTGATTATTTATTATTTCTTTTTCTTTTTTTTTTGGGAAAAGCAAAAATAGCTTTTTAGGTGGGCTGAATTATCATGGCCGTCCCGTTGGAGTAATTTTAGCTTCCAACAGCCAGTTTTTTTTTTTCAGAAACTTTACTTGTCTTTGATTAATTTTTTTCCTTTTCTTTTTCTTTTTGAGCCTTTGCATGGTAATCTTTGTTTTATTTGCATGAAGTTTCACAAAACATTTTTATAATCTTGAAAATATCAAACCATTTTACAACTTTTTATTAATTTGTGATGTGTATGAATAGTTGATTTCTTCAGAAGTACCTATAAAAAAAGTTGATTTCTTCAGAAGATATTGATTTGATAAATATGTGAAATAGAGAATTAGGTTTTGTGCCATTGTTTTTATTGTTTCATCACATTTCTGATTTTTTTTGGTCACTGTCAGTATTTCACTGGTAGTATTCACTGGGAAAGGTGAGAATTCCAGCCAAATTTAGGGATGGTATTGGGGCTTATGAACTATTATACAAGCAAAAAGTGTGTACCTTGCATGATTCCTTGCATTATTCTAATTGTTTTCATGAGTGTTCTGTTTTGTTTATTGAGATTTCAGAAGAGCGAAAAAACCTTAGCATAAAGTGATCCTTATTTTCAATGTGAATATCAAAATTTTCGTGATTTGCAAAAGAACAAATGGCTGTGAGGGAGAAAGCATTTTCAATTATAGGGGATGTTTTCAAGAGGCATGGTGCCATGGCCCTGGATCTCCTGTTTTGAATTGAGGAGACTCTCCTTGGGAAAATATAGGAAGAGATTCAAGTTGATTTATGATCTTAGACCAGGTAAAATTAAGGTTTGGTAAACCATTAATATTTCTTTCTTCAATAGATAAATTGTACCTTTGACAATATATGCCTTTTACTTTGTTCCTATATTTGTTTGTTTGGCTTGGTTATTTTAATCGTTTGGTATGCTTGTGAAGTAAGTGACTCTAGAATGCAATTAAACCTTGAATGATGTGTTTTGAAGCCCTTTTGAGTTTGAAAATTAATTTGGAAAAGAGTGAGCTTATTCCAATTGGGAGCATTGCAGATGTGAAGGCTTTAGCTCAGGAACTTGGTCGTAGGGTGGGCGATTCTACTTACCTCGGATTGCCTTTGGGAGCCTGTTATAAGTCAATTCGTGCTTGGGATGAGGTAGAGGAGCATTTCAAAAAAAGATTGACAATGTGGAAAAGACAATACATTTCTAAAGGAGAGAGAGCCACTTTGATTAGGAGTATGCTGTCAAGTTTGTTGATCCACTACATGTCCGTTCTTCAGATGTCGAGAGTGGTTAGGTTGAAACTTGATCAGATTCACAGAAATTTCTTGTGGAGTGGTGGAAATTTGGATAAGAAGCCTCATTTAGTCGATTCGGTGACGGTGTGTATGAGCAAAGCAAATGAAGGACTTGTGGTGCCTCAATAAAGCTCTCCTCTCCAAGTGGAGTTGGGGCTTTGCGGTTGAAAGAGGGTTATTTGGTATGATGTGATTAGAGGCAAGTATGAGGAGCTTGAGGGGGTTGGTGCTCATAAGAGTGAGAGAAGGGTATGGTGTGGGATTGTGGAAGGCAGTTCAAAGATGGTGGCCTCTTGTCATGATATACTTTTTAATCATTTTATTAAATTAGCATTGAAGTAATTTTGCATCTGGTTTTAACTGTAAAATGTTTCCTTTTTTATTTTCCCCCACTTTTCATTCATAGCGGCTGTTGTCGCTAGATGGGCAATGTAGGGCTTTATTGATTTTATTTTGCTGTTATGAAAAAGAAAATCCCTCCCCAGTTCGTCTCTTTTTCATCAGTTTTGACACAAATATGTCACTTTTGTGTTTGACTTTTTTACAGGGTGGAGAGCTGTGTTCTCTTAGATGGGCAATGTAGGGCTTTATTGATTTTATTTTGCTGTTCTGAAAAAGAAAATCCCTCCCCAGTTCCTCTCTTTTTCATCAGTTTTGACACAAATGTCACTTTTGTGTTTAACTTTTTTACAGGGTGGAGAGCTGTGTTCTCTTCGGTATGACTTAACTGTTCCATTTGCTGGGTGTGGCTATGAATGGTTTGACATCATTTAAAAGATATCAGATAGCTAAAGTGTACAGAAGAGATAACCCGTCTAAGGGAAGATACCGTGAATTCTATCAGTGTGACTTTGATATTGCCGGTCAATATGAATCTATGAATTGAATTTCGAGGTTATAAAAATTTTATTAAACACTGGATGAACTAAATATTGGAGATTATGAGGTACCTTTTCCCATCGTGTTTTTTGTTTACTGTATGACCTTTATTTGATTGGTGCACATGGTTTAGTTTGTGCCTTAACATCCAATAGTTTTGTTGTCCAGCAAGTTTAGTGCTTGGAGTTGCAACATACATGATACCATTACATTCCGCATTATATTGATTTTCTCTATTCCCCCTTCCTACTTTCAGATAGAATTTCTATTTGTTTCCTGGACGAGTTATATCTCTTTTCAGTGTTGAAGTTTTTCCATTCCATATTTTACAGGTAAAATTGAACCATAGAAAGTTGTTGGATGGAATGTTGGACATATGTGGAGTGCCACCTGAAAAATTCAGAACAATCTGTTCAAGCATTGACAAGTTAGACAAGCAAACATTTGCGCAGATAAAAAAGGAAATGGTAAGAAAATGCTATGTTGGTGTGGAGTTCTATTTTTTCTTAGGGAATTCCTGTACATGGGAAAGTTTGGGTCCTTTAATACTGTCCTTTATGCTCACTTCAGAAGCAAATAGACGTTCTTAAGAAATGAGAATGCTTCTTTTCATCATATCTATATGATCTTGGTTTAAGGCATTTCTAACTCAATTTGCTTTTGACTTACAGAATCCAATATCATAGCTTGATTGCTTCTTGATCCTTGTATTAAAGCAACATGTCTAGTTTTATGAGCTATTAATAACGTTTTCCTGTGAAAAAATACTGAAATCTGATCTTGCTTGATCTTACAAGAAAAAAAATAGATTGCCTTTTGATATAAATACTTGTAAAGTACTAGTTGTTTGCATTTGTGTTCAGGAATTCATTTTATGTTTCCATGGTTGAATATCTTAAACTTTCAGGCATTACTAACATGCACTCAACAGATTGTGTTAAAGAACCTAAGCCAGACAAGTAAAGTGCACATATAAAATGATCATTGTCCATGTCTTGGAATCAGATTATTCCATATGAAATTCCTTCATATTGTTTAGGAGCGTAACTGGAGCGGGCAACCTTGTCTTGTTGGGGGGAGAGGTCTAAGGTGGAGTTTGTATATAGGGAGTTTAGCTGTCATTAACCCATCAGCACCCCAAAAATGATAATGGATTTGCTATTTTCAGTCATGTTTATATTTGGTGATTAAATCACTGATTTTGATTGTCTAGCTATCAAGTTTCATTGTTATAATATGTTCATATCATACAGCAACTCACTATTTGCAGTAAGATTATTAATGGATGATATATGCTGCTCTTATCAATTGCTATTCTCTCTCTCTCTCTCTTCCTTACTTTTAACCAAGTGATGCCCAATAGTTGGACCCATTTTCAGCTTCCATGCTTATTCCTCATTCGGAACTGCAGCCTGTCAGTTGTTTTGAGTTAAGCTCATAAATATCCTCTAGCACGCTCTTTCTATGAAGTTTGAAGATAACGAAAAGAAAATCGTGTCAGTTTAATAATAACTGCACATTAATGTTCGGTTTTCAAATTATTTTTGTCAGTATGTTTTGAGAGTTTTCTTGTTTGCGCATGGGTATTTCAAAATTGGAGTTGAAGGGAAGAAGTTTGCTGGTTTGTATGATATTAAATGGACATCGTTGTTGGTAAAATGGTTGTAAATGTCTATGTTTTTATGATGCAAATTCGTGTTATGAGTGTAGTGCTAGGTGGGGAGAAGGGCAACTATTGAAACAGCAGAAAAAGATTGGAACATTTGTGAAGGAGCAGGTCCTCACTGGAACTGTATCAAGCTTAAACAGGAAGGCAGCGAGTTTTTAGGGACTAATGCATCTGTTGTTGCGTTGAATGAATTAAGGAGATTTTATTCCAAAGCTCTGGAAGAAATCGCAGTGCATCAACAAAGTTGTTTTTGACGGAGTCTTGCCAGAGTCTTGATTATTATACTGGAGTGATATTTGAAGCTGTTTTTAAGGGGGCTACCCAGGTAAATGTGTTACTATGACAACATGATCATTCTTTCTTTCTCATTTTACTTGTTAATGTCATTTGTTAATATTCTTTCATAACGTTGGTTTGATTTTTGAGTCTTTTTAATGCTGAAGCAACAAGTCTTTAGAGCTTTTTCTTTAAACATTTTACACGGTTGGAAATGTTGAATGACAATTAGAAACTGAATTTGAATCCTGGCATTCTGAACTTTATAGTTGGAACTTGGAGTATGATAAGTACCTAAGCCCAATAGGAGAGCCTAATCCAACAAACCGGCCTGATAGGTAGGAGAACCCATCAAGCATAATTACCACTCCACGATCTTATGTGGAACGTGTAAGGATCGTATCATTATCTGCATGAGATGCGGATGTGGTGGACAAATTCCTCTAGGTGGCTCACCTTTGGCTAGCATTAACAAGACCCCTTTGGTGGACCGTGTAACTCTTCAGGTAGTCTTTTCCCCTACGTGCCGATTCTGATAGAAAGCGCCGTGATGGAGTGCAAAACTTAATAGAAGGCTAAACTCGAAAAGGCGAAGCTGATAGGTAGGAGAAATGACTTAAAGTCACTGAAACCTTTGGCGCTATATTCAGTCAATGTGAGATGCATTGTATCTGGAGTTGTGCACCTCTTACATGCTACCTGTTTATATTTAATTTTTTATCATATTTCTCTAAACTTTTCTGCTTTCACATGCCCAGTTCACCGATTCTTTTTTTGTATGTTTACGTGGTAAGGTGTTGTAGATTGAGAACTCGAACTAGTCATTCTGATCCATCATTTGAATTACTGGTAACTGGGGAAGCTGGTGATTTACATCATGAACTTCTTATAATTTGATAACAAGTGTTGATGAATGTTGAGTTGAGTTACTCTCTATACCATTCTCCTCCCTAAATACGTGATCCACATATATCTTTCTCCTCCCTAAATGAATTATGTATCTAAAAACTTGTTTGTATCATGTGGTTGCCTTCTCATGCAAAAAATAAAGCTTTTTCCTAGTCGTTAACATTATCGATGTCCTCAGGTAGGATCCATTGCTGCTGGTGGACGTTATGACAACCTCATAGGAATGTTTGGTACAAAGCAGGTTCCGGCAGTTGGCATCAGTCTTGGTATCGAGCGGGTATTTAATATAATGGAGCAGCTTCAGAAAGATCAAAACCAGGTGAAGTACCATATAACACACATCTGTTAATGTGTTCATCTTAAACTTTTAGCCTGCCCTCTTATCATTCATCTTCATGGTGGGATATCTATCGAAGAAAATTTTAAATCAAGTATCTTGAACCCTTGGACCAAGCTGGTTTTATAGACATCAATCATGTGGGAATCTTCTTTGGGCCTGATTGGTTCCTGTTTTTGAAAACTGTTTTCGGTTTTCAAAAACAAGAAGAACAAGGAAAGAGGGAGAACATGTTTGGTTCTCAGTTTTTGTTAAGAAAAACATAAAACGCGAAAAAATCTTGAAATTAGAAATGAAACGATTTTAGAAACAGCCAAAATGGTGCTCATGATTTCAAAAAGCGTTGACAAGAATATTTTCAAAACGAGAAACCAAGCAGACCATAAGAGTTACATTTTTGGTTATAGACCCACAGCATTTTAATTACGAGAAAAATAAGAAGAATGAAAAACAGAGAGAACACGTTTGGGAATTACATTGGTTTAAATACCAACAAAGGAAAAGCAAGATGAGCAGGAAAGCGCGTTTGGTTCATAGTTTTTACTGTTACGAAAAATACGAAGAAACGTAAAGCCTAAATCAAGATAAAGAAACGATTTTAGAAAGCAGGAATTGTGTTCTCTGTATTCTAAAAAACAGGAACCAAACAGGGTCTTTGAGAACCAATTCAGCAGAGCCGTTGAGAGGAAATTTTGTGTCTCAGAATGTGTAAAACACAAAGGAAAAACTGTGAAGATTATTTCTAGCAGGTAAAGGACTCTAATAACCATCACCATAGACAGTTCTTAGTAGCTAGCTCATGAATAAGTGGATATGATTATTGAGTGCATCTTCCTTTCAACATATCTGTCCCATTATTCTTTGCGAATGATTTGACATTTTTGCAAATCTTTCTGACGAAATTTGAGTCAATTTACATGACACCCCATATTGTATTTTCAGCACTAAGTTGTGTTCCAGATTCACGATCTATGTACTCACTTTGGCTCCGTTTTGGAACCGGAAAATATTAAGAAAAGAAAATAGTGAAGAAAGTGGAAGGAAAAAGAATTTGGAGAAAAATAAAAAATATGTTTAAACTTAATAAATTAATTATATATGTTTTATTCAAACTCGTTTTATTTGTTTCTTTATATTATACAAGGACTAAGAAATTTAAAAAATATATAAAATTTTGAAATTTTTTGGTATATTTGATTTTTAACTATCTTCCGTTGTGGAATCGGCGCAGAAAGATGAGTTTCATGCATTTTCCACACCTGTATTTTCCGGGTTCCAAACCGAGCCTAAAGCTATGAAAGATAACATATTTGTGCTGCTTAGTTCACATATCCATCATTGATAAAATTTGTATAAGACATTGCTGAACTGTTTTATATTCCTTTCCATGGTGTTGGCAGTCGATCCGAGCCACTGAAACCCAGGTCCTAGTGAGTATTTTAGGCGACGACCTATCCCAAGCTGCCGAACTCGTGAGTGAGTTATGGAATGCGAAACTAAAAGCCGAATACATGGTCCATAAAAGATTGATGAAGCACATTGATCGCGCTGTAGAGTCAAGAATCCCCTGGATGATTCTTGTGGGTGAGCGAGAACTGAACGAAGGAATTGTTAAACTAAGAGATACCACAACCAGAGAAGAAATTCCGGTCCCCAGAAATAGAATTGTCGATGAGCTTCAAAAACGGTTGATCCCCTCATCATGAAGAACATAAGGTTGCCTAATCTCCTTTCTGATACAAAGGTAAAGTTCTCTATTTATAAATGATAATTTGATACAGCATATACATATACTTCCATGGGAGCTTCCCTTTTTTTTCTTGTATGAGTTTTTTTTTTTCTGTTTAATGTCACAACCCAAGCTTTCTACCAACCAGATCTCTGGTCATGGCTGTTATAATTCAACACCCATTTATTTACTACAGTAATTTTGATTCTCAGACAAGCAAAAATGTTGCATTCTTGTTGCTGTAAAACACCAAAAACATGGAGTAATTACAATATTATCCTGAGCTTTTTTCCCCCTCTATCACTTAAAAGCAAGTTATGTATATCATGTTCTCTTTTCTTGCTGTCCACAAGTTTTTATTTTATTTTAGGAAAAGAGTAGGTTTCTCTGTCGATGCAAAATGTTATACGTAAGTGATCGAAAGCGAAATAAGAGGATTTAGTGCATCTTTGTCCCCAAAATAATTATGAGTTTGGTTTAAAAGTCGAATCTGAAAAAATCTCGAACTGCCCTTTTATTATAGTGGTAGAAGGAACAGTTATGGTAGTAATTGCAGATATTATGGTAGTAGATAAACTATTATCATAACATATTGCATTTGCTCACTGGCAATTTATATACGATTACTACCATAATTGTTTAAAATCTTATCATGTAAGTGATTTAGGGAGTAAACCAAATACATAATTATCTTTGGAGAAAGCGTGTGTTAATCGTTATTTGCTTTGCGATAACAAATAATACAAGTATTTTCCTTGTACATAGGTTATCAAGAGCATCCCTGACATCTTCTTATCGTATTATCTTTGTAGTTATTCATAGTAATTTAACTTTATCTTATTATGGTAATGAATATTCTTATCATAACATGTGCATTCTTCTGATAATATATTACGATTCTTATCGTAATTCTTACATCTTATCATACTTGATAACCGATTTGGAGATTTTTTGAGAACTACTTTTGAAGAACATAAAGCTAAACCCATAATTATTTTTGGAGGCTTTGTATTCGTAGTTATTTTCTTTCTTGATAACTTCGTATGCAGTGTTTTTCGTATGCGGCAGGTTATCAACATGCTACGTCTCTTCTTAGTAATATCTTTGCCCGATTCTTATCATAATTCTTCATTTATTCATATTAATAGATAACTCTTATCATAACATCTTCATTTTACTACGGTAATATATAGCGATTCTTTATCGTAATTCTTGTCTCTTATCGTAACAAATAACGGTCACAGAGATTTTTTTTGGCGTCTTTGACTTATAAAGCTGCTTAGTAATTATTTTGGAAGCAGCATCTTCGTAAACTATTTTGCTTTCCTGATAAACTCATGTACAAGTATTTCTCCTACTATCGTAATATACTACATTTTTTACCATAATTGCTTCATCTATTATGGTAATAGATAAACTATTATCATAATATATTGCATTTACTATAGTAATATATTACAGTTATTATCATAATTGCATCATCACAATATTATAACGAATCTGATATTGAGATTTTTTGAAAGCGTCTTTGAGCATAAAGTAATAATGTTTATTTTGAAGAGCATGTACTTGTGCATTATTTTGCTTTCTTAATAACTCATGTACAAGTATTTTTCCCTTTTTTTTTTTTCCTTTCAAAATTTCCAACTTTAGGGTTCATAAGTTAATGCACACACCAAACTCACAAGTGGGCTTTTGCATTGTCTATCATTACTCCCACCCACTTTCTGCAGCCAGTGGAACTCCCCAACCGAGTTAATGTTGAAGACTGATGCATTCTGGTCACTTGTCATGTCCCCATAAAAATATGTTGGGAGGATTCCTCTTAATATAAATATTTAATCCCGAGGGGTAGCTCGGTCGGTGTAAGGTATTAGGGGTTGGGGTTCTTCAGTAATCGTTATTTGATGGGGGTGCGATTAGTGTTCGGTAGATTAAATGTCCCGATACTTGTGTTTCTACTTATATTCGTCGATCTAAGCCTTAGCGTGAATAATAAATTGATCATAAATAACAAATTCAAACATGACCTATTAGGTATTGTGTGATACATGTGTAACCCGTTTATTAATTTAATAATTTAAAATAATATAAATTTTAATTAATTCATTAATATTTAATATTAATAATATGTGTAATGGGTTAATCTAGGTTAAATATTAATTAAAATAATGATTAAATGGGTCAATTTTGTGTTATGTGGATTGATACAAATATAACATGTTTATTCTACATGTCAACATAAATGTGATCGAAACACGATTATTATTTTTTTATTTTATCGATAAAGAACAGTATATTAACAAAAGAAAAGGGTATACTCCCATTTACGAAAATGGCTTTGAAGGCTAACAAAAAAAGGCTAGAGAAAAGAAATGAGCATACAAACCAGGCCAAAAGACAAGCATCGAGGTATGATCGTAGGATCTATCTAAAAAGTAACAAAAATGAATGTCGTATTTGAGATACCTTGGCCGCGTAAGTGTTGTGTTGTGTCGTGCTCATTCGTTCGAGCCCTCTTAGGATCTTTGGATGTTTTATCCGATTGTTAACTTTAGAGTCCTGTGGGATAAATCGAGGTTAACACGTCGTATTGGTTCGGGATTAGGGCTAGTGGTTCGTCCAAGTAATTAAGCTTTAGGGTCCAGATGAATTAATTGATGTGTCTTTACAGGATGTCGTAGTTCTTGTATCTAAAAAAATTAAAAATATTCATTCATTAAACCATATCCCTACCTTTACCTACCCTCCATAATTACATTTTTTATTTTATTTTACCCAATTCATGATATATTGTATTCCAAACCCACTTCCTTTTTGTTTGGACAAATTTCTTTTATCAATATACCCCCCAAAAAATGTAATTTAAATTGTGAGATTTGTTTGGTAGCTTTATTTATATACTCAATCATATATTTTAAGTTATTTATAATGCTAATTAAATATTATAACATATAAACTTCTTCTTTTTTTTGAAAAATAACATATAAACTATTAGTTTTAAGTTATAAGACTATTTTAACATGTGGGTTATAAAGAGGATTTGATTTTTATTTCAAGTTACATGACTTGGATTCCATTAAAGGACAAAGGAAAATGCCTGTGTCTTGTCATATCACTACTTTCTTTTTATTTCTTTTACATTTTTATCAAGAAATTTATTTATTTTGGGGGCTTCCCATCATTTCAAATACAATGCACTTAGAAGTAGCCGACTTAATTGAATTTGTGCCTCTGGGGGTAGAGGCTTTGAATGCTATAAGTGAATTTCTTGAGGTATATTATTTAATAAATAATTAAAATATTAAAATATTAAAATAAATTTATTAGTTTATTATTAATTTTTTTTAAAGAAAAAATAATTTTATTGATTCAATTTTGCAATAGATCAATAAATCCAAGATATAAATTCTTTAAGGCTATAAAAGATGGCTTAAATATCCAAAATTAATAGTAAAAATAAATGTTATAAACTGTAGTTGAACAATATAGAATTTGTATCTCTAGACTGGATTTGCACAACATCTTGACGTCATGTCGATATCTTGTCGATTCAGAATTTATTTTGCGTATGCTGAATCGTTCTATAAAATAAAGTATCATATAAAAATATTTAAAAAGCATTCACATTAAGTAATAATTACTGACAATAATACAAACATTGTAATGAGACGATGATAATATGAAAAACAAGAAAAGACTTAAATCTTTGTGTGGGTGATAACACGAAAAGCAAGAAAATATCTAAATTTTTGTATCATAACAAATTTATTGAGAGATCGACTGAAAAAAAAAAAAAGGAGATGTAAAATGATGATTTCAAGCTAAAAATAGTCGAAAATCACTCCTTTTTGTTGAAGGAAAATGGGTGAAGAGAAAATGAAGCTATGATTTCTTTACGTCTAACAATTATTAGTTTATTATTAATTTCAAATATTTGTTCTCTAATTTTTGTATCTACTATTCTAACCATGATTTATGCCATATGATATTAACTATGAATGCTTAAAAATAAATTTATTATTTTAAATTAATAAAAAAATATCAGTTAATATCAATGGTACACAAATTAGTGAAAATTAGTAAGGTTGATTAGTAGGGGCTGGACTTGGCCAAGAAGAGTACCTATATATATATATTATAATAAATAAATATATTAGAATAAATATAAAGCAATTTGACTAAAGATTAATAATGCTTAAATGTGGAGAAAATTGAGTTCATGAATCTAATAAAGAATGAAAAAAGGTTTGACAGGTAAATGGTAGATTAATTAGGTGAGGAATTCCCAATCAAGAATAAAAAAAAAAGAACATAATTGCTTGGGAAAGTGATTTAAGAATGGATTCATTGCTTCCAATTTCCAACTACAAACCATGTTCTGCCAACCCCATAAAAAACACCACCAACTTTCGATTAAAGTCCAAAAATTCTCCTTTACTTTTACTTTTTAAATTTGTTTTTCCGTACGATTCTTTTTTTAATCATATTTTCTTACATAGGTATTGCTTTACATATAAGTCAATGGCTAAGTGTTTTAATAACAAGTTTTTTTTTATAGTATTTGTTAGTTTGAATATGACACTAATAATAAATGGATTAGGAATAACGAATTCAATTACGATCTAATTAGTCGGGTAACACGATGTTATATGCGTAACTCGTTTATTAATTTGGTAATTTAAAATAATGTAAATTATAATTAATTCACTAATATTTAACACAAATAATATATATAATGAGTCAATCTAGTTAAATATTAATTAACATAATAATTAAACGGGTTATCTGAGTCGAGTCGTGTTATATGGATTGTGCGAATATAAGCGAGTTTGTGTCGTGTTTGTGGAGTCGTATCGGAATTTTTTGAAGCAGCATAGAAAAGGTAAGATTAGTCTCGCGAGAGGCGTATCTTCTGGCTGTTTGTGATAAAATAAATAAAGATATAAATTTTAGGTTTAGAAATCGTATTCGCGGGTTAATATGGGTAAATTAGGCGGTATGTGGTGCCTTAAAATCTTGCGTTTCTTAAAACAGTTATCTTGCGTCAGCCTTGATTTGACTCAATCGATTATATTGGCCGGGTCGTAAAAATCGTGTTAAGTTTAAATGGGTTATGTGGTCCTTGCGAATTTAGCCGAATACGTATACTCGTCTGAACTAGAATCATGTCGAGTTCGTATTCTGCACAAAAAATTGAATACATTGAAATGAAAAAGAAGAAGAAGGAGAAAAGAAGATTTGCATGAAATCGAAGCGGAAGAAGCGGATCGAGTGGCATGCCGAGCCTTGATATCGAAATGAAGCGATCTCTATGTGACCAATGACGTCACCTTATTTACCAATCACATCGTAAATCATCGCGTGAGGAATATGAGAATATTTACTATGCTGTTTTTCACATATTTAGAAAGAATGCCAGCTCTTTTATATAGGTAAATAACTTGGCGGTTTGACTTCAACGAAAATTTCAAATCTAAGAAGGAAATTTAATTTAAATGGATAAAAATCTAACATCGGGTCGTGTCAAATTTGTCTCATAATAAAGATATTAGATTCGAGTTTTTATAAGAACATAATACCACAACATCGAGGTTTAGAAATCAAGTTAAATATAATTTTTATTATGGTAGAAAGTTGTGCCAATTGTTATTCAAGCTTTGAAAAAACAACCTATTTTTCGGTTTCCATCATTTTCAAATTCAAAGCCTATTGAATTGATTTAAGGCGTTTGATTTAATGGTACATAGAATCTATCGAATTAAATCAACCTTTTTCCTTATATATATTTTTATTTATTATTTAAAATATTCCTTAAGAAAAGACAACAATTAACTGTTTTTAAGAATAAAAAAATCGTTTTCTAATTATTAAACATGTTTTCCCCTTTTTTTTCTCTTAAAAACAGGAAATCTGTTTCGAAATAAATAAAGCTAGTTCCATTAATTACGATGTCTATCTTTATTCAAATAAATTAATTCATTGAAATAATTTGTTCATAAAAAAGGCCATGAATTAATGGATTTCTAAAGTTTTGACTACAAACCAGGTTCTGCCGACAGCATGTATTAAAGTCTCAAAACAAAACAACACGTTTTCCATTTTTAAAATTTTTGAATTTGAAAATTTTGTATTAAAATCCTTAAAAAAAAAAATTGTTTTTTAAATTTAGTAATTTTTATGAATTTTATTTTTTTAGCATAATGACAACACTCAGAACCTCTATCATCAAAACGAAAATTGGGATATAAAATTAAAATTTATGAAAATTTTTGTTTATAAAAGTCTTGAAAATTGAGGTTTTGATTGTGGGGGTATTGCTTAAAAAGCAAGTCAACTGTAATTGGAAGTTGGTGGAATTTATCTGACAGGCGGGTTAGAATATCAGACGGAATCCCGCCACCGGGATTCTCCTATCTAAAGAAAAGGCCATTTTCTTTTCCTCACTTAGATTCTATTCAGTGCTTCTCATTCCACAGTATAATCCACGTGTCAAATCTTTATTGGTCTGTCATAAATAGTAAATTGGATACGATATTTTTCTCTTAATAGAATCTTGTTATTGTCAGACACGCCATGAACTAAGTAGTGCCGGCGGAACATTCTTTTTTTACCAGGATCCGAATTACAAAATGGGTCGGGTTTATACTATATTAGTAAATATTTATTTTTTATATAAATAAAAAATAAATCAAGTAAATGAGAAGAAATAGGTAAAACGATTAATTATTTGTATATTTTTGTTGTATTTATTTTATTTTCTCCAAGAAAAAATTAAAATTGAAATTTGATTTTTTTTTATATTAACTGCACTATATAATTAGCCTAGTTTAGTGTACTTTTAATTTTATATCTTAAAGAATAAAAATGACTTGCAGTCATATTTAAAAAAATCATACAATTTAGAAAGATTTTAATTTTAATTATGATTATTTAACTAAAATCAATTTTTTTCTTTTTTTTTGTTGATATCAAAATCAATTTTTTCTAAACATAGATAAATCTTTAAATAGAATTTTACTATCTAAAAAAGTATTTTAAATATATGAAATGGGAAAAGGTAGAAAATAAAAATAAAAATACCTATAAAATTAATTTTATATAAAAATAAAGAGTGATTGGATTAAAAGACATTTTGAAAATGCAATTTAGGAAATATAACTATTCATCAAATTTTGAAACAAAAATATATTCTCTATTTTTTTTGTAAAAATAACCCTTTTTCAAAAAAAAAATGAAAAACACATTTTTTTTTCTATAAAAAACCATTTAAAAGTACAGATTAGATTTACAAATTTCATATAATTTAAAATGTTTTTAATCAAATATTTCAAAAATGGATTTTTTTATTGAAAAAATATTTTATTTATATATATATTTTAATTAAAATGAAATGAAACAAAGGATAGGGAGAAGAGATAGAGATGGTACAAAGGGAGAGGTTTTGACAGAGAGATCGCGAGAGGACAGCCTTTTTTTGTGGGGAATTGGGGAAACCCATCGAAACTGCCACTCTCTTTCTCCATTTTTTTTCGGGTTAGGGTTTCAGGTTTCCACCTGAAATTGTGATCCCTTCCACAGTCATCATCCATGGAAGAGTCTGTGGAATTTCAAGACTGGGAGCTTCTCCACAGCTCCGACTCCGAGTTGGTTAAATCGACGGTTTCGGCTCCGAATTTGAGTGAGTTGGAGGGAATTGAAGGAGATTCTGAGGGTATGATAAGGTCCGATTACTTCTCTCTGGATTCGAAGGGGAAGTACGAGAGGCCCGTTGATGTGAGCGATGGGGGCTCTGTTGAATCGGACAATCCGAGTTGGATTGATCCTGGGTCGGAGACTCAGTATGAGAGGAAGGATGCGGGGGAGTTTTGGTCTGATTCGGGGAGTGATCGGTCTGATGGACGCAAATTTGTAGAATTTGATGCTAAAAACGAATTGGGTATGGGCGAAATTGAGAAAACCGGAGTGGGGCTTGAAGGCGAGACTGAGAATTCGGGGAAGTTATGGTCCGATGAGCCTAAATTCAATGATTTTGATGTGAAAAATAAGTCGGGTTCTGAAGAACGTGGAAAAAGCCTGATGGGGTTTGAAGGGGTTGACGAGATTGGAGGTGAGAATGAGAATATGGGAAAATTCGGGTCTGGGTTGGAGATTGATTTATTTGATGAGCGTAAAATCAGCGATATTGATGCCAATAACCAGCTTAAATTCGTGGAAAGCGGGAAAAGCCAAGTGAGCTTTGAGGAAATCGGAGAGATCGGAGGTGAGAGCGAGAATCTGGGGAAGTTTTATTCAGATTCCGGTGACATTGGATCAACGGAGAACGAGTTTGTGAAAATTGAGGAAGAAAACAAGGAGGGTGTTGGTGGTGATGAAAAGAAACCAGATGTTTCTGAGCTTTCAGATGAATCAAATGGCGGAAATGAGGCGAAGGCGGAGATGGAAGGAAGAGGAGAAGCCCAAAATATAAATGAGAATGTAAGAGCCAGTGAAGAAGTGGAATCTAAGGGTGGAAAGGAGATGAAGAGGAGAGTGGTTTGGTGGAAGGTTCCATTGGAGTTCCTCAGATACTGTGCTTTCAGGGTTAGTCCTGCTTGGTCTTTCTCGGTTGCAGCCGCCATATTGGGCATTGTTATTCTAGGAAGGAGATTGTATAGGATGAAGAGGAAGAGCAAGAGCTTGCAGCTCAACGTTACTGTGGATGACAAGGTCAGTCATTTCTTTGACTGTAATTTTGTCCTGCTAAATCATCCATATTTATGCTATTTTAAATTTCGGTTAGCTTCTTATGAATTGAACTGCTGGTTGCTTGATTTATTTGATAAAGTTAGAAAAGAACAAATTATTGTCATCGTCATCATTGGTAGTTTAGCATCTTCTTGCCTGATACATGTGACACTAGGTTTGCTGCTCTGTATGGATTTGTAATTTTGCATCATCTTGGAAAATGTTAATTCACACCGACTGCTTAACCCCATCTTGTCCATGGCATGTGACCTTAAGAATGCTACTTCGCATGAATTACTGCTCTGTATGGAAACGATTCGGTGAAGGGTTCTTGTGGTTTAGCTATTTTCTTGATATGCACAATTAGACAAAATTGAGCAGGAAGTGCAAAACTCGAAATTTTGTTTCTTTCCTTGGATTTCTCGAGATGATTTTGTATTCTAATTGTTTATCTTTTTAAGTGAGAGACACCATGACTCAAGTGGTAAAGGGATGGGATGGGGTTATGGAAGGTTAGTCCCAATGTCGACAAAAGAAAAAAAAAATTACCTATATAAAAATTGCTGTTTGTTTTATATCACTCATATTACTGGTTCTTATTTTGATTTTTTTTTTTAAATTTTGAATTTCTTCCTTTTCTAATGAAACTGGTTCATACTCAAAAACTGTTTTACCTATTAGGATTTTCTGATCAGTCATCTTTTTTTCTTGTCATATTTGTTTTGTACTTTCTTAGAAATGAATGTTTGAGGAAGTATGCTTCTGCAATTTTTGTCTCAGTGTTAGTGTGAGGAATAGAAAATCTCGAGTCAAAGGTGGTGAAATCTAACACAAGGGACGAAAAACAGTCATGTTGGGATTTTTCTGTAAAGATAATGACTGATTGCAGATTCTCTGACTTGAGTTTAAACGCGGTTTCCTTCTAAATATTTCAAATTTCTAGTCAAAGGTGGTGAAACGTAACATAAGGGAAGAAAAACAGTCATGTTGGAATTGTTTTGTAAAGATAATGACTGATTACAAATGCTCTGACTTGAGTTTGAGCAACCTTTTCCTCTGAATATTTCAAATTCCATGTCAAAGGTGGTGAAACCGTGAAACCTAACATGACGGAGGAAAAACAGTCATGTTGGAGCGTTTCGTAAAGATAATGGCTGATTATGAATGCTCTGACCTGAGTTAAATAGGGTTTCCTTCTGAATATTTCAAATTTTGTTTCTGAAAAACCTATGAAGAACAACAACTGTCTCATTTTTCCTTCATATTTTTCTATTATCAATAGAAGTCTGATGACTGCAGTAGAATATAAAACTGAAGGTTACTTTCATACTCACTTGTAATTAATAATCAATATTGGTATGTTTAATTGTTTAAACAAAATTTAATTCCTTCATTAATAGCAAATCCCATGTGAGGTTAGATTCTTACAGTGATAAAACAGCATGAGATGCATTTTTTTTCTAGGAAGAGCTCAATCAAACATGTGAAACTGTCCATTGAGATAGTTGATTGATATAAGGTTGGTCCCTGGTATGATTTACCATTAGCACTTATTTTTGACAATATGCTTGAGGTAGACTTGACAAAATTTGACACTACCTGTGAATTCGACACAAACTCGACACGGTTTTTGTATGTTTTAGGTCAAATTCGTGTTGACCCACATAACCCATTTAATAAATGGGTTATATTCCTATCAATTTACATGGGATGAAATTGACCTGAATTGACACTATTAATTTCTATGTAAATTAAAATTTAACCTAGATTAACTCGTTTAATATGTTCTTTGTGTTAAATATTGATGGGCTCTTTGTAATTCATGTTAACTTAAATGACCAAATTAATAAACGGGTTACACTTGTCGTGTTACCCAATTACTAACTGGGTCGTGCTTGAATTTGTTAATTTTGGCACGATTATTATTCATATCGTGTCCGGGTTAGCGAATACAATGGAATTCCAGTCCCAAACATGAATTGCCACCCCAATCTGATTCTTCACAAAGAGGCACACTTGAGAAGGTTCTTGTTTTTTTTTTCCAAATGCTACTTCTTATTTACTTACATAAACCCTGTGGATGGTATCCCTACCTTATTCTGAGTCTGTTTTAATGCATTTTCATCTCTCTGTTTCTTCTCCGATCGATATCTGCAGAAGGTGTCTCAGTTCATGAGCCGTGCCGCCCGTCTGAACGAAGCCTTCTCGGTAGTCAGGCGGGTCCCCATTATCCGACCCGCGCTACCAGCTGCTGGGGTGAATCCATGGCCAGTGATGAGTCTGAGATAAGAAGTATTTATTTTGATGTATAGTTACAGATGGTGGTATTATGGGGGAAGATGCAGTCTTTCCCAACAGGGTAAGTTCTTAAGATTGCATGTTCTTACAGCTTTGCTTTGTATTATTAAAACCATGAGATTTCCAGTTTTTTTTGTATGAACTCTGAAGATGTTAAGAAACATGAGCTACATTTCATGTTTGTATAAATTTCTAGATTTATTCTGCTTCTGTATGTAAATTTTCTTCTTGTTTTTCTTCCAAGATGCTTGAATTTACAGGTTTTTTTGTTTGAAAGGCTGATGGGGAATGGTTTTTAGGTTTCTTTTTTCTGAAAGATGTGTGAAAGAAAATAATGGCATGAGGGAGTATTGAGCTTTTAGGGATTTCTTTGTAATGCTTTGGGAAGAAGAATCTTCTGTTGGAATCTTTTCATATATTGCTGGATGGGAAGAACTACAGTAAGCTTGAGTTTTTCACCGTTAGATTTGAATCTATATCATTTTTTGGAGTGGGGTCTATAAAAAAGATGCTGAAATATTTCGATATAATGACTGAAAAGCTCGAGCTTATATAAGCTTATAAGCTCGAACTTTTTTCAGCCAAACCCTTGTTGGATAGCTAGAAAGTTATGTTATCAAAACTATAGTTGGTGATTACGATTTTAAATTTTTTTAAAATAGTTATCAAAATAATCTTTTGAAAATAAAAAATTACCAAAATAGTTCATAACTAATGTATTTTTATCATGTCATCAAAACTGTAGTCAGTGACTACGATAAAACCGTAATTAGTGTTTACGGTATCAATCATTTAGAAAAATTTTAAAACTATAGTTATTGATTACAATTTCCTAAAACAGTAGTTGGGGACTACGGGTATTAGTTATTTAAAATCTTAGGCATTAATTACGATTTTGATGACATGGGATGGATGCATTAATTTGGATATTATTCTTAAATATATACTATTTTGATAATTTTTTTATTCTCAAAAGAATATTTTGGGGACAAAGATTAGCTCCTTCTTTTCTTGACATTTATTGAAGTCTCCCTTTGTTGGTGAAGGATTTATTATTGATAGCTTTGTAGGTAGGAATAGAATAGAATATAATATCCCATTCTTTGATGATTGATTGGAAATAAAGCTTTGTAGGTTGTGTTTTGTTTCCGAAAAATACTAATGAAAGAAAAAAAAAATTTATCTAATAAAAAAATTCTAGGGAAAATTTAGTTATCGAAGAAAAAAATTTAGGTTGTGTTTGGTTTTTAGAGAAAGAAAAAAATGCTAAGGAAAATAAATTTTTTTGTGTTTGATTGTCTACTATAAAATCAAAGAAAATCAAATATAAATAAAATTACTTAGATATTTAAATATTTTAAAACTATTTAATCTTATATTGATGAGTTTTAATCTTTATATTTAAATAATTATGTTCCTTTATTTTTTTGTTTCCTTCTATTCTAGGAACCAAACATAGCCCTAAAGAAAATAAAATATAAATAAAAATTTCTTCAAAACTTACCAATTCTTAAATTATTTAACCTTTATATTAATGAGTTAAAACAATAAAGAATTTGGGTTTTGAATTAAGTAAAGTAAAAACATAATCTATCAGGAATTTAAGCTTCTCATTTTTATTTTATTTTCATTTTCTTTATATTTTCTTTCCATATTTTTAACATTTTTTGAAGAAAATCGAACATAGTGCAGATTAATTCGGGGGACAAATCAGCGTGAGTGCTTAAATGGTTTAATAAAAAAAATAGATTTTATTTTGAATTAAAATATATGGCTCAAGAAAGAACTAAATGTTGTAACAAGTTGATAACAAAAAAGAGCATGTCGATAATGATAATACAAAAGAAAAAACAAAGAAAAATAAAATGAAAATCCAAATCGTCATGGAAGAAACTACTTAGAAAACCCATATCCGAGGAAGGGTTATATTTATTATAGTTGATTTTTTTGTTCTTCATATGACTTTTTTTTTTTAATTATTATTTTTTATTGATATAAGTAGTATTATTTGCCAATTAAAAACACAAAAACCTTCAATATAAAACTGCAGAAAGTGAAGTGATTGATTTTGTGTGGGGTGAGGTGTAAATACTAAATATATTGAGTGCTGTAAAGCACTTAAATAATTCAAGAGAGAAAGTTGTTGGTCAGAGTTTAAAGTAAAAATAATTCATTTTTTAAAATATATATTTAGACTTATTTTTAAAATATTTATAAAACTAGTTTTTTTATTTTTGAAATCCACATTTATTAATTACAGTTTTGAAAATTAATCTTAAAATCACATTCACTAACTACGGTTTTATGGTAAATTTAGAACCGTATTTGGTTTTTAAGGTTAATTTTTAAAATTACAGTTAATGAATACGGTTTTAAAATTAATTTTTAAAATCGAAGTTGATGAATATGATTTTAAGGTTAATTTTTAAAATCGCAGTTGGTGAATATAATTTTAAGATTAATTTTTAAAACTGAAGTTGATAGAATGTTGTTTTAAAAAATAAAAAGATTAATTTTATGAATATTTTGAAACGAAAAATATATGTGATTTAAAAAAAAAAAATTTGATTACTTTGATATCAAACTCTATTTGTAAACTTATCCATGAAACCCGCGACTTCACTTGGAAATTGGTTTTCTGATTCTTTATGGTAGAAAAATCCAATGTTTTAAAAATCAGATAGATGAACGAATCGGAAAAGTTATTGGTTCACTGGTTGAACCATGGTTGAACCGTTGATGTCATAAATAGGTAATTAATATATTATTAAAAATAAAAATAATTATAAATGGATTTAACTAGTTCAACCGCTGGTTAAAAAAAAAGGGTTTTAATCTTTGAATTAAACCATTTTTTATGCCGGTTCACGGTCCAATCAGTCAGACCGATCAATCCGATCCGATTTTTAAAACATTGGAAAAATCTCTCTTTTATGGCTTGGAGATATTATTAATCTTGAATGAAAATAAATATGAAAAGAAAAGGGAAGAATTTGGGGTCTATTTGGTTTCAGTTTTTGAAAAAACTATTTTGTGTTCTAAAATACAAGAAAAACAACAAAAAACATAAAGAACATATTTGATTCCCAACAGAGAACACAGAAAACACTAAATTCAGAAAGCATGAACAATTTTTAGAGAACCACAAAATAATGTTTTCAGTGTTTTCAAAAACTGTTTTCTGTTATAAAAAACAAGAAGAATAAGGAAAAACAGCGGAAACATGTTCGGTTCCTAGTTTTTTTACTGTTAAAAAAAACACTAAAAACATAAAAAAACACTAAATCAAAATAATAAGAACAATGTTTAGAAACATGAAAATAATGTTTTCAAAAGCATGAACCAACCAATTCCTTTATTTTTGTTCTTCATCCGCAAAAGTCAAGAAAAAGCCAAAATGATACATTCTTAAATTATTTGGCATTTGGATTTCAAAAAAAAAAAAAAAAAGAAATTTGTATAAACAGTAGAATTATCTTTTTTACGGATTCCTATTATCCAACCCGGTAGGCTGTTAGGGAAGCACCCCATTGAAGAAAAGAGGAATGTGTCGTCCATTACCATCATTCACAAGTGAGAGTTGTTTCTAGTTTTTCTAATATTTGAAAAACACTTTTTTTTTTGTTATCAAAATTGAAAACACTTCTTAAAAACTCTGCCAAACACACTTTAAGTCCTATAAATTCAATTTTCACCTTCATCAAACTCATCAACTTTGGATGTATTTGTTCTTGTTTTACGAAAATTGTTCTTGTTTTACGAAAACTCTACTTGAGAGTAATTTTTGAAAACACAAAAAAAACATTTAAAATGTTAACTGAAAACTTTTCTTGTTGTCTTTAGTGTTTTTTACGATCTTATCTATGTTTTTAAAAAACGAAGAAAGCGAGGCACGAATATGTCTCCTTGTTTTTATTTGTTTTTAAAAAGCATTAAAAGCGATTTTAACAGTCTGAATAGGCCTTTTGTAATCAAGATAACCTTTCGTTTCATAATCCAGATAACCCTAAAGTCATTACATAAAATTCTCAGTAAAAATTTGGATAATCAATTGAATTCAGAGCCATAATCGTAGCAAAAGCTTTTTATCACTTCATCTCTAAGCTGTCAAGTCATTCCATAAAAAAAAATGACACTATTTTGACAATGGTATTGCCATTTCCTCATAAAATCTTTCCATTAATGAATCAATTCTCAAAGATAAGATGGCCAATCATAAAAAAAAAAAAATAAATAAAAAAAATCTCAAAGATTAAGATGATTTCAAGAGACTCTCAATGAGAAACAAAGGATTATTCATTAAAAAGTTTTTCAATACTCAGACAAGTTTGCACAACAAGGCACAAGGAAACGTTACTTGTATGAATTTCAAAAGGTTTGAACAATTGGTAAGGGAAAGAATTAGGGCTTGTCTGGTTCCTGTTTTTGAGAACTGTTCTTGAGAACAGTTTTTGAAAACACAAAGAACACCTATTTGGTGTTGTCTGAAAACTATTGTTGTTCTTTGAATTTAACGTTTTCTTGTTCTTCTTGTTTTTTGAGAACGTAAAGCTGTTTTCAAAAACAGGAACCAAACATATCCTTAACCTCCGCTTATTGGAGGTATGATGGCCAATTCGTCTCTGTCCTTAACGACGGTAGACTCAGGCGTGTACTCCTCGTTCAATGCCAAGACCATGCATCCGCGAATCTCCTCCAATTGCGGGAATTTGGCAACGAGCTTATTCAAACAGTCATGAGCTGTGCTACCAGAGGGTACCTCCATGGCCATATCAGCGAGGCCGCCTGTAAGATCCCGAGCTCTTGCGAAGAACAGAACCTTAATCCCAACAGAGGAACCGTCATCTCCCTGGTTAGTACTGTCTATAGTCTGAGTCTCCTTTTCTCCTCCCATGGCTTCCATAGAAGAAACCCTGACCAACTAGTTGAAAAGAAGTCAAAAACATGATAGGTTTTGAGTTTTCACAACCACTAAGGAATTATATAGAAGAGCAAAAAAGTTCCTAATTCTTAGGATTAAACTCTGAGAAATGATATAATCGCAAAATCTTCACCTCTATTTACCAAATCTAATATCTATGACAACTTGACATATATATGCAGGGATTCTTTTTTTTTTTTTTTGAAAGGAAAAATAATTTTATTGATTCAAACTTGCAATATATCGATATTGCTAAAAATCATAAAAGATGAAATATTATCCATATTAATAGTATAATAAATCGGTATAAACCTACAAATTTGATAATATAATAACTAGAATATTTATGACTCCGATTCTTCAACATACAGACAACCATAATATGATATCTTTGACTGATCGAATTCGCTTTGTGGAAGAAGCACTTTATTGAGCATGAAAATGAAAGAAAAAGATGCAAAGAGGTGGTTTAAGGCCAAGAATGGTAAAAAAATCACCCGTCCTTGCTTGAGGAAGAGGGGAGGGGCGGCTAGGGTTTTGTCCTGAATGCTCATACATATATGCAGGGCTTTAATTCCTCCTTTTTTCACTATAATTTTGAGAGTTGTTTTGGAAGAAGTGGACCGATACTTATTGAAGGCCAGCTGGTCCAGATTCTAAAGATGAAATTCTTGCTAGGGTGATGGAGAAATCAGCTAATTCTAAGTTCGTTACAATCTATCTGGCAATACTCAACCCGGATTCCTATTCAGAACAAGCAGCTTCATATGTTTCTTTTGCTCATCAGCCAAGATAATATGTTTCCTCACATCTTTTGACAATCTATTCAAGAACATGAAAAATTATTCCTAATTAATCATATTTTCCTGAGACAACTAAGCATTAAACCCGTAAATCCAATCAGTTGCTACCCAACAAATTTCTCCCTCCCTCCTTTTCACTATAATTTTGAGAGAGTTTGTTCTGTAAGAAAGGGACTGATTCTTATCCAAGGCCGGCTGGTCCAGATTCTAAAGGTGAAATTCTTGCCAGGGCGATGGCGAAATCGGCTAACTCTAAGTTCGTCACAATCTCTGGCAAAACTCAACCCGGATTCCTATTCAAAACAAGCAAGCTTCATAAGTTTCTTTTGCTTACCAGCCAAGATAATTCGTTTTCTTGCATCTTTTGACAATCTATTCAAGAACATGAAAAATTATTCCTAATTTTTTTGATAAGTATGAAAAATTATTCCTAATTAATCACATTTTCCTGAGACAACTAAGCATTAAACCTGCAAATCCAATCAGTTGCTACCCAACAAATTTCTCCCTCCCTCCTTTTCACTATAATTTTGAGAGAGTTTGTTCTGTAAGAAAGGGACTGATTCTTATCCAAGGCCGGCTGGTCCAGATTCTAAAGGTGAAATTCTTGCCATGGCGATGGAGAAATTGGCTAACTCTAAGTTCGTTACAATCTCTCCGGCAATACTCAACCCAAATTCCTATTCAGAACAATCAAGCTCCATAAGTTTCTTTTGCCCACCAGCCAAAATAATATGTTTCCTCACATCTTTTGACAATCTATTCAAGAACATGAAAAATTATTCATAATTTTTTTGATAAGTATGAATAATTATCCCTAATTAATCACATGTTCCTGAGACAACTAAGCATTAAACCTGCAAATCCAATCAGTTGCTACCCAACAAATTTCTCCCTCCCTCCTTTTCACTATAATTTTGAGAGAGTTTGTTCTGTAAGAAAGGGACTGATTCTTATCCAAGGCTGGCTGGTCCAGATTCTAAAGATGAAATTCTTACCGAGGCGTGGAGAAATCGGTCAAGTCTAAGTTAAGTGCAAATCTCACAAAGCAAACTCAACTCGGATTCCTATTCAAAACAAGCAAGCTTCATAAGTTTCTTTTGCTTCCCAGCCAAGATAATTCGTTTTCTTGCATCTTTTGACAATCTATTCAAGAACATGAAAAATTATTCAGAATTTTTTTGATAAGTATGAATAATTATCCCTAATTAATCACATTTTCCTGAGACAACTAAAGCCATTCACAAATCCAGTGGTTGCTGCAACAAATTTCTCCCTCCCTCCTTTGCACTATAATTTTGAGAGAGTTCTGTAAGAAAGGGACTGATTCTTATCCAAGGCCGGCTGGTCCAGATTCCAAAGGTGAAATTCTTGCCAGGGCGATGGAGAAATCGGTCAACTCTAAGTTCGTCACAATCTCTCTGGCAAAACTCAACCCGGATTCCTATTCAAAACAAGCAAGCTTCATTAGTTTCTTTAATATGTTTCCTCGCATCTTTTGACAATCTATTCAAGAACATGATAAACTATTCCTAATTAATCATATTTTCCTGAGAAAACTAAACATTAACCTGCAAATCTAATCAGTTGCTACCCAACAAATTTCTCAACTGGGTCTTCAATATTTCATCCATTAATGTGTTCATGGAGATGAAATGAGCTAAAATGGAAGGTCCCAATATCATATATCTGAGGAAAAATTAGATTCAAAGTCCTAAACAATTCAAATAAAAGAAATAATGAATTTATAAGACACAAAATGACAATATTTATGGGTAGAATTATTAACTTATAACAGTAAACTAAGTGAATTCAACATGATGGAAAATTATAATCTGAAATTCAAATCAGTGTATTCCCAACAATATAATTTCATATGTCGATGAATCCCCATATTGAGAATTAGTGGATTGGAAAAATTCAGCATCGACCATCGAACAAACAGTTGGTGGGCATCATCTGATACACAATTCTCAGTTGTTTCTCAAATAATTACTTCTGAGCATCATCAAATACTCAACAGAACTTCAATCATGACCAAAATTCAGAAAAAAAGAAAAAAAAAAACACAAAGCTTTACTTCAACCGACATCCAAAAACCCAGTTCAAATAATCAAAACCCCACAAGCTTTAATTCAAACGAAATCCATAAAAACCCAATTGAATAACCAAAGAAATGAATTGGAATTCAACCAACCTTCAACTTCAGAAGAGATAAGGCATGTGAAAATTGTGTCTTAGTTTCTGGGCTACCAATCAAGTATCCTTTTATCGAAGAAATTTCAGTGATCGAAAAGGAGATACTGTCCCTCCAAACGTACCGAAAGCCAATCCTTTTCAATGCTAAGCCTTGTTTGGAAAGCGGTAAATGGTAAAGAACACGGCAATAGTTTTACCATAATAACATAGCTTTATTTTTTTCTTGCCAAACAGGTTCTGATGACATTCAATGGTTTTTTATTTTATTTCTCAATTTTTTTATTTTTATTTTTTTTTTAAAACCAATAAATAAGAAATGGAAAATGAAAGAGGAACATGTATTGAATTTAATTATTGTAACTAAAAATATCATAAGTTAAAACTTAAAAGCAGTTTTCTTATTCTTGTAAAAATGTTGAATTGACTTTATATTCACAATTTTTCATAAAAAACTTTTTTTTAAAGAAAATAATTTTATTGATTAAAAAAACAATTCATCGGCATTAACACATACAAATATCATAAAGAAATAAACAATACCTAGATTAATAGTTTAAAACATATAAAATTGATAATATTATAGTTGAAGGATCCCGACCGGATTAACCTCATGAACTGAGGACTTAAAACCTTCCGATGGATATAGAAACTTTCACCAAAGCGGTCGAATAAAATCGAGTATGAGCGAACCTTTACAATCCTTAACATATCTTTCAGAAAATAATCTGCGAGGCAGTGGTAAATATATTTTTTTTTAACTAAGCGAACCCAGATTTTTCGGAAAAATTGGTAGGAGTTCTACTCTGTTTTGAACCCCAAATTTACAAAATGCAAAACATTTAAAAACACTTCTAATCTTCCAAATTTTCAACTTCTTTGTTTTGGATTCTGGAAATAACTCATTGACACAATAAATACATATATACATTTATTCATTTCAATCATCAAAACATTCCAAACATTTTCAATTCCATGCATTTTTTTTTTTTTTTTAAAGATTGGGCTTGAGCCGGACTTAAGCCGACCACCTGGCACAAATACTTTGAGGATCAAAGCCCACGTAGTTCATACTGACTTTCTACGTAGACATATGCTCAACAAAATATTGACATATACGGTATGCAAATTATATACAATGAAATCACGGGCGTCGTCTCTGATGGCTTGACTCAGCACACCTGCCGGGGGTAGCTCTTGCTTTTGTCGCGCTATCTCGGGTCGAAAATGTTTTGGGCATCACAGGGAAAGAATAAGGCTAAAAGGAGCCAGTGAGTGTACATTTCATTAGAAAATAACATTTAAATTATATATCAAAGTAATACATACTATACAAATTAAAATCAATTTATACCTTAAACATTTATGCCTTAAACTTTCTTTCTTTCTTTATAATAAATACTTATACAATTAAAATCCATTTATTACCTTAAAGCTTTGTTATTTATTTATTTATTTATTTGCTTTTCTTTCACGATGGGCAAGAGGAATAAGCATGAAAACGATTTTAAGTGCGACGGTGAGGGTGATCTATTCGATCCATAACCCTCTGGCTTTGTGGAGAAACTCGCGCTGCATAGGAGTTCAGTCATAGCCTTGTCAGTGAGATATTCTGCAAACCTTGATTCACTCCCTCGATTAGTAACCTATAACTTTACCCTCTAAATCCTTACAGCAAGGTACCTCGGCGATACTCCGATCCTCACGGTCATAGGGGTTTAGGTAACCATCGTTAAAACATTCTCAAATACATTTATAATCCCATTTAAATGCATTTACTTTGCTCATTTAAAAAGCAGCATGCCATTCTTTACCCATTTAAAACTTTCATAATACTTTAACATATGCATACATATTTCATATACAATATATATATATATATATATATATATATATATATATATATATATATATATATATATATTGATACGAAGATAAAACATTTCCATATGCCTTAACATTTACATAAACACATTTCCGTTAAACTTTCAGTTTAACATTAAAACCATTCACTTTTAAAAACTTCGATTTCAAAATATCATTTTCACTCACGGATTCACAGCTCAATCTAGCTTGCTTCAGTCGAGTTCGTTCATTCCGATAGTCCTTTTCTTTTGAAAACATGACTACACATTAACCATAATTACCATTTAATCCCCCATACACACTCAGTCTATATTCTTATTCCTCACATGAATCTATTTTACTTAGGAATTGGAATCGATCAATCGGATCATCAGTAAAGATATGACATTTCATGCCAGCTAGTCCATTTGCAGGTTACACTAGGGGCAGTTTGTATTACTCATTTTCGGGTCTTAAATTCATATTTGACATTATCTCTTTGTCTTATTTAAAGTTGGGTACTGAGGGTTCTTCTCAGTGGAATCACCCGAATCAGATGGCAGAAACTTCAGCGTTAAATAAAAACAACCGGCTAATCTACACTATTCAAAAGCTGAATCATCTGTTGAAGCACATTTAGCTCTTTGGTGAATTTTAGGCCACTTATAATCAGAATTTGACGATGCCTATTTCTATATATATGATTCTCCTTGAAGTCTATTTTAACCAGCAACTTGAATCACTCAAATCGGATTAGAAATGAGCAAGTTATGGTCAAAATATGAAAACTGGTCGAAACAGGAAAACGAGCATTTCTGTACAAAAGACAAGCGGTGAAACACATATGGTCCTACTTTGAGTGAATTTTTAGGCAACTTATAATCAGAATTTTACGATGACTATTTCTATATGTATGATTCTCCTTGAAGTCTATTTTAACCAACAACTTGAATCACTCAAATCGGATCAGAAATGAAACGAGTTATGGTCAAAATCTGAAAGCCAAGGTGAAATAGGAAGCAGGCATTTCTGTCTGAAACCAGAACCGGTCATGAAATTTTTCGAATTCGTGTTTGCTTCCATTTTGCCACTTTTGCTGCCAATTAACTTCATACAACTTCTATAATTCATTTACCTCAGATTTACATGAATTCATTTAAAAACAACTCCTGACAAATTGAAATGAGTGTTATGGAACTGACCTCAAAACCTTAGGTGGAAATCCAAGAACTCAACCTAGGTCCACCAATTCTATTTAAAAACCACATTTTCTTTGATGATTCGATGTGCTACTTTACACCAAATGGGGAAAACTCTGCATAATCCCAACAAACATCTAGAGGTTTAGGTGATCTCTTCCAAAACACTGAACCCGAGGAACATCAATTCTCCATGGGAATTCATACCAAAACCCAAAATAAAGTTCATACCTTGATCTTCTTCTTCCTCCTCCTCCTTCTTCCTTCTCTTCTCTTGCTCTTCCTTGCTCCCTTTCTTCTCCTCAAAACCGTGAACCCTAACAAAAAAATGAGATAAAATGGCTTTTGTTGTCTCACCTATTTATGCTAAACTTTGCCTTAATTACAAATTAACTCCTCATCTCTTTAAATATTGCAATTCAACTTATTTAATTTCTCTTATGGCCACTTCTACACTCATTTGTGATTTTATATCCTTTTTGTATTGACAATTGTACCTTGTTTTAATACCATAAATTCCGGTTTCCGTAAACTTTCCTTTCTAATTTACGTCTCAAAATTGTTTGATATGACACTTGGTACTCTTATACACCCCTACGATTATCATGCTGCAGGTACATTCTCTCGGGACGGGGTGTTCTGAAAATCCTCCCTCCTTAAGACATTTCGTCCTAAATGAATAAACTAAACTCGAAAGAAAGAAAGGAACATACCTCATCCGGAAAACAAGTGAAGTCTTGATGGGCGCATCACGGGCCTCTGGCTCCCAAGTGGCTTCCTCATTGTATGACTCCTCCCTGATACCTTCACCCGACGGAATAGTCTTGTTAACATAACATACTCGACGGTCGGATCTGTAGTTCCTCTTCGTATCAAATTCTTTTGTATTTCCACTGGTTGCTCTGTCAATACATGTGAAAGGTTTGGTATGTACTTGTGGAGAATAGAAACATGGAAAACATCGTGAATGCGATCGGTCGGATAAGCGACTCAGTCGATATGCCACCTCTCCGATCCTCGAGCAATCCTGTATGTGATATATCGTGGACTCGGCTTTCCCGCGTTTCCCAAATCTTAAATGCGCCCTTCCATGGGGAAATCCTCAAAAATACCATATCCTACCTCGAACTTTAGGTCCTACGGCGATTGTCCATATAGCACTACGTCGGTCTTGTACGATTTTGAGTCTATCCCTTATAACTTTGATCTTATCCACGAAGTCACTTGAACAATTTCGGACCTACTAATTTCCTTTCACCTACCTCGTCCCATGGTTGGAGTTTGACATTTCCGTCCATAAAGAGGCCTCATAGGGGCCATGCCATCTTGGTCGATGGCACATTTATTGTATGCGAGACTCAATCGGGGTAGATGGGTGTCGACTCCTCACAAACTCCAGAACACATGCCCTAAGCATATCCTCTAAAGTCTGTATAGTTCTCTCAGATTGGCCATCTGTCTGTGGATGAAAAGCCGTACTAAAATGCAGTTTAGTGCCAGGGCATTACATGGCCGGGCCCCGAGCAAGTGAGGTAAACACAGGATCTCATCTGAAGCTATACTTGTAAAAAATACTAAATTTTTATAATAAAAATTATTATATATTCAGTATAATTGAGCCAACTTGGGTATTTTTCTGGAAATTTTTTTAATATTGATTAGATGATTGTTCCCAGATCAGAGGAAATGAACCCAAGTGAAAAGAAAATATAGAAATTGTAAAATGGGGACCCAGGTCCAATTGTAAATAAGTTTATATGTCTAAGTGATATTAGGAGAAATAAATGAAGCTAAAGGAAAAAATCAAGGGAAATGACATGGCATGTAGGAAAGAGGAGGAAGCTTCCTCCTTTTTAAAGAAATACGATTAAGAGTGATCCATAAGAAAGAAAAATAGAAAAGGGAAAGTTAGAGAGAGAGGCTCCACCTTCTCTCTAGATTTTCCGACGATCGGACCATAGGTCTCCGGCGAAGCACGAAGGGAAGTCCTTCCTAGTGACAAGAGCTACAAGTAGAGACCGGAACCAGGGACTTTCGACAAACTCCATGAGGTAGGTCTTCTCCTACTTGGTCGTCTTCTACCCTAAGGATTGTTGGGTAGTTATCGGCTAGGGAAAGTTTGGTTGCATTTTAAACCATGGGAAGGCTGGCATTGTGGTAATGCGCTGACCCCTAGCCAAACCTTAGAGCTGATTTTGGGTATGAAGTGAAGGGAAATTGGTGATGCGTCCTTCCTAATAAATTAGCCACATCAATTAGCTTGATGTTAGGCTTTTGAATTTCTCGATTTGGACCTCTGTAGACTAAGTTATAGTCCTTTAGTAAATTCGGCCATTCGTCACGGTCGGGTTAGTTTGTCGATTCGGGTCAACTAGCCGTACCTTAGAACGGGTTTTTGGATCAGAAATAAAGAGAATTTGGCAATAAGTCCTTCTGTGAAATTGTAGCCACATCAATGAACTTGATGTTAGGCTTTTGAATTTCTTAATTCGGACTTACGTAGACGAGTTATAGTCTTTTACTGCGAGCAGTCAAATGGGTCGTGATTCGTCAAACGAGGTCGTCAAACCGAGGTCGTCAAACAGTGGTCGTCAAACAGTGTCGTCAAACAGTGGTCGTCAAGCCCGATTAATGCCGTCAAGCGGTGGTCGTCAAGCCAGAAGTCGTCAAGCGGTGGTCGATCAAGCGGTGTCGTCAAGCGTTGGTGCGTCAAGCGTTGATCGTCAGCGATTGTCGTCAAACGGTGAAGGGTCGTCAAGCTGTTGGTGATCAAGCGGTGGTCGATCAAATGGTGGTGAATCCAACGGTGGTCGTCAACGGTGGTCGTCAACGGTGGTCATCCAGCGTTGGTCGTCCAGCGACAGTGCCGTCAAGCGATTGCTCGTCGGTTCGGTCGGTCTCGTAAGTTATTCTAGCGTAGCCTCCGGCTTCGGAAGGTCATATCTCAGCCCGTTTGAACTCCGATTTGGGTGTTCTTGGACTCTATGGAAAGCCCATGGAGTCAAGAATACATTCATATGCCTGAGGAGGATGTTAGATGTCAGACCGAGTGTTTGACTGAGCTCGTCACTTCAGTGCAGCTCGTCAGTTCAGGTCAGCTCGTCAAAGTTGACTACGCATGACCTCCAACTTCGGAAGGTCATATCTCCTTCGTTTGAACTCCGATTTGTGTCTTGGACTCTATGGAAAGCCCATTGTTCGAGAATACATTAATATTCTGAGGGTATAGAAGATGTTTGACCAAGGTGGTAGACGAGATCGTCCAGTTCAGGTCTGCTCCTGGGGTGAGTTTGACGTAATATGACCTCAGCCGGAAGGTCCCTAAACTCCTACGTCAGAACTCCGATTCAGTGTTCTTGCACTCTATGAAGAAGCCATTGAGTCAAGAATCCATCCTACATATAGAATGTTTAAATTGGAACTCATATTAAACTCCGAAAATCAATCTAACCAAAACCACTAGTACGCTTGAATAATATTGCTTTAATGGTTTTGGAATAGGAACGACAGGAGGAAAAGCCCAATGTGATTGAGATTCCAAGTTGGAATCAAAGATGCAAATATTTTTGGGTTTGTTCTACCAACTCCTATTCCTCGTTTCAAGTTTTGCATGTTGTTCTAAAAGCATATTGAATTGATTTAATTGATTTGAGAAAAGTGATTGTGAAATATTTGCATATAAAAATTTCATGATTATTGAAAATAGCTGAACATAAAGCGTATATTGTGCTATATTTTGCTATAAAGGATTTGAGACGCCCTTAATGGGAATGTTAACGTTTATTTCGCATTAAGGATAGATTGGTATGCAATGAGGTCGAATAAGCGATCGCTGCGAACTATTGATGTGTCGCTCCGTCCGGCGGCCCGGCGGGGCCGTGTCGAGTAGTGTTCACTGTTGATTGTTTACTCTTGGGTGTGACCCGGCGGGGACCGTCTTGTTTTATAAAACCATGTGATATGACTGCGGCCAGTAGGGTAGTGCGGTGACTACGATATCTGTATATCGAAGACATAGGTTAAATTCGTTAAGGGCATAAGCGGGTGATGGGCATAAGCGGGTGATTGGCATAAGTGAAGTGATTGTGAGAACCCGAATTGATTAGCATACTTGAATTTATTTTGGTGAATTGATTTTAAATTAGATTGAATGTTAAAGACAAATTAGATTGTAGAGCATATTTGAATTGATTTGAGATTGTGAAATATTGATTATGAAAATGTATTTATGGGATGATCAATGAACTATAATTTATTGTATATATATAACAGTATATGTAATGTATTTATATTGATCATCGAATGATTGAAAAGTTACGAGATTATTAAATTCGCGTATTAAATTGATTTAAAATTTGGGCTGAGGAATGGATTTGTATAGAACCACTTAGCGTAAGAAAATCGCCGTATTTCTGCGATAGTGCAGGTGATAGATGGTGATCGATAGCGGACCCGAATCGAGGCGTTGAGTCATAAAGAAAGAAATCTCGGAGTATGCTCCGACATGTGCACTCATTTCATGTGTTCTTTTTTGATATAGATATTTTGTATAAACAATTTGAATACTGAACATCTATTTTGTAAATCATTTTGAAAAGGCTTGGATGCTTACATTGTAAATGGATTTTGTTAAATGTAAATGTTTATGGAGCGCGATTTAAATGTCGCTCCATGAGATATGATTTTGAGTAATTTTGAGTGATTTTAGTGGCATCCGGTTTCGGTTGGATCCGCCCAAGCGGGTCGGGTCGAGATGGGGCGTCACGAAACAATGGCGGCGTACCATGCGGTCTGATAATCTCTACGCGTATGGTGGGCTGACTTATCCGATGAATCATTCTTGATAGAGTAGGAAATGGGCTGATTTCGTCGATCTGTCTCTGATCACCCATATCGTATCGCCATTCGGCAGCGTGGAAGTCCTACCCGCAAAATCCATAGTGATTCTCTCCGTTTCCATTGAGGAATCGGGAGTGAAATTTGTAATAATGAATCCTGCGGGAAGCCGATGTTCGAACTTTCACTGTGACATGTAGGACATCTAGGGCGAACTTCTGCAATATCCACTCTTCATACCTTTCCACCGAGTGAGTGTTCCTTTGGGTCGATACATCTTTGTGCTTCCGGATGCATAGCATAAACGAGAGGAATGGGCACCTCCATAATCTCTCTCACTCATCACCTACATCCGGTACACACAACCTCTGTCCCATGACCACGGTACCATCTTCTCTCAATGACAAATCCCCTCGTTGCCCAGATTCTACTTCACTTCTCAACTTCACTATCTGTGGATCTTGAATCTGAAGCTCTCTAATCTTGTCATCCAATCACAGACGTACATGAAATGTGGCTAGCAGTGCTCCTAAATGCAATCGGGTTCGGTCTCACACCCGAGGACCTCAATTCTATAGGTCGAGGAAGATGCACGACCCTCGAAGTGCGATAGGGAACCTCATGGAATTAGCCTACTTAGAGCATCTGCTGCCACGTTAGCCTTTCGGGGATGATATTGATAGTACGTTCATAATCCTTGATCAGTTCAATCCATCTCCTCTGTCTCTTGTTTAGTTCCTTCTGCGTGCGAGATCTGCAAGCTCTTGATGGTAAAATCCTACAGGGCACTCCATATAAGTAATGCCTCCCATATCATGAGAGCCAAATACACTCTGTTTGCTAGCTCGGTCGTGTGTAGGATAATTACAATTCATGCTTCTTCAATTGCCTAAACATATGCAATCACCTTGTCATTCTGCATTAACACACAACGTAGGCCTTGCCTAGAGGCATCACAATACACTACAAAGCCATCCTGCCCTGATGGAAGTGTTAGTAAGGGAGCTGAGGTCAATCTCCTTTTCAGTTCATCGAAACTCTTATGACAAGCCTCTAACCATAAAAACGGTTCCTCTTTCCTTGTCAGTCTAGTCAAAGGTGCGGCTATCTTCGAGAATCCCTCAACGAACTTACGGTAATACCCTGCCAAACCTAGAAAACTCCTTATCTCCGTAACACTCGTAGGAGGTTTCCAATTCAGTATAGCTTCGACTTTCTGCGGATCCACTGAGACCCCCTCTGCAGAAACTATGTGTCCCAAAAAGGCGACACTGTCGAGCCAAAACTGACACTTACTAAGTTTAGCATATAACCGATGTTCCCGCAATGTTTGCAGAATTATCCTCAAGTGCTCTGCATGTTCTTCTCCCTGCTTGAATAGATCAGTATATCGTCCAGCTGGCTCTGATCCTGGCTGATCTAAGTAATTTGAAATCTATTCATGAGATCCATAAAGCGAATTTGGGGCATTCGTAAGTCCAAATGGCATGACTAGAAACTCAAAATGCCCGTATAAATTATTACGAATCTTTGTCTTAGGAACATCCTCATCGCATGAACTCTCAAGCGATGATAGCGACTCGTCAATCTTGAAATACCTTGGCTCCTGTGGCAGTCAAAGAGATTAAGCCGATCCTCGGAAGAGGATGCGATTCACGTATTGTTACTTTATTCTACTCTACGCGTCAGTGCATAATCAGCATCAGTCTTGTTCTTCACAAATAAAACCAGTTGCTCCCGAGGAGATGTGCTTCGGTCCCGCCCGAACCCCTTATTGACCATTTCTTCCTCGCACCTTAAGTTCTTTCAGTGCGGGGGCCATCTATATAGGCGCTCGAATCAGTTCTGTCCCGGGGCTGCTCGATCTGAAAATCAATCTCTTTATGCAGGGGTAATCATGGAAGATCATGCGGAAGCACGCTAGGAAATTCTCGACTCAGGAATGTCTTCCAATCTCCATATCATCATCTCACTCTGTACGCCATTTCGATACCCCGGATATGATTTTGAGCATCTTCCCAGCCATCATCTGGACATCATACTCGAGGACAATATCTTTCTTACCCCACAAAAGTAAATCTCTTTGGTTCCCCGTCCCATAGAACTTAACTTCTTTCTGAAACAATCCATGGTAGGCGTGATGTCGAGACAACAGTCCATCCACAATATCACATCAAAGTCACAGATGTCCAGCCAAATACCAAATTGGCCATAAACTCATGGCCCTCGATAAAATCACTCTACCGCAACCCAATATACTCTGTCTGCTATAAGTAGATCTCTGTAGAAGGAGACTACCATACTAGAATCATGGGTTTGCATCTCTATGTTCCACTTGTGCAATAAATTTAATCGCGAGTAATTGCTTTGGATCTATCAGGAACATAAGCATCACTCGAAAACTTGGATAGTACCTGTCATGACCTGCAGTGCTACATCGCCTCTTCTTTGGGTATTCTGGAAACACCACAGCTGTATCGGAGTCGTCTATCATCCTCTGGATGGCCGACCTCTACTCTTTGGTCCTCCGGATCTAGTAAATGTAGTGGGGCCTGTTTGAAACCCTAGTCGACTCATTACGACCTCTGCAGCTAACTGAGCGCCTACATCGCATGCGTCCCTCCTAATCCTTTGCCCGAAACCTTCTCTGTGGGCACTCTTTGGCGAAGTGTCAGCATCCGCAAAGCAAGCGTGTCCCCATTGCGCACTCACCATAATGGTTCTTCCCACATAGCACACTCATTTGGACCCTTGGAGCTACATCTGTGGCCTGCCGAACCACAAGCTAAAT
This sequence comes from Tetrastigma voinierianum, assembly GCA_016808115.1. Classification (NCBI taxonomy): domain Eukaryota; kingdom Viridiplantae; phylum Streptophyta; class Magnoliopsida; order Vitales; family Vitaceae; genus Tetrastigma; species Tetrastigma voinierianum. The sequence goes on along the minus strand of JAEQBH010002016.1, from coordinate 282,535 downwards.
GTGCCCCTGGTAGACTGCGCCCGCGGGTCCAGCGTGTCTTTCCTCCCCTCTTGAGCTTGCTTCTGCTGGAACCTCCACAGACCCCGTCGACCCCTCAGTTTACGTCCTTGGTAGTGTGTGCCCTGGGTTTCAACTTGGCTCCTCGGCCACTAGCTGCGGCCTCGACCACACAGGCGGAAATGCTTGTGTGTGAGGTATCGACTCTACTATGGTCACAATCTGCGGGCGAAGACTACTGACCAAATCTCTTGGTCTTGAAACCGTCATCACGATAAATGGGACATGTCAGCGAGTTCGGAAAAACTGCTCATAATCTGTCACAAGAGTGTCCCTGCTCCGGCAAGAACTCTCGGTAGCTGCATCTCGATGCCATTGGAACAAACCCTATCTGTAAACTCTTCCTTGTGATGCGGGGACACTCCCTGCAGGTATCTCCTTTGAGCGCCTCCACCACTCGATGCGTCGTAGGAGAAAGGCAGAAAAAGTGACCATCTGCTCATCCGTACACTGCATCACCTGGTAGACCCGTTCATTTCCCTCTAACCATGACGAAGCCTTTTCTGGGTCTCCCAATCCATCGTAGTTCCGTGCCCCTAGCTTTCGCCCCCTCTCTATAGAAGCAACCGGCTCTCGGGAGTGTCGTAATCTCACGAGTGGCTAAGGCCCAGACCATCTGCTCTAATGATATCTGTCCTCCGCGACCTCGGGAGGTGATGGCGGCCACATGCGTGGGTGTGGTCACTCTGTCGCGTAGGTGGAGGAACATAGCGGGTCATCAACATATTCCTCTGGTGGTGGTACTCCTGCCTCAGGAGCTCTCCTGGTGGGGGTCGGCCTCGGCAAGCATTTTAATGGTCAAAATTTAATATATAATAATATATGATTTTTTAAATCACATAAATAATTTATGCAATTTAAAAATAAAACATTAAAACAATCATATGAACATAAAATTTTCAAATATTTATAACATTTTAGAAACGAAAACAGTACACGTTGAGAGATGGTACGGATCCAACCTCCATGAACCGAGGGACCTCAAAATCGCTCAATGGATATAGAAACTTTTGCAAAGCAGTCGAATAAAATCCATGAAGTGAACGCTACAATCATAACATATCTTTAGAAAATAATGCGAGACGAAGTGGTAAAATATTTTTTTCTTTTCTTTTTCAAACGCTTAGATTTTCAGAAAAATTGGCGAGTTTCTCTGTTTTTCGGACTTTCGGAATTTAACTTGCGAAAACATTTAAAAACACTTCTAATCTTCCAGTTTCCAACCTTGTTTGGACTCCCTCGTCCACAACTCATTCAACACAATATATACATATATACATTTATTAATTTCAATCATCAAAACATTCCAAACTTTTTCAATTCATGCATTTTTTTTTTAAAGTTGGGCGAAGTAGGACTTAAGCGGGCCGCTACGTACCTCGTCCATTGAGGATCAAAGCCCACGTAGTTTCCTTTTCAACTTTCTACATATACATATATCCATAACAAAATATTCAACATATACAATATGCAAAATTATATATACAATGAAATCACAGGCGTCGTCTCATGATGATGGCTGGCTCCTTTGCACGAGGGGGCGCTCTGCTGCGCGCCTATCACAAGGTCCACGAAAATGTTTTGAAACATACGAGGAAAGAATGAGCTAAAGGCCCGGTGAGTGTACATTTTCATTAAAATAACATTTTCAGTATATATCAAAGTAATACATACTATTACAATTAAAATCAATTTATGCCTTAAACTTTCTTTCTTTCTTTATAATAAATACTTATACAATTAAAATCCATTTATGCCTTAAACTTTATTTATTTATTTATTTATTTATTTATTTCTTTCTTTCTTTATAATGATGGAACCCAGGGGAATAAACACACCGAACAGTTTAGAATCGCCCGGTGAGGGACCAGTCACATTCAGTCATAACCACTACGGCTACTTGAAGAAATCACGCTTTGAATAGGGTTCGATCCATAGCACCTTATCACGTGTAAGGATATTACTCTAGACACATAATTCCCTCCCTCGATTAGTAACCTATAACTTTACCCTCTAAATCCTTACACGCAGGTACCTCGACCGATATCAGTCTGCAGGTCATAGGGGTTTAGGGTAACCATCGGTAAAACATTTCTCCAAAATACATTTTATAAATACATTTAAATCCTTTGCTTTATCAGTACAAAAACACATATGCATTCTTTACCCATTTTAAAACTTTCATAATACTTTAACATATGCATACATATTTCATATACATATAAATATATATATATTGTTAAGATAAAACATTTCCATATGCCTTAACATTTACATAAACATTTCCATTAAACTTTCAGTTTAACATTAAAACCATTCACTTTTAAAACTCAATTTCAAAATATCATTTTCACTCACCGTTCACCGCTCAATCCCGCTTGCTTCCCGTCGAGTTCCCGTTCCTTCCGATAGTCCTTTTTCACCTTTTTCAAGAAAACCACAACTACACATTAACCATAATTTCCATTTAATCCCCCATACACACTCAGTCCTATATTCTTATTCCTCTATGAATCTATTTTACTTAGGAATTGGAATCAATCAATGGATCGCCCAGCTAAAGTTGTTGCATTTTCATGCCAACTAGTCCATTTACCGATTCTGGTAGGGACAGTTTGTATTAACTCATTTTCAGGTCTTAACTTCATATTTGAAATTATCTCTTTGTACTATTTTAAAGCTAAGGTGCTAAAGTTTCTTCTTCTCAATTGGAATCACCCAAATCAGACACGAAGGCTCACGTTACGTCCAAAACAATAGAAGCTAATCTATATTCAAAAACTGAACCAGAAAGTGGCTTACACATGGCCCTACTTTGAGTGAATTTTAGGCCACTTATAATCAAATTTGACGATGCCTATTTCTATATATGATTTTCCTTGAAGTCTATTTTAACCCAGCAACTTGAATCACTCAAATCGGTTGAAATTAGGCAAGTTATGGTCAAAATATAGCCCAGTCGAAAGCAAGAAAGCGAGCATTTCTGTCACATTGACTATTTACATATGTATGATTCTCATGAAGTCTATTTTAACCCGGCTTAACTTGAATCCTGAATCGGATCAATAGGCAAGTTATGGTCAAAATATGAAAGCGGTCAGAATAGGAAAGCGAGCATTTCTGTCACGAAACCGGACAATCCTTGAAATTTTTCGAATTTGTGTTTCTTCCATTTTGTCACTTTGCTACCAATTAACATCATACAACTTCTATAATTCATTTACCTCAAAAAATTTACATGGAATTCATCTAAGCGAACTCCACGACAATTGAAATGAGTGTTTATGGAACTAAACCTCAAAACCTTAGGTGGAAATCCAAGAACTCAACCTAGGTCCACCAATTCTATTTAAAACCACATGCTTTTGATGATTCCATGCTTAATTTACACCGGAAAACTCTCATAATCCCAACAAACATCTAGGGTTTAGGTGATCTCTTCCAAAACCCTAGACCAAGGAGCATCAATTCTCCATGGGAATTCATACCAAAAACCCAAAATAAAGGATTCCCTACCTTGATCTTCTTCTTCTCCTCCTCCTTCTTCCTTCTCTTCTTGCTCTTCCTTGCTCTCCTTTCTTCTCCTCAAAACCGTGAACCCTAACAAAAAATGAGACAAAATGGCTTTTGTTGGTCTCACCCCTACATTATGCTAAACTTTGCCTTGAGTACAAATTAACTCCTCATCTCTTTAAATATTGCAATTCAAGCATTTAATTTCTACTATGGCCCTTCTCTACTCATTTGTGATTTTTATATCCTTTTTGCTTGATGACAATTGTACCCTTGTTTTAATACCATAAATTCCGGTTTCCGTAAACTTTCCTTTCTAATTTCGTCTCCAAAATTGTTTCAATATGACACTTGGTACTCTTATACACCCCTACAGTATCATGTACTGTACATTCTCTCGGGACGGGGTGTTACAATAGTGATTAGAATACTTATCACTCCATCACCTCTCTACATCTCTTTTCATAATTTTCTTACTCAATAAAGTAGTTATTACATAAGATCTAGGTTTTTTTTTTTTTTTTTTTTTTTTTCTGTTTTTAATCATCATCTTGGTGTATGGTTGTTGTTGTCATTTTGGTGTGACGTTTGAATGTCATCGTCGTAGTGTAACGTATATATGTTTATCATTGTCATTGTGCAACGTTTAATTGTGTGAGGGCGATTTAGAGGAGTAAAGTATATTCGATCAACGATAAGAAATCAAATCAATAGTCATTAATATGCTACATAACTGGAATCATAGCATAATATATCGACTTAAAAGACTATAAATTTGATAATGCTACAGTGACTAGAATACTTATAACTATAGTTTTGTAACATACTGACGATCATAATTTGATATAATCGAATATAATTGTCCACACACAAATAGAATATCGTAACAAGATGACAAAAAACAAAACGTTGTACCAAGACGACGACACAAAAAACCGCAACAAGACGACGAAATCACGAAAAACAAAATAAAACCCAAATTTATAAAGAATAACCATTTTATTAAAAAATATATTGATAGAAAAATGTGTAGAGCGGTAAAGGAGTGATTTTAGAGGAGAATACTTAAAAAAACATTTGAAAAAACATTTTTTAAAAAATATTTCAAGTTGAAATACAGTCAAACATATTTAAAAAAAAAAAGCAAGAAAATTAAAATTTCAAACATGTTGTAAATGAAGTGGTGAATAACCACCACATTAAGAGAGTTAAACAGAGCTTTCATTTAAAGGTTCATGAATCCACGTTAACTCATCTTAAAGATGAGTAATGGGAAGTCTTGTCACATTGGCCTATAAAAGGCCCCTTTCAACCTTTTGAAAGAGCATCCCGAAATCTTATTCTCTCTCTCTTCTTTTTCCTTTCTCCTTCTTAATCTCTCTTTCTCTCATCACTAGCCTTTTGATATACGAACAAAAAAGGATAGCATACTTCTCTTTAAAGTTTGCTTTTTATAATATATTTACAACACGTTATCAGCATGAGTTTGCTCTGAAGGTAATTTCCCAACCCTAGTTTGAAGTCATTTCGATTTATATATATATATATATATATATATATATATTTATATTTGGTTTTGATTGTAAACCAAAATCTATACTGTTATTTGTTAAGACTGATCATAATACATTATTATCAAAAGTTTGTAGACAATGTCAAATCTCACAAAACTTGAGTTTGTGGCATTTGACATTACCGAAAAGAACTACCTATCTTAGATCCTTGATACTGAAATACATCTTGATGCAATGAATATTGGAGTTTCCATTGATGAATACACATTTGAGTGATAATTATAATAGAATTAAGCACATCTAAATCACAATTTACCCACATTTGGCAAAAGAACAGGTACTTCTAATTTCTTCTATGTTTCGAGGCTTGTGCGGAGTCTTTCGGGTTTAAAGCGTAAGTGCACAAGGATGTTTGCGGAAGCCCGATATATGAAGCGATGTGGATGTGGGTGAGCAATTGGCGAAGTCCTGGAACTCAGCAAAGCAAGGAAAGCACCGAGTGGACATCTTGTACCGGTACAGCTTAAAGTTCTCTACCGTGCAACTACAGCTGAAAATTGGCGATAAACATATTGTCTGAGTCTGACTTAAAGTTCGGTCTGACTTCTTTGGAAAATTGGCAGTGGACATATTGTATCGATACAACTTAAAGTTCTACCGGTACAACTTGCTTGAAAATCACTTGAGTAGTGAGGTATGCAGGTACAACTTAAGAAGTTCTCTGAGCTACAACTTTAAGTTCTCTTAGGTACAATTGCATGGAACTTCTGCGAGGTTGTCAAGGGTCGATCGGAATGCGCGAGTGTACTTCGTCCAGCCAGACAAAATGGGAAAATCACGTGGGAGGTGGCTATAAAGGAGGAGGACACAAGTAATAGGGGTTGGGACTTCTAAGTTTAGGTTTGATAGAATAAAGTTTTTCTCCATTTTGAGTGGTACCTTGTAGATCAAGTTTGATTTCCATCCTTTTAGAAGTTTTGGATTCGAGTTTGTAATCTTTTCGGCATAAATATTCATTCACATTTTAAATCTTAGCATTCCATATTCTTCATCCTCAGTTTTACAAGTTAATTCCGATTTCTTCAAGGTCTTTGTTTTATGATTAATTGTTCCTCAACTTTGGTGTTCATATAAATTTTATGGGTTCTAAACCCCGTGGCGGGATCCTACGGAAACTCACCCAGATCAAGGTAAAAGTCCTCAATTCCTCTTTGATCTTCAATGGATTGTGATATTAATCACTTGTGCGAGAAAAGTTGTAAATCCTTAGTTGGGCATATTCTTGACAACGTGTTGAGATACCCTCGGTAGGCGTTGTGCTTGATCATGAATGCAAGCTAAGTGCGTATTAATTGAGAACAAGTGTTTAGTATTATTCGATCATCTTTATTTTCCAAAGAGCACTTAAAGATAAATCCCTCAATCAAAGACCATTTATCAATGGTTCCTAGATGAGTTTATAAAATAAGAGGTGGGACTTACCTGATCAGAAGTGAGTGGAACCCTAAAAAAAAATCCCGGCATTTGTCTTTCCATTTTAAAACATTCAAACCAATTAACCATTCAGTCTACCAACACAACATTACAATTTCCGTTTAAGTCATACTTTTAGTGGAGAATAGCTCCTATTGATAAGCCAAATCAGACCACTCCCTGTGGAGATGACCTGTGGATTCCCACAGTATTACAATGCTAGACGACCATGATTCCTACGCTTGGGAATAGAATTAGGCATACTAATCGGGATGAAGCATTTTGGCGCTAGATTCTTAGGGAGTGGCGACTAGCCAAGTTGATGAGAAGAGAGCTAGAGTGAATTTGCAATTGCATTGCAAATCGATGCGTTCTCCATTTATCTTTTTATTTTGTTTTGTTTTAGTTAGAAATCTCGAGTGGGTGTTTCTTGGGCCAATTAAAGTGTAGTGCATGTCAATTTGGGCTCATGACGAGAAACAGAACTAATTCGGCCATATCCCCTAGAAACCACGAGAAATCCATTATAAGCCAAGTGTCTCAAGATAACATTTTACCTCAAATGGATGAAATCCACGAGAATCGGCAGGACTCTATGAGCCTCCTGACATGGGAGCGATGCTACGCTCCCGATAAACCCGGTCTTTAGGAGGTGGAAATGGTAATCTTGACAAAATGGAGTATAGAGTTCCCACAACTCCTTTGCCCAATGTAGAAAGAACCCTTCGAGAAATTCTACAACCTCAAAGGACCCTGACCAATTCTTGTATTCACCTTCTGATGAAACCCGATCAATTCTGATGAAGTCGGGAGTAGTCATCTCCCTACGTATACGAGGTTTGAATCTGAGAACCCTTACTCATTTATGAGGGACTTTGAGGATGTCTGCAGTGCATTCCTCTCCACCGGTTCACCTCTCCACATAATCTGTTTGGTCTTATTTCCTTTTTCTTTGGAGAAAGCCAAAATCTGGTTCCAGTCCCTTGCACCTAATTCGATCTTTACATGGGAAAACATGCGGAATGAATTTCTCAATAAGTTTTCCCTCCTGCAAGTACCAATGCCCTCATGCGAGCAATTTGAGAACTTTTAAAGCTAGGTGGAACCTTCGCGACGGTATGGGAAGATATAAGGATCTCCTCCATGTGCTATCCCTCGTCATGGGTTAGATGTTGAATGATTTGTGCATACTTCCATCAAAAGTTGTCTTTAAGTAATAAACAATACATCCGATGATGTATGCAGGAGAATTTTATGAAAAGAGTGCTAGGGAGGCAATTCAACTTTTGACACTATGGCGAGAGAATGCTCGGGCAGGAGACTAACACCTCTTTAGACAACGCTAAAGTGCACGGCACATCCAGTGGCGAATCCACCACCTAAGAGAATGATGAGTTGCAAGCCAAAATTGCCAATTTAACAAGGAAATTAGAGGCCATAGAGATGAAAAAGTGAATGAAATTAGCGAAAGTGTGCACCAGCTACCCTCGTACCAAATGGACCTAGAGTAGAGCCATGCATTATATGCGATGATCCTACACACTCGACCATTAACTGCCTAAATCTTCCTCAAGTTAAGGGAGCCTTCAAATTGAACAAGCCAACGCCCTTAACTACCAAAGGAAACCTTTCAACTCCCCATACTCACGAGAGCTTACAACCACAGGTGGGGTAAGCATCTAATTTTAGGCGGAGAAATGAAGGAGGACCACATAATCGCAAACAACCCAAGGCCCTCACTATCCAAACCAGGTTTTCCAAATTCCATTCCTCCATTTGAGAATCAAGGCCCCGAGGATTTGGGGAAACTCTAATCAGGTAAATCATCCCTTAGAACGAGGAATCAAAACTCACGACCTTACCAACCTCCATAAGAGAAGTCTGGAAGATATAGTTACACAGTTTGTACAAACCCAACAATCCACAAACCACGGGAACTCAGAGCTGCTACGAATGATGTGAGATCGGATAACTAAGTTAACCTCGTCTATAGGTAACCTTCAACAAGAGAAAGGGAAACTTCCATCCCAACCCATCCAAAACCCACAAGGTCAAAACAGTGTGGGAAGTTTAGGTTCAAGTGAGGGTACCTTTGAGCACTGTAAGGCTGTCACTACCCTTCGAAGTGGTAAGGTAGTTGACAAAACTATTCCAACCAAGGAACCATCACAAGAGTCGCTTAGTGAATTGGCTAGGGAGGATGAAGAATTAGACACACACCTCATGACCACTAGTCTGAAAGGAATGCGATGATCACGGAGGAAGACAAGTCCACCCATCCCTCGACTCCATACCCACATAGATTAGAGCACCAAAGAAAGTGAATAACCATTCGAATTTTATGAGCTGTTCAAACAAGTCAAATTTGAACATTCCAGCAGTAGATGCCATTAAACAAATCCCATCATGTGCCAAATTTAAAAGGATTTATGCACGGTAAAGCGGAAACTAGGTGTCGACAGGGAGGCATTCATATTTGAACAATCTACTTCCCTAATTCGGAACAACTTGCCTCCAAAATACAAAGACCCAGGAAGTCCTACTATTTCTATAGTAGTAGGAAATTCAAAGTTGGGGCATGCTTTAGTGGACTTAGGAGCGAGTGTTAATTTGCTGCCTTATTCAGTATACGTGGACCTAGGGTTAGGAGAATTAGAGTCGACCAATATCACCCTTCAATTAGCTGACCGTAGTGTAAAAATTCCTAGGGGAATAGTGAAGGATGTCTTGGTCCAAGTGGACAAATTTTATTTCCCGGTCGATTTTGTGGTGCTTGACACTCAACCTGTGGTGAACCAAGGAACTCAGTTCCCAGTAATTCTTGGTCGACCATTCTTGGCAACTGCTAATGCCATCATACATTGTAGGGGAGGCCTAATGACACCTTCGTTTGGAAACATGACCGTTAATCTGAATATTTTCAATGTACTTTCAAGGAATGGGGATGAAGAAGATGTGGGTAAATTAACATGGTTGATTCCGTGGTACAAAAATACGGATAATGTCTCACATGATGATCCTCTTAAGTCATGTTTGGTCAGCCCGAGTTGGGATGAGGAAGTGACCACATTGGAGTCAGAGTTTCTACACTCTATAATTGAGCATAATGATATATTGGAAGTTAATGGGTGGGCACCTAAATTTGAACCATTGCCACCAAATGAGGACAAGGCATTGCCTTCTGAGGAGAGGCCACCTAAGCTTGAGCTAAAACCCCTACCAACCTTACATCTCAAATATGCATTTTAGGGGAGGACACTTTTCCGGTAATCATATCTTCCTCGTAGAGACGTGGCTCAAGAAACTCGACTTTTGGAAATATTGAAAACCCACGGAATTTGCTTTAGGCTGGACAATTACGGATATTAAGGAATTAGTCCATGATGCACACATAGGAGTCACTTAGAAGAGGATGTTAAACCTTCTAGGCAACCACGAGACGATTAAACCCAATAATGAAGAGGTGGTGAAAAGATTTTTAAAGCTTTGGATGTAGGGGTTATCTGCCACTATTCACGAGATAGCAAGTGGGTTAGTCAACACGGGTAGTTCCTAAAGTCGGAGTCACGGTAGTTGCCAATGAAATAATGAACTCATTCCCACTCGTGTCGCCGAGGATGGAGATTGTGCATAGATTATAGGAAGCTTAATGCGGGTACCAGGAAAGACCATTTTCCTCTTCCGTTTGTTGATCAAATGCTAGAGAGAGTTGCAGGGCATGAATTTTATTGTTTTCTTGATGGGTACTCAGGGTACAATCAAATTGAGATAGCTTTGGAAGATCAAAGAAAAACTACATTCACTTGCTTTTGGTACCTTCCATGCTTTAGGAAAATGCCCTTTGGACTATCTGATGCCGGAACTTTCAACGATGCATGATGGGAATCTTGGTGTTTATGATAGAAATCATGTGGAAATCTTCATGGATGATTTCTCGAGTTTTTGGTGACTCGTTCGAGGAAATTTGTTTAGAACTTACGGCCAAGTTTTGGAGAGGTGTCAGAGAAAAAATCTTGTGTTAAATTGGGAAAAATGTCATTTCATAGTAACCTGAAGGTGTCTTAAGCCATTGTATCAAAGATGGAATCGAAGTTGATAAGGCCAAAGTTGGTGATTTCCAACCTCCTACTCCCCAAGTGTGGTTAGAGACATAAGGTCATTCTTGGGCCATGCTGGTTTTTTATAGGTTTATAAAAGAATTTAGTCTTGCTTGGCCCTTATGGCCTGCGCTGCTAAAGATGTCCCTTTCACATGGTCACAAGCTTGTGACACTGCTTTTACTAAGCTCAAAAACATGCTAGTGTCACCACCAATCATGCGGTCTCCTAATTGGGACCTTCCCTTTGAGATCATGTGCGACGCTAGTGATTATGCCATAGGGGCTGTGTTGGGACAGAGGGAAGACAAAAAGGCTTTTGTCATTTACTATGCGATGGAACACTAGACTGCTGTGAGCAGATTACCGACCACGAAAAGAGGTTCCTCGTTGTTTTTGCTCTAGAAAAATTCAGGTCGTATATTGTTGGCTCTCCTGTGACCATCTTCACAGATCATGCCACCTTAAAGTACTTGCTCTCTAAACAGGATACAAAACCCCGGTTAACTAGGTGGATTTTACTATGTCGAGAACTGAATTTGACCATTAAAGATAAAGGGGGTTGAAGCGTGATCGTGACCATTTATCTCGATTAGTTCCAGATTCCAACTCTCATGGCATACCCATAGGTGATAGTTTTCCGGATGAGCAACTCTTTGCTCTTGTTCATTTCCCATGGTATGCTGACATTGTGAACTTCTACCTGAAGTAGCGATTCGGTTTCGATATGGACTTCTCAACAAAGAGAAAATTTTGGCGAGATATTAAGAATTACTATTTTGATGATCCTTATCTATTTAAATGCATCGAGATCAAATAATGAGAAGGTGTAGTACTTTATTATTGAGCGATTCGGATTTTAACTTGCCATTACGAGCACATGGATGACATTTCTACGCGAAAAGCGATGAGACAAGATTTTGCAAGATTTGGGTTTCTTGACCCACCTTATTGTTAAAGATTGCTTTGATTTTGCAAAACTTGTACTCGGTGCAATGACTAGGAGAGTCCGCAAGCGAAACATGATGCCTCTTACCCCGATTTTAATTGTGAAATTTTCGACCGTCAGTATAGAATTTCATGGGCCTTTTCCTCCTTCTCGTGGTTTATCTTTAAGCATTTTATTATCCGTTGATTACGTGTCTAGGTGGGTTGAGGCAATTCCAACGAGAACCAATGACCACAAGGTTGTTTTGAAATTCATAGCTGAAACATATTTTTTCGCTTGAACTCCTCGTAATTATTGTTGATGGTGGACTACTTGCAATCGATCTTTGAAAACCTATTAAAAAAATATGGAGTCACCCATATCTACGCCTTACCACCCACACCAATGGCTGCTTCGGCTTAGCCAATGTGGGAGATAAAACACATTTAGTTATTCGCTGCCCGTAATCGAAAGATCGGGTCAATTCGCCTTACCGATGCTCTGGGCATATCGCATCGCCTTTAAACTGCCCCCGGTATGTCTCCCATAGTTATTTATGGCAAAGCTTGCCATATTTGCAGCAGAGATGGAACACCTGCCATCAAGCATGGTCTGAATCTTTAATTCCCATCTAACTCAAGTAGGTAAACAAATGGCTTATTTGCAGCTTAAATGAACTAAGAGTCGCGGAGGGAATCGGGATGAAAGCTCCAAAATTTACAAGGAGCGCCCAAGTTATTCCATGACACCCATCGCCAGAAAATCCTTTCAACCCACCGTGCATCACCAGACAGCTCCCGACAGATCTATTTCCGGGAGCCCGCTCTCATTGGATCTGGCCCTTTTCATCGTTAAGGTGGTTTATCCATACTGGAAATGTGGGAAATTGAAAATCCTCGTATTAATGGCACTCCTTTCAAGGTGAATGTATTAACGCCAAGCCATTCCTTGAGCATTTCTCTCCTCACGAGCATATCAGATTTGCAGACCCGCTCTACCAAAACCTCTTCCAAGTAACCTCATTCCCTCACCAATAGAATAGTTTTGCTTGTTTTGTTCTTGCTTTCTATTTTATTGTTTTACTTATTTTGCTTTATTTCATTTGCTTTTCAATGTCTTAGAAAATAAAAATCATGGGGCTCTGTCAGGACTCCCACTTGCTGTGGAAGAATATTTGAACAGTATTAGACACGCTATTTCGTTGCGGTAGGTATCTGGCGAACTGAATCGACGCACGCAGGCAAACATCGTACCTCAAATCACTCGGCATATTGCGTCTTGATTCAGATCGACATCCATCACCACACACCCACACCACCCACCAGATTTCATCGCAACCACGTTCGATTCACATCGTCTCGCATCATCACCTCACCCACAAACCACAGTGACTTACAAATAAAAATTCCGATCACGCCCGTTGGCTCCATTTGTGCATCAATTTAGCTAGTCATGTTAACTTCATGCATCAGTCTTTATGGAACATCTACAAGATAATTGGAAAATGATTAGAGGCCATTATTTCAGATACTCTGTAGTCAGAGTATCTCATCCCTTGCACCCATTTTGAGCTTAAAGTTGTCAAGTTTATTCAACCTTAGGAACTGGATTTATGGAACAAAGAAGGGTTCTCATGAGAGTTTGAAGATATCCCAAGAATGAATTAGCGCACTAAGTCTACGAATGCGCCACATTGTGGAATTTGGAACAAGAGAAAAGTGAACATACAGTAAAAACCCGGGATGAAGGCCGGGAACAGTCAAGATGTATAGCGCACCACTGTCTAAAAGTGAAATATATATATATATATTCAAAAAAAAAAAAAGAAAAAAAAAAGAGAAAAATCGCTTTTGAACAGTTGTACCCCAGACAACTTAATGTTCTACCTGCATAACCCGCTTCAAAACAAAGTAAAGAAGAAAGTTCTACCGGTACAACTTAAAGTTCTACCGGTACAACTTAACAAAAACATGGCAGTGGCAAAGTTGTACCGGTACAACTTAAAGTTCTACCGGTACAACCGGTCGGGAATTGGGCAGAAAGGGCTTTTAAACCGAAATTTTGGCGCCTTTTCATATTCCATTTGCTTTTTGCCATCCCACAAGAAGAGCCCTAGTCGTTCATTTCCCTCTCACAGTTTTTTTTTTCTTTCAAGATCATTGCTTGCTGTGGTTTCCAAGCCCGCCCGATTATTGTCCGTGAACCGTTCGACAGCCGTAAGCCCCCGCAACTTTTTACTAGCATCATGGATCTCTCTCTCTGCGGTGCCACGGATTCGCTTCGACACTTGGGTGATGTTATTTGCGGATTGCCGGGTCGGGAGTGTCCGGCCACAAGATGGGGCGTGAGACTATTATCCATGTGCAATGTGGCCAGCCCAAGCGTCAAGCCAAATAGGTTTTGGGATCTGATGATACGGTCCGGCCATCCGCCATTATTACACATCGCCATTTCCATGGCACGCCTAAGAATACCGGAAGGGGAAGGCATCGAGTTCCTCTATGGAACAAGCAAAGGAAGAGAAAGCCGATGCCTCCCAACCGAAAAGAAAAAGAAAAAACAAGTCGCATCATCTTCGAAAGTGAGGAATTATCGATAAGGTTGATTTAAGAAATCAGAGCTATGTTCACGAGGATTCCGAGGGTGAGCACCTAAAACGGACCCGGCAATGGCAAATGTGGCTCCAATGCCAGAGGGGCGTTATTCTGAGACGCTCCTATATTCTCATCCCATCAAGGAATTATCCAGAACGTACATGTCTCAGCAACAATCGAAGGATCGCGATATTTCACTCGCAGCCGAGAGTCTCACACCAACTCAAGGAAAATCACGGTTGACACCGTATTGAAACTTTGACGGGAAAGCGCCTTTGTGTCACTCCCACTCGATAGCACATGCCTTGGGTAATTATATTCGCCCCGACGCTTCGACCGCCATATCCACTGTGGCATATTGATTTCGATGCCCAGTTATTCACTGAGGCTATGTGCACCCATCCTGTACCCATGAGTGGATTTATGAAAAAAGAATTCGTTCCTGGAAAGTTAAAGCCGGAATACGCCCTGATGAATAAGATCATTCACAATCGGATTTGGCCGAAGGGTTGTGAAAAGTCTCCTACCAAGCACCGTGATTCATTGTTGTACGAGGTTATGACTGAAGCCGATTGATTCATGCACTAGTCATATGGTGCGCCGTTTAGGAGTTCTTACAACATTCGGCTGCAAGCCGCATATTCCGCTTCACTTGTGACTAGTATCAGAATGGGATGAGGGGAATCAGCTAAAGAAAGCAGGTGGTGATACCTAGGACTGGAGCAGATCACGAATGCACCCGATGCTAAGAGCCGAGCAAAGATCCACTCAGACACCACAAATTTCTGCGCCTTCGCATTCTCCTCCCGGACCACTTCTCATCCACAGGCCCCAAAGACCGATCGAAAGCACATCGCCTTTTGAAGAGGATGTGGAGCGACGATCAAGGTGGTTCAAGTGCATTCTCGTGAAGGTAAGCAAATTCGGACCATCGCTCTCTTCGTGCTTGAGAGCCATCTTTCGTGGAGAGCCATGATGAATGCTACTCCGTATTTGGGAGGGAGAATCAAGAATTAGATGACTGTAGTGGACGAGGATCCATCTCTCTCTCCTCATGATGAGGACTACGTCGCATAGTTGTGTTAGGCTAGACTAGGGTGGTAGTCGCACCCGGTAGTGTGACTTTAGCAGGTACAAAGCCAAAATCTGCTTTGATATTTTACCTTTTCATTGAATACCAGTCATTACAAACTTTTAAGACCTCTTTGATTCTACTTATGTTTGCTGTTCCTTTTGACATTATGCATGATGGTTACATGTTCTATGTTATATGATCGCTTACCTTATATCATTCATTACAGTTCACTGCATGCATGACTACCTGACATTTCTTAAATCCATAATCCATATCTGAATAACCAATTTCAGGTTAGCCCTAAGCATAATGTTCATCGTAAGAATGTGGTTGGTCTAATTGAAATAAGGTCGGTACATACCAAAGTGGGTGAAATGTTCTATTCCATAATTGCTATTTCGAGACTTCGCAAAGCTCGACCATACCAAGCGCCTTGTTGAAATTCACCCAATGTAGTTCCACCCAAATTCGCTGTGGACTGAAGAAGACGCAGTGTCAGGGTGTGATGAATACACATTTGAGTGATAATTATAATAGAATTAATATCTAAATCACAATTTACCCACATTCAAAAAGAACAAATTTCTAATTTCTTCTATGTTTTCGTGCCTGCGCGTCTGTGTTTAAAACTATACGCGATGGCTCACCTTGGCCAATATGAAGCAATGTGATGTGGGTGAGCAATCGACGGTCTCGAACTCCAAAGAAAGCAAGGAAAGCACCGTGGACATCTTGTACCGGTACAACTTAAAGTTCTACCGAGACAACTTGGTCGGGAAAATCGGCAAGAACATACTGCACTGCACAACTTGAAGTTCCCACAAGATAAATCTACCGAAAATCGTTGACATATCAGCATCGGGTAATAACTTAAAAGTTTCTACCCACAACTTTGCTTGAAAATCAACAAGAGTGAATTGCAAATTCCAGACAACTTAAAGTTCTACCTATTAAATCTCATGTTCCTACTTCGGATTGTCCCAAAGAATTCGATCCGTACGCGAGGGCACTCTTGTCAACGAACCAAATTGGGAAAATCACATTGGAGGTGGCTATAAAAGGAGGAGGACACAAGTAATAGGGGTTCGGACTTGTGGTTTAGGTGGGTTTTGATGTAATAAGAGTTTTTCTCCATTTTTGAGTGGTACCTTGTAGATCCGCATTTCGCATTTCCATCCTTAGGAAGTTTTGATTCAAGAGTTTGTAATCTTTCAAAGATAAATATTCATTCTGCTTTTAAATCTTAGCATTCCATATTCTTCATCCCCGCTTTACAAGTGAATTCGATTTCTTCAAGCAGTGAATTGCTATGATTAATTGTTCCTCAACTCTTAATTGTTCATATAAATTTTATGGAGTTCTAAACCCCAGACCGTCGGGATCCTATTTGAAACTCACTCGATCACATGCAAAGTCCCTCAATTCCTCGATCTTCAATGGATTGCGTGATATTAACTAGCCCAGCAGAAAAGCTTGTGCAAATCCTTAGTCAAGATATTCTGACAACGTGTTAACGAGATTTCTATTACCGTTGTGCTTGATCATGAATGCAAGCCATGGTCCAGATTAATTGAGAACAAGTGTTTAGTATTATTCGATCATCTTTATTTTCCAAAGAGCACTTAAAGATAAATCCCTCCATCAAAGACCATTTATCAATGGTTCCTAGATGAGTTTATAAAATAAGAGGTGGGACTTACCTGATCAGAAGTGAGTGGAACCCTAAAAAAATCCCAGCATTTATCTTTCCATTTTAAAACATTCAAACCAATCAACCATTCAGTCTACCAACACAACATAATTTCCGCTTGTCATACTTTTAAGTGGGAGAATAGCTCCTATTGATCAACCAAATCAGACCACTCCCTGTGGAGATGACCTGTGGATTCCCACAGTATTACAATGCTAGACGACCATAATTCCTACGCTTGGGAATAGAATTAGGCATACTAATCAGGACGAAGCAGCCATCAAAGAAGGAAATCAAACATCCTTGCAAGATCGTGCAAAAGCGCTAATTTTCCTTCGACATCACCTTTATGAGGATTTAAAAAATGAATACCTTACAGTAAAGGACCCTCTCACTTTATGGAATGAGTTGAAAGGGAGATATGATCACCAGAAAACTGTAATTCTCTTAAAGCTTGATATGACCGGATGCACATGAGGTTGCAAGATTTTTAAAACAGTCGGTGAATACAATTCCGCATTATTTAAAATCAGCTCCAGTTGAAGCTGTGCGGAGAGAAAGTCACAGAAGAAGACATGCTAGAAAAAACGTTCATCACTTTTCATGCCTCGATTGTGCTCCTGCAGCAGTAGTATCGAGAGTGTAGATTTAAGAAATATTTTGAATTGATATCATGTTTTCTTATGGCTGAGAAAAATAATGAGCTTTTAATGAGAAATCACCAGTCTCGTCAAACTAGATTTGAACCATTCCCTGAAGTGAATGCGATATCGTCCCAAACTTGTGGACATGGACGAGGATGTGGTCACGATTGTGGTCGTGGAAGGAATTTCCGATATCATGGAACTCATGGTAGTAATAATTCAAATTCCCAGAAAAGGAAAACCTCATGGAGAAGTGGAATAATACCGAGGTGAAGCAAGAAAATGAGAACTATATACAAAATACACCTTCCAAGACTCATGAGAATAATTGTCATAGATGTGGTATGAAAGGGCATTAGGCGCGTATCTGTCGTACGCCCAAACATTTGGCCGACCTCTACCAAGCATCAATTGAAGAAAAAGGAAAAGAAATGGAAATGAACTTTATTGATAGAAATGGACTAGACTTAACTTATTATGATACTAATTTCTTTGGAGGTCCTATTAAAAAAACAGACTATTTGATGAATGATGAAAATACTGTTACTGAATGATGCTTCTTATATCAAAATAAAATAAAATATCATTTTGTTATTACATCTATTACATTGTTATTTATATTATTGATAATGTTTATTAGTTTTATCTTAAATCCGTGTGTTATTGATCTCAAGATGAATGAAGGTGGTGTATATCTTGCTAATTGTGCAACCACACACATAATTATTCGAGATAAAAGATACTTTATAGATTTGACATTAACAAATGTCAATGTAAGTACCATATTTGGTGCTGCAAACTTAATTAAAGGCTTCAGAAAAACAAACATAATGTTACTAAATGGAACTAGGTTCCATATCAATGATGCATTATATACTAGCAAATCCATAAGAAATTTGCTCAGTTTTAAAGATATTTGCAGAAATGGATATCTTATTGAAACTATGAATGAAGGTAATACATAATGTCTTTACATTACCGCTCTTATTTATAGCAAGAAAATTATAATGGAAAAACTCTCAACATTCTCCTTTGGGTTCTATCATACAAATATAAAGTCTATCGAGTCATATGTTGTCGTGAACCAAAAGTTCAACGACCCAAAAAATTTTGTTCTTTGGCATGACAAGCCGAGTCACCTTGGGTCCTCAATGATGCAGAGAATCATAGAACACTCACATTGGCATTCACTAAAAAACCAGAAGATTCTTTTACCCAATGAATACCCTTGTGCTGCTTGCTCACAAGATAAATTAATAGTCATACCATCTTTTAGCAAAGTCACATTTGAGTCACCAATCTTCTTAGAAATAATACATGGGGACATATGTGGACCTATTGTGGACCTTTCCATTACCTTATGGTCATAATAGATGCCTTTACTAGGTGGTAACATGTTTGTCTTCTTTCGACAAGAAATATTGCCTTTGCTAGGTTCCTCTCACAAATGATCAAATTATGAGCCAAGTTTCCTAATTATCCAATTAGGGCCATCGACTTGACAACGTCGGTGAGTTTACCTCTCAAACCTTTACTGACTATTGCATGTCAGTTGGAATAAATATCGAGCATCTTGTTGCTCATACTCACACCCAAAATGGTTTAGCAGAGTTCCTCATCAAATGTCTTCAATTAATAGCTCGACCACTGCTAATAAAAACCAAATTGCTGACTTCTACCTGGAGACATGCCATTATGCATGCTGCAAGCTTGGTTCGTATTTGACCAACAACTTACCATGAATACTCCCCTTCACAACTTATATTAGGCAAACCAAATATTTCTCACTTACAAATCTTTGGTTGTGCAATCTATATACCAATTGCACCTACACAATGGACTAAAATGGATCCTCAATGAAGACTTGAGATTCATGTAGGTTTTGATTCTTCGTGTATCATGGGTTAACATGAGATGTTTTTACAGCCTGCTTTGCGGATTGTCATTTTAATGAGAGTGTATTCCCACTATTAGTTATTTGATATGATCGGATTATTTAGTTATTGATTTTTACATAAAACACATTAGCATTGAGTTGATGATTTCCAATCCTTTAGCTAAAGGCATGGCACCTAAGGATTTTAAAGATCATGTAGTACAAATGGGACTTGGTTCAACGATGTAATTTTATTGTGCGTTCATTCATTATTTTAATGAAACTCTTATTTAGTCTGATATTTCCTCGTATGGTTTTGTACATTTTAGATTATTATTATTATTTTGAGAAATATCATTAAGTTTGGGCCTTGAATAAACATATGGTTTATTCATTAAGTTTAAAGGTTTATATTGAGAAACTTGATATATTGTAATATATGGAAGATAATACTCACTATAAAAGGACTTATTGCCATGATTTTTATATTTAATTTCCCTTTATGATAGATGTTGAACAATATGGACCAAGTGGGAGAATGTAAGAATATTGGTTCATATTAATTAAGTTTTAAAGTTTTAAAATTTAAAACTTTAAATTTTCTCATCTTTTTTATTCAGCATCCTTCAACCCCCTTGCAACTCTTCGAGAAATAATGATGACCTGAATCTCCATATAAGGAATTAATGATGTAAGTTTTGGGTCCCTAAGCCTACTCATCTATTTATAAAATTTACCATCGAGTTTTAATTGAAAAGGAAGAACTATAAGTGATTTCATTTTGGTTTCTTAGTTTTAACAATTAAGTATTTAGTTTTCTAGTGTTCCAGTTTTTCCTCTATTTCTAAATAATAGCTAGAGATAAGTTCTGACATCTCACTTTCGTATATGATCTGATCGGATTCTGATTTTGTTTGATATGATTAAATTACTTAATTATTGATTTTACACTTCCAACAATTAAAAACAAGAGTTCCAAATTTACACACATTACTTATTTGAAAATCTAGGATTGATGAATTAATCTCAAATCCAAAATACAAATAATAATAATATATAAGAACAATAGAATAATGAATAGAAATGGTTTTTTTTTTATTTTCAGAAATACCAATTCTTAACAATAAAATATGACTACAATCCATAATTAATACTTAATTATAATTTATAACAATTATAAAATTGACCATCATAAATTACCTTTTACAATAAATTATAATTGTTGATTTTAAAACATCCCAAATTATTTCACTTCAAAAATTTGATCTTAATTATATAAAAATTAAAAACATATGAAGTAATGCAAGATAAACAAATTAAGAATTTAAATATTTAAGTCATTAATTAAAATAAATAACATTTACAAATATCCAAGTACTTAATTACATTAAGCCAAATTCGCATTTTCTTTACTTTTGTTATCTCTTGATAAGAGCGTGTGTGTTTATATATTAGGGCTGCAAATCCGACGTGTTATGTCGGATTAAGAGTTAACCAAAACCAAATTTGAACATAAAATGCATGAACCTGAGTATGATCCAACCGACTTCCAACTTGACGAGCTTAACCCCAATTGAAATTATGAAATTCGGGTTGATTTTATGTTGATTGAGTTAATCATGTTGGGCCGGGTTGAGTTAAAATTTTTATTAAATTAAAAAACTATTTGACAACTCTATATGAATTACAAAATTAATTTACACATATTTTAAATAAATAAATTTATATATTTGTGTGTGTTGAATTGAGATTGGTTTTATGTTTATAAGGTTAATTAGGTTGATTAGATTAGATCGGGTATTAAAATTTTATTGAATTATAAAACTATTTGACAACTTTAAAATTATATATAAAACTATTTGGCAATCTCTTAGTTCAGGTATATATATATATATATATATATATATATATATATAAAATACTTGTTTCAAAATAATGCAGAAATTAGTGTCTCATTGTCTCAGTTCAAAACCATACTGTAACTAAGTGATTTCAAAATGATTAAAATCAGTCACCAACTACTTACCAGAATCCTTTGCTCCTTAAAATCGTACTTAATAACTACAGTTTTAATTATTTAAAAAAAATGTAAAATCATTGTCACTAACTACGGTTTTGGTAATGCTCTACCCCAACCACTTGACTATTTCTCTTATCTTGTTATTTCTAGCCCTTTTTCCTTAAGTTAGAGGGGTGATTTTTTTGGCAATTATTGACCTGAAATCACCCTTCTACATCTCTTGTTACCATTTTATTTTTCAATAAAGCTTCGTTTCTTCCAATAAAAATACGATTTAATTTATTTATTTTTGTGTTGTCACCATTTTCAGGCGGCGTGTTTTGCCGCCATCTCAGGCGACATGTGATTTGCGCTGCCTTAAGTGTAATGGTTTGGTTTTCATCGTCTTGTTGTAGTGTTTTTTTGTCTATGGGTGATTCAGACGTCAAACATATTTGATTAAATAGAGACATTAAATCAAATTATTATCATCAATATGATGCAAAATTCGAGTCATATGTATTTTAATCATTATAGAATTATCAAATATGTAGGCTAGGCAATTTATTGTGTTATTTACCTGGATGCTTTGTCATCATTTAGAGTTTTTAACGAGTTTGATTTTATGTTTCTATTGAATGTATTGTTAGTTTGAATCAATCAAATTATTATATTTAAAAATAATTATGATTTTGATGATATGAAAAAAAACATTAAATTGGACATTATTTTAAAATATCTATTATTTTATTATTATTTTTAATTATTTAAGGACATCAGACTAAACATCGGGTTTAACAGGCCCAATTTGCAACCCTAATATTTAAAAGAAGCGGTGAAAAATACGGCATTGACTCTTAATTCATAAGAAAAAATAAAGACATGAGTTTTAATAAAAGTCGGATCCTACGCTCCCATGGGCGCTGTTATTTCAAAAGTACAAAAATACCCCTAACTAAACTTGCAGATTTCAAATTCCAGTTTCAATATAATAATAATAATAATAATAATATAACCATATTGTGAGCACTCAGCTAATAATTTTTTAATATAATATATAGTAATACATCATTCAAATTTAAAATTGTTATAATAAGTTTTATATATGATGATTCATTTGCATATATATATATATATATATATATATATGATGCTTTTTTTCAACCTGACCGGTCGAGCGTGACAGTGGCTGGCCGGAATCCAGATTGCCGTGGGCTGGTCTCTGTTGGCCTTGGGGATCGCCGCCTAAGGTAGGATTGCCGCAGTGCTGGTCCGTTGTGCTCGGACGTGGCACTCCTCTCGCAAAAACAAGGAAGAAGCGGGGGCTCTGGCGCCTCTCTCGTAGCCGCCTCACGCCCAAGCTCGCTTCTTTTCTGCAGTAAAAGATGGACCGTTGTAGGGGCTTAACGCATGCAGACAAGCTTATGCATTCTTCTATCACTGGGTGACTTTGGTAATATAGTATTCGTTTTCCGCTTAGATGATAATTAGACTTTTCCCACTGGACGGAAAGTATTTCTTAATATTATCGTGACGTATTTGATATTGAAAGATCGCCATTAGAATTTATCTTCTTTTCGCGATGGATCCCGCTGATCCAGGATGAGTCATATATCGAACGATTCCTATTTCAGTTGGTAATATTTAGCTTGATCTATGAAAGATAATGATATATTATCGGCATTATTTTTACCCTTATCTACGGACAACATCCGCACGCTTTCGATCCACCACCCACCTCGGCTGCTTGATTTGGCCTTATTCTCAATGGCTGAAAAAGCCCGAATAAGCTCAATGGGCATACCTGGGCAGACGCCTCATATCCCGCCGTAGTACACCAATGTTTGTCACTGGCAGCTCAGCCATCGGGCCTTCATCCCTGGCTAAACAAAAGACTCCACGGTCGCAACTGGGCCATGCCTCCTTCGGTTACGAGCGGGTCGCGGTTCACTTTTTCAAACCCTATTATCGCCCTCACTTCGGTAATGACGGCGTAGCGGGCTATAACGCTTTGCATCGATGCAATTTCACGCACCGCCGCACGTTAGTTAAGGTTTGATCGCCATACACGCCTGCATACTACGATGACTCTTGGTTTTCGGGCCATCTTTCCCACTTCTTTCGCCTCTTTCCGCTTCGTGCACTCTCCGCCTTGTGTGCTCCCAGGACCAAACCTCTTCTTGCTTTTAACCTTTTCTCGGCGCTTCCCCAGATAGCTTTTTGCTTTATCTCTGGACCGCCGTGCCCATCCCTTGGTCTTTTTTCACCGATACGACGAGGCTGCACTGGGCTTCAGCAGCCGTCTTGCCATTATTTGCCACCATGGTCCCGGTCGCTTCTGCGTATTGGAGGTGACTCTTCGACTGTTGTCTGCTCAAGGATCACATCCCATCAGCTCTCAACGGTTGAACTCAGACGCCCAGGCCTTTCCCTCGGATATGCAAGGAAAGTACACCGACAAATATCTCTGAGGGTCTGAATACCTCAAACCGCTGCTCAGCATGCCTTAACTATGGGGCCTAGCAAGGTCGGTCCCTCATATGGGGCCACCTTTGCTAGACGTTATCGACCTCCTTTGGCGTCGGCATCCTCGACGCTTTGACCTCCTACGTGGCTCCTGCCTAAGATGGTGTGCTTCTTCAAGTGGCCTGATAATGGTCTCGCTTCCTCTCGCATCCTTTCATGAAAGTGGGTTTCAAAGATTTCAATGTCCGTCCTTCGCCTCGCCCAATGGTCAGCATTTTGCTGGCCTATTGGTTTTCTTTTAGGGACGTGGGACTCACCCTGGGTGATAGCTTGTCTTTATCTTTTTAGCGCGAAGGAAACCTCCGAGGGCTTCCTCTATTTTTCTCGACGCTCTAGCGCTCCTCTGGTAATTTCCGATCTTCCCTCTTCCCACAGGCTTTGGAAGGGACGCTATTTCTTTGTTAGCGGTCGCAATTGGGAATATGACCCTCTTGACAAGGATCTATTGTACCATGCTCGGCCGCATGGACCACCCCGGCACCTTCGTAGTGTTCGCTTTATTCGTGATAACCCATAGGTTATTGTATTTATAATTCCGTATTGTTTACATACTTCAAAGCCGAATCGACCTCAGCTCGAAGATAACATCAAGAAGACTTTATCGCCGCGGCGTTGGTGAGTGTCCTCCTCGCCCTTATGCGGAGCTGATCAAGTCAGACATTCCCGGTCCTTCGAGCTCGAGTCGGCTGCTCTCTTGCTTGGGGCTGCCTCCTTACCTGAAAGTTTCTCCCGGTGGGCCCTCATTTGCTAAACCCACTAAGGGAGATCTTGGCTCAGTTGAGTATTGTCTCGGAAGCCCCGGAGCATGAAACGAAAAACCCTGGATTCCGTTGAGAAAGATTGGCCAGCTTTGGTCAAAGTTCCGAAATTGGGGGCGTCTTCATCTTCTCCGTCTACTCATGTCCGAAAGCCAGGGCGAAGCGTTGTGCCTCAGGTTGAGGCTCCTACCTGATCTTGAGTTCGTAGCCTAGTTAAGATTACCTTTGCTAAGGTAAAAGGTCCCTTGGGTGGAGCCGTTGAGTAGCCTTTGGCAGTCATTCCCATTATTGTGCGGAATCCGTAGCGGTATTGGGTCACCTTCTCGAGGCGGAAGAATTGGGGAGGAAAGATTAGGCGGAGATGGGGACTCTTTGCTTCTCCTTGCCGAACTCGCAGCGGTGTGATCTCGTCCATTCTTGGGATTACGATCTCGAGGTCGACGCTACTGATGAGGCTTTGGCCTTATCCCTCCCAGTCGCTAAGTAAGTTCCATACCTTGTGGTGTGCGATCCGTTTGAGTTGAGTGTTGATCTTGCATTGGATGTTGATTCTATGTTGGGTGTGCAGGTGGCTACTCATTTAAAGGGTTTGGCCAAAAAGGCTAAACTAAACAAAAGTCATGCCAAAGCGGCCCGGGCTTACAAGGCGAGGGTGGCTTCTCTCAATATGGCGAAATTTTGTTCTGGTCGGGTGCGTATGTAGGAAGACGGTGAAGCAGTCGATCAAAACACACCCGTCGGCACGTGCTTGGGTTGAGGTAGGGGAAGATGAGGCCGAAACAACGAGGAAGAAGCTGGCCGGCGAGACCGGGAGGACCCGGGATGAGTTGCGGGCTGCCTGAAAATGACTTGCTAGAGTAGGGATGAATTTGATGCGCGCCCGATATGAACTTGAGATGGTTAGGGATGAGCTTCTCACATCCCAGGCGAGTTGCGAAAGTCCCCAGGAAGAATTGCGTGCGATCAAGGCGACTGCGTGATAAGAGACGGCGCTCTTGGGTAGGCTCGTCGCGAGGCCTCAGAAGGCTACCGGCTCGGTGGGCAGCTTATTTGAGAGTGCGCGGGCGTGGGGACCCTCCATCGACAAGTAACTCACGGTTTGCTTTCGACGGGATATGAGGTTATAGGAAGATTGAGGGCGAGCTTGTACTCGATGGGTTTCTAGGTGGCTTGCCTTTCGGAAGAGGAATTTGATGGTGCCTGTCGATTTGGTTCAACTTTGACGCTTCCGTGACGAGGGAGGATGAAGGATCCCTCTCTACTGATTATTCTGGAGAACCGGGCACCCCTGCTGAAGTCCACTCTCCTTCTTACGCTCACACTCCTCGCCCGGCTTGATCGCCGGCGTGTGTCGGCCATGGGTTACTGTTTTCTTATTTTTCTTTGGGCACAGGACCACGGACACATGTAGTCTTTTCCTTAATAATCAATCTTTTTACTACTTTTGTCTCTACTTTTTCCATTCACGCTGTTCTACACGAATTGCATTGATTTCTTGGCTACATCGTTTGAGTCAAGCAACTCATGGGATGTTGAGTTGAGTAGTTGAGCTCTTTGGAAGCGGAGCCGTTGAGGCTTCATGATTTGCTGCCTTGTTGGTACCTGCTTTTAGGGCGCATGGCGGTAGTGTCAGTCAGTCGTGAGGCTCTTGGGCTCCTGGCGGCGAGGCCTTGCGGGCCTAAATAACTGGTGATATGACTCCCCAGGGTACGCGTGGCTGTCACGAGTGGTCGAACTCGTCGAAGTGTTCCCAGGCTCCGGCGGCGAGGCCCAGCTGTTAGCGATCAGGCTGGTGATCGATCTGAGGTGCGTGGCTGTGCCCAGTGGTCGGCGAGGCTCGTCAGTGAGCTATTGGGCTCGGTGTGAGGCCTTGTTGGCGATATAACTGGCGTCGACTCGCCCAGGCTACGTGGCACATGCGGAATGGTCGATCTCGTCGAGTGAATACGGGCTCGAGGCTGGGCCTTGTTGGTGATATAGCTGGGCGGTCGACTCTTAAGCTGCGTGGCTGTGCGGAGTAGTCGAGCTCATTAAGTGAAATTTCTTAGGCTCGGGCATTTGAGGCCTTGTTGGCGATCAACTGGCGATCGACTCTGAGGCTGTGGCTGTGCGAGGAGTAGTCAAGCTGGTCGAAGTGAGCTCTTGGGCTCGAGGCGCGAGGCCTTGGTGGCGATACTCTTTGTGTCGACTCCCAGGTTAACGTGGCACAGTAGCCAAGTGGTCGAGGCTCGTCAAAGTGGTATTGGGCTCGGCGAGGCCTTGTTGGCGATCCGGCTGGTGATCGACTCTAAATTGCGTGGCTGTCGCAGTGGTCGGGCTCGTCGAAAGTGAGCTCTTGGGCTCGGTGAGGCCTTGATGGCGATCCGGCTGAGTTGATCGACTCTTGGGTTGCGTGGCGCTGTGCAGTGGTCGAGGCTTCGTCAAGTGAGCTCTTGGGCTCGGTGGCTGAGACCTTGTTAGAGATCCGGCTGAGCTAATCGACTCCCGAGGCTGCGTGGCTGTGCGAGTAGTCGGCTCGTCAAAGTGGCCCTGCGGAGCCGGGCACTAAGGCCTTGTTGTATCTCTTTGAGCTGGTCGACTCATAGGCTCGTGGCTGTGCGAGTGGTCGAGGCTCGTCGAAAGTGACTCTTGGGCTCAGGGTCTTGCGAGGCCTTGTTGGCGATCGACTGGTACGATCGACTCTAGGTTGCGTGACTGTCTTGAGTAGTCGAGCTCGTTAAAGTGAGCTGCGGGCTTGAACGGGCCTTGTTGGCGGTCGGCTGAGCTTATCGACCAGGTTGCGTGGCCTGTGCAGTGTAGTCGAGCTCGTCGAAGTGAGTCGTTGCGTGCAACCATTCGACTTCTGATTTTCTTGGAAAGGTGCGAGCGTCTTTAATGCTGATTTATGGAGAATTTGAAGC
Organism: Tetrastigma voinierianum; assembly: GCA_016808115.1. Classification (NCBI taxonomy): domain Eukaryota; kingdom Viridiplantae; phylum Streptophyta; class Magnoliopsida; order Vitales; family Vitaceae; genus Tetrastigma; species Tetrastigma voinierianum. The sequence continues at coordinate 254,892 of JAEQBH010002016.1, read as the reverse complement.
GTTTGTGCTAATTTCCTAGTGCTTTGGCCTTCTTATAAATGGCGGCTTCATTGCTATGGAGTTTATACTTTGGATATTACGCACTCTTACGGTGCGTGAGGCGAGATCTGCGCGAGATGAAGCGTCAGCTTGATCGTCTTGGGGGATCCACTTGGTCACAGTTTCAGTTTTGTTGGACTTACGCGTGGGAGTTGTGTTTTTCCCTAGTTTCCCCTTTATAAGTCATGTTATTCCCCCAACCGTGCTAGGGGATGTGTCCGGAGAGGGCGATACATCACTTGTGCCGCTTTCTCCATTTTCCATTATTCTTTCTCTTCCTCTCATTTCTTCTCTTTCTCCTTCTCCTTCATTCTCTCTTCCTTCCTTTCTTCCTTTTTCTTCTCTCCTTTTGCACAAACTCTTTCCATCCCTTTTTCTTCTTCTCTTTTCCACTTATTTTCATCTCGTTTTCCTTTCCTTTTTTCTTCATGAAGTTTTTTTTTTTTTGAGGGAACTGCTTGTACTATGTATCTCCAAGATGTAAGGGATGACACTTCTGATTGTAATTGAATGTAATCCGATTGGAATAAAGAGACATTTTTTCTTTTATGACTATGAACTTTCTCGTACATTTGCATGTAATCTTCCCGAGCATTATATATGCGAAATTTGTTGAGACGTCTAACAAAATAACGATGCGCCTTTCAGTCGTCATCCCGAAAATTAGTAAATCTTCATTTAAGATTACAAGCCCAGGAGTCTTGATAAGCGTTTAAAAGTATTCCGTATTGGCATGATGTAGAATTTTTCCCTCATATGTCTGGAGCTTGTAGTTGCCTGATCTGATGACGCGGGATATGATGTAGGGGCCCTCCTAGTTGGGGCCTAGTTTTCCATGCGTTAGATTCTTCCTTGATGGCAGGAGCTTCTTCAAGACTAGGTCACCTGGCATGTAACTCCTAGGTTTAACCTTTTGGTTATAATACCTCGCCGTCTTCCTCTGGTAATCCTCCGTGCGCCTTAGAACCTGTTCACGTTTTTCATCTAGGAGGTCCAAATTTAGATAGAGAGCCTCGTCATTGTGTTCCACTGTCGCTAACTCAATCCTTGGGGATTTTAACTCGACCTCGACGGGACTCTTTGCTTCGATTGCCAAAGGCACAGGGGCGAATGGGGTTTTCCCGGGTTCTTTACGACTTCTGCGTAGTCTGTAGGCCATGGCACCTCGGGAATTATTCTACCCATTTGCCTTTAGATCTTCAGTTGGTCTTCAATGCGGCCTTAGGGTTACGATGGTGACTTCGGCACGACCATTAGACTACGGATGTCTTTGAGGGCGAGTAATGTGAAACCCCGGAAAATCTAAGATTTTGGATAAAGGTAAAATAGTAATTTATTTGAAAATCCGAGATTTTTACATAGATCTTAGGATGATGAAACAGACTTTTCTGTTGAACTCGTCTGTGAAATTGCTTCTGCGTCGAATTTCGTTGGATTAGAGTGGTAGGGTTTCCAGTTTTACACCGGGCGTAGGGTGTCAGATGACACATGGCAAGGTGAGGAGATGCCACATGACACCTCAAGAGAGTGACACTTGGCATTAAAAAGTAATGGCTCACAATTAGCCATGTGTGGAAAGGAATCCCGTAGTTCCATGATAGGCCCCACTTGAGTGCATGATGTCATAAAGGGAGTTAAGAAATAAAAAGAAAAAGAATGGAAAAGTGAGAGCAGCATGAACTTGAGGAAATGAGGAGGAAATTGCCTCCTTTGGCTTCATCGTTTAGTAATGATTGAGGGAGAGAATGGCAAATGAAGAGAAAATGAAAAGAGGTGAGATGAGAAATGAGAAAAAGGAATAGAAAGGCAAAGGAAGGAAAAGAGGAAAGAGGAAAAGAGAGGAAGCGATTGCTTAGAGAGGAAAAGGAGGAAAGGAGAAGGAAGGGAAAAGGAAGATTTTAGGGTTTCGGAGCGTCGACGTTCGACGAGTTGATACTTAAAAAGTTAGTGTGATTAAGGATGCGATGTGGACAAAGGATTGGAGTTTCGACAAACTCGAGAATTCAGGATATTTTCCTACTTGGTTTACTTTCAGCAAAGAACTTTATAATGGTAGGGGCACATTAATGGGAGGCCATGTAAATTAGTTAAGTGCTTTGGGGCCCCAGGGGTATGGATTTCATGGCCAGGTTTCACGAATTTGTGGGAGTTAGGGTTTTAATTGGCGAAAGTTTCTAGGTGTTGTGGTTTATTGTGTGATAATAATGCTTGGAACCAAATTGGTTCATGTTTGTGAAAGGACGGTGAAGTGCCCTGTTGAATGGTCCCAATTTTGAGACCCTAGTTGTAATGTTATGGCTTGCTTGAATAACATACGGTGTGAAGTGTGATGTTAAGTACATACCTATTGATTAATATTAACATGGTTGCATGGAGGTAGATTATATGTATAAATTATAATTTTTCCGGTATGTAAATGTTTCATGTAGTGCTCATTCGTATGTAACATGAGGAAAATCATTGACATCATGCATTCATATGCACGGTCCTGCTCGCGTCAGTCGAGTGTAGGTGCGGGGTAAAATTTATTCCGCAGGTGTTGAGTAAATGGAGTCGTGAACTCGGGAGAAATGGAATGAGAAGTCTAAGGTGAGATTCGCGAGTGTAAATGATCAAATGATAAAATCGTGTTTTGGGCGAACAGCAGGGCCGTCCCCCGGGGTGAAAGTAGCATATTATTCACGGTTAGACATGAATCTCGGCGATGTAAGTTCGTGAAAATGTTGAAAAGGCGTGCGGCGTCCTCTGGTGTAAACACAGAGAATCAAGTGGCCCACAAAATAAGAAAAACTTTGATAAATAAATTGGAGGGTTGTCAAATGGTCCGTCATGGTATAGCACCACGGATGACTTGTTTTAGTCACACTTGGCGGATCCGAGTGTGAGAGTCGTTGGGACTTCGGTGGTGAGCATGAGGGTTGCATCTCATGCATGATATAGACATTCCTTATAATAGTGAATAATTGTATGGAATGTGATTGCTTTGTTTATGTATGCCGTTGCATATGCATTTTAGGTGGAAGCTGGCCCTTGGAAGCGTTCTGGGCTTTGCTCGCCAGTCGTGGGACCCCCTTTCGGTGGGTGTGACGCCCCGAAGCCGGGGGTCAGTTGACTGCACAATCGACAGCGGAATACAAAGTGGAGTCGGGTGCAGCGCCACTGCATCGGGCGAGTCTCCTTTATGCGGGGAGCTCTACCCGATTAAAATACGCATAGGCACATCTGGCTTGAGTCCAGTATATTGATATATCGAGAGATCAAATCACATGAGTATCGGCCACTTGGGCCTGTGATACTCATAATACATACTAACTATGGTCGACTATATACTCAATAGTTACAGAGTTCCATTGTTTTATAACCTCTGACATATATTAAAATTAGGAAAATTCTAATACATGTAGATATCGTCGAGCAGAAGCCCTGTCCGTCTTTTCTTCTAATCCACGGTCTACAGAATGAGCCTTCTCCTCGTACGCTCACATTGCACATGAAAGGGGAGGATCCACGGCGGGGTGAGTACAAAGCAGTGGGAGAATGCATACTGATAAAACACTCACCACTAAGTCTGCGATTCACGATGTTCCAAATTAAACATACATTGGCAATACGTGATCACCTTGAATGTCTACATGACTCGACTCAGATCAGGAGTCCTCAGGCTCTCTCCTTTCATATAAGTATGAGAATTATTGTATTATTAGTGAGCGACCCTCAGATGAATATATATCGATTGGGCCTTTCAGAGCGATTGATATATATTAATTGTTTAATGAATTCTGCTCAGATGAATATATATCAAGCTGGACGCTCAGAGCGGTTGATATATTATTTGGATTTGGACTACCCTCAGGTGAATATGTATCAGCTGAAACATTCAATGGTTGATATATTATTTAGTTTGAATTCTATAGATGATTAACATTTTTAAACTACCCTCAGAACCATTTTCTCTCTAGACTTAATTCATGCACTCACTCCTATAATCTAGGGTGTCCCAATGCGTATGGAATGCATGTAATGCAGGATTCCATTACGGTCTAATCACATGAGTGATGTCATAACGTAGATATATTGCTTTTAATTAAATCACCTGATCATGTTATGCAATTGCCGCATTTCATCATGTGAAGTGTTTCGCTTGAAATTCAATGATCGAACTCTGACATTAATTTAAATGTTTCGACCCAGCATATTTCCACGAAAATATAATTTAGAATCTTTGTTGAGAATGAGTGAAGCCTGGATTATATTCGAAAAATCACAACTCAGGTTCACTTGGTGAACACGCATCTACGACCATTCCAGCCTTTTTCCATACCAATTCATGATCAACACCACCACTTACCCGACACGAATCGGAGTGGAGGCGGCCACGGGCACTCATTTTCTTCCAAAAATTCTATCAATTCGGTCCCAAGTTTTGGGACCGATCAAACGGCTCTCACGGCCTCAAACAACGAAACATTGTGAAACATTTAAAATGGGAGTAAAAACTCAAGTAGGGAGAAAATCCTACCTCAAGGAGTTTGAAGAAACTCCGATCCGGAACAACGTAGCTGTCCGCGTAGAACATTTCTCCTTCTTGCCCGAGCGGAGTCGACGGTCGGATCGCTATTTCTAGAGAGAGTCGGATGCTCTCGCCCTAAATATCCATTTCGACTCTTGGTCTCCCCTGTTTCTCCCGTCAAATTTTCTCTTCTTTTCAATTTGAAGAAGAAAGCCCATAGCCTTTTTGTCTTAGTTCACTTAATCCCATTTGTTGATTAATTTTCTTAACCACGAATTTTGACGTCGGCACTATCTGGATGTCATTTTCATCGTTTAACTCTACTTTCATACCATATGGTACATGAGTACATGCTATATGTGCCTTCGTTGCATCAAAAATCGTTTCTGACACGACGCGATGCCTCAGCGTCTTGGAAGCTCCGTCTCGACAAATTGCAAAATTTTATGTGCTAACTAGATTTCGCGAGGTGATTCAGCGGTACAATCCGTTTAGGTCATCCGGTCTAAGAGGGTGTTCTGGACTTTTCGCAGTAATTATAATTTTATAATCCGTCTGATTTTGCCCTTATTCGAAGTGGAATTTCTCGGGTCTTACAGGGGGACTATCCGAGGAGGCAGTGCAGCGATGAAGTAGCTTTTGAGAAGAAAGCCTAGAAATGTGGCTTTAAGTAAATATTTTGTAAATATGTATAAATCTTTTAGAACAAGCATAGAGAACTATGAGAATATAGTTGGCATATTTATTTTGAGTATTGGTTTGTGGGCTAGAGGCTATTTTACTCGGAGTATCGTCGTGATACGAGATGTATAGATTTTTCGCGGAGTTGTGGGTAGTCAACGGACCCTGAGTTTGGGGTGTCACATGTAATGTCACTATTTCGAGGCTCGGCACGAAATTCCTTGAACTTGGCGTTGTCAAATTGCTCCATTATGCGATGCAAGGGCTCTTGGGATACGAACACGCATATGATATGGCTTGCCACACAAAATTACGTATCTTACGTTGCATGGTGTGGCCAAGGTTCGACCTCGACCCGCGGTGAAGTAATCTCTTTGCTGACGATGATGAATTCCCGTGGCCCTTCCCGAGGGCAAAAGGTCAGTATGTCGAGCCCCCTTTGTTGGAAGGCAGAGCATGAGTGATGGCCGAGGGCTCACGATGGGAGGTGAGATCTTGGCGTGCTCTGGAAGATCTTGCCATTTCCTTACGGTCGGTTGCGTCTCACGAATATTGTGGGCGATGGTACCACGTCTTGGACCTTTCACGCTAATGCAGAGCTTTCAGATATGATTCGCATATGCCCAGCCGTGTACTTCCCTTAGCACGTGTTTAGTGTCTTTTCGGTGATGCACTTGGGATGGGTGTGAAGAAACCTCGCTTGTACAAGCTTCCCTTATGATTAGTGAACATGGCTGACCTCGTCCTGATTTTAGCTGTTTCTTTAGGGTCGTCGGGTAGACGTCCGTCTATTATGTAATCCCAAATGGGATCCATCCAACTCGGCTTGGACCCGATTTGGGGCCTTCCGTCCACCAGGAGATCTATGAGAAGGCTCTGCGAGGTATTAGTGAGGTGTTGACCTGCGGGGTCTGCCTTCTGCCGAAATTGTGCCCTAGTTTGCAAGGCATCGGCTGGGGAGTTCTGCTGCGGGATATGTTTGGGCCTGGACCAGCACGAACTTTTCAATAAATCATTGCCTTTTGAGTCTGGGATCATTCTTAAAGCTTTTGGCCCTTGAGTGTCTTCTATTTGTGGCTGCTACTGGTAGAGTCGGCATGAGACCTGGCGGTCAATTTCTAAAGAATGGGCGAGGTTGAGGCCTGCTATGACGGCCTCATATTCGACCTCGTTGTTGGAGGCTTGGAATCGAATGACGCATATAATGTCAGTCATTAGGAGGTCGAGTGTCAGAAACTCTGCTTCCTTGTCGTTTACAATGTTCACGAAAGTTTCCATATGGGTAGGTGATCCCATTTGCCTGGGTGTTGGGTAGGCTCTGCGAGGTGAATTCTATAATCTGTAAGACACCTTGTACCATTAGATTGTTAGAAGCATATGTCGATGTCGAACTTCCTTTCGACTCTATGACCAGCCATCTATTATTCTGGCAGGGTCTACGGTTTGTGTAGCACTGGCAAATCGGATACTCTGTTGGAACTTCTATGGTATGGTACAAGTGAGATTGGAGCTTCAGGAGCCATTTGTTACTAGTGCCAAGATTAATTTCTCCATCCTCAGAATTACCTCTTTGCATCCTCTCAGGCACGGCGCAATAGTAGACACGGTGTTGCACTCGGTCTTTGTGACGGGAGGTGGCCAGTCGAGAAATTACGATACCAAGTATAGAGTGAGGGCTCAGCCGATGGGACTTACGAGGAATGGGAACTCAAGTGTGCTTTCATCTTGAGAAACTGCCATGCCAGTATCATTAGAAAGGCCTTCTTCGAACTTGGAAGAAGGTGACATTTATCAATACAGATATGAATTGGCCGCGTAGTCTTCCTGTGAGACGTTGGATTTCTTCTGCTTTAAGTGGCAACATATCGACTGCACTCACATCAAATTGCCTATCATAGCTCTCAATGATCTTTACCTAAGAAGCTCTACTGGCTATCAAAGCACTGGCGTCAGTCCGATGTATCCTCCTGAATAAATTATCGTGAATAAAGTATGTGTTTCGGCGGTGAGTGGATTTTACCCGACATGTCATCTATGTACACCTCCATGGTTGTTCCTATCTTATGCGGAACATCACGGCACGACCTGCGGTAGGTAGCTCTGCGTTTTTTGAGTCCAAAAGGCATCACCGATAATAATAGGTTCCACGCCTGTGACGAAGTCTTTCTTGGTCATACGGGTCACGCTAATCGGTTCTTGGCCGGAGGCATCCATAAGGCGGGGAGTTCATGGCCCGGCCGGTGGCATCTACGATGGTCGATTGTGACGAGAGCGTCGCTGGGCTCTCTGTTGATGTCGGTGAATTCGATCACGAGTCATACTTCTTTGTTTGCTTTTTTGGCCAGAATGACGTTGGCTAGCCATTCGGGGATATTACCTCTCGTCGCTCTGCTTGGAGGTTGCCCGACCTCTCGATGATCGCTTTTTGCATGGCGCGTATACTGTTTCTTGGTTTGAAAGAAGGGCGGCGTTCGGCTTATGGGTAAATTACAATGCGATTGATTCCTTCCATGTGCGCCTACTTCCATCTGAACATCTTTGTTTACGTCTGAGTGGGTGAGAGGGTCTTTGAGATCTTATTGGCCCGGGGAGCCGATGTGGCGAGGTGTTGAAGTCGTCATCCGCTAATATAGGCTCATTCTTCGAGGCCGGTCGGGTAAATATTTGTTCAGTAGCATTCAGGCTCATCGGGGATATGTTATCGGCCAGTTTTTGCTTCATGGATCTGAGTAGCATTCCCTGGCCACTCTTTGGTCTCCTCGAACCATTCCTATTCCTCTTACGGTAGGAAACTTGATCATTATGTGGTAAGCGGAGGGAATGGCTTTTATTCTGCGATAAGAGAAGTGCTAACAGCATATTATAGCGGATGATCTACGACGAGGAATCTCATTGTCGTCGTCGCGCTGGCATGGGGATCTTCAAGGTGGTACTAATTGTATTGAGCCCAAGGGGTAATACCTTTTCTCGGGAGAATCCTCACGGATAGTGCGACCCGGGTTCCATTCTCTCCATTCAATGCCCGTCTTATCGAAGGTACGATGAAGATGATGTCATTGAACTTGAGTGGTCGACTAGGACCGATGGGGCGTTTGTTAGCCACAGCTGCTCGAATTTCGAGTGCGTCATGGGGGTCTTGGCATCCCTCAGTGCAGTCGAGAGAAAGTTATGGATGTGTCGGGCCGAGGTAGTTGGACCATAGGTTGTACTTAGTACCTCTGCTGACGATCACTCATAGTGGCCTTCTGGTGAGGTAGTTCCCTCCCCTGCAAATCCTCACGATATCACGTGGATTTCTCTAAAATTTTGTTGGTCTTGAGTTGTTGCTGTTGTGGTGGTAGTGGTGGTTCTTTGAGCGGAGCAGTTGCGAGCTTTGATTGAGGCGATTTTGGTATGAATCGTGAGAGATACCGCGCCGTGTCGAATCTCTATTTCCTTCTTAAATTTGTATCTGATCATCCGTCACGGTGTCTCAGTAATCCACTATGGAACTCACAATATTTGGGTATTGTCTCTTGTGGTGAAGTCTGACTTCATTAGGTTAGCCACCTCGAGGCTATTCGTTTATCTTAGCTAGCAAGGGACTGCGATAATGAAATTTGTTAAGAATCGCCGTGAGGCGAATAACCGTCGTCTTTGAGATTACGATAATTGAGCAGGTGATCTTGGGAGGTTCCCACGCCTTTTCGGGGACCGTTCTCCATCTCTTTAGAGACCTTTCCCGGTCGCTTTGTCTTTTGGGGCTCCGTCCTCGTCGCTTATCTGTCCCGCTTTTTTCTTTATGGGTGGAGGAGCTCCCTTTCTTGGATATGAGGGCTTCTTCACCGTTAATGTATTTTTCTGCTTTTGCGAGCACCTCTGCCATGCTTGCTTGGGGATTTTTGGAGATGGAAAACATCAAGTCTGTCGACTGAATCCCTAATCCAGCAATGAACGCAGTGATCACGAACTTCTCTTCGGGTATATCTACCTTGGGACCTTGGCATTTGAATCTACGGACATAAGACCTCGGGCTTTCTGCGGCGCTCGCTTGATGGTCGAGATGATAACGGCTTTACATCGTCTGGCCCTAATGAAGTGAGAGGCGAGCGCCAATGGATGAAACTCTCTTAATGAGGAGATTGATGACGGAGGAAGCCCTGTTCAGCCAGGCGAGCTAGGATGCTAATGTGATACTTGAAAGCTACGCATCATACGGGATCTTGATACCCATGCAACTCCATTTGGTTTTTGTAAAGTGTTGAGATGATGGTAGGATCTACGACACCATGAATGCTTCGCCTGGCATCCACGAATTTTGTTGGAAAAGGGAAGTGAAGCACCTCGGCTGTGAAGGGTGACTCAGTTTGTTGTACTAAGGTGTCCATAGTGTCAGGAGCGCGTCCTCTTACCACTTCCTTCACACGGCTGAGCTCTTGTTGGAGGCTCTTGAACCTCTGCTCCCATGATTGCTCTCCTGCTCCTTGCTAAGGGTGGCATAGTTCTTCGTTCCCGACATGCCCTCCGAGTGTTCGCCGTTGCCCTCTCTCGGGGGCGGTGTGGTCAGTGCCCCACTGGCTTGACTGGGCTACCTTACGTTGTACCGGGAATGTCGAGATTATGTTGCCTTCATGAAGGAAAGTTGTGACCTTCCTGTGTTTGTCGTGTCTCCCGTGGGCGTTGTATCTGCCTGGTGAGTTGCTCTAACTCTCCTATCAGGCGTTGGTTAGTGAGGCAGAGTGCCTCCACCTAGTTCGTGTTGGCTTGCGTCGCTTCTAACGTGCTGGGAGGTCTGTTGTCTGCGTTACCTGGTGGATCCTGCATCCTTGGTGGATTGACGTTGCTCCTACTTGTGTTCTGGGTTGATACCATCGATGGCCCGAAATCGGTCTTTATATATCAAAGGCTGTCGTTCCCCGCAGGGCAGTGCCAATGATGATGCTTTTTCAGCGGTTGTTTGGGTATTGGGGTCGTTGGGCGGAACGAGCTCTTGTGGAGTAGTCTGCGGCTCTGGATCGTCGGGCTGAGGTAGAAGTTAGCTGCGTCTTTGATGCGAGGCTCTGGAAAGTGGCACTCCTGCAAGAAGCAGAAGAGAGTCGGCAAGGGCTTCGTAGTAGTCGCTCACGATGCCTCGTCAGTTCTTTCTCGAGAGAAAAAAGATTATTATTTAGAGGCAATGTGTTCGTATGTTTGCGTACCTTCCCGCGATAAGGGTGGCTTAGTATTTATAGTACCGTTTTCCAGTTAGATAGTGATTAGGATTCTTTCCCATTGGATGGGATATTTCTTGCTATTATCGGTATCGGATTTGATATTGAAAGAGCAGTTTATTTAGAATTATCCTTCTTTCTCGTTGATGGGATCCGACTTGATCCGCAGGATGAGCTGTTATATCGTGAATTATCTTATTTCCTTATTGGTGATATTTAGTTGGATTTGCAGGATAATATATTGTGGGGATTGTGCTTCCTATCATGGGATTGGCGTCTGCCCGGGAACATGGGCTTTCTTGACTACCCATAATTGACCTTTGGGCCGAGCGGATTAGGCCTTCGTGTTTGGCGCCAAAAGGTGCGAATGCTTGATAGGCATACTAGCGGATTAGGCTTTCATCTTGAAATTTGGCGTAAAAAGGCTGAATCTTGATGGGCATACCTAGCGATTGGGCCTTCATCACAGGTTGGCATCAAAAGGCTGAATGCTTCCAATGGGCATGCCTCTCCTTTGGGGTTTAAGCGAGTGGGCTGCGAGCCCATTTTCAAACCACTATCTATATATATATATATATATATATATATATATATATATATATCTTGATATTTTTAATTATATTAAATAATATTTATATAACGCTTAGTGAATAAATTATAATTTAACTTTTTCCATATTTAAGAAAAAACGCAACTAGGTCTACAAGTTGCAATCTTTTTATCGGGTCTTGAGTGTTATATAGGCGGATCAGGTGTACATTACTAGTCACGAGCTCTACGAGTCAATGGATCGTTAGACATGAACACCTTTAGCCAAATATATCTGCAAAACAAACAAGAAGATGGCGATAGTGTGCCCGCCGCCCCTCCGATGGCTAAGTTAGATTAGGGAGCCTGGAGAGTGAAAGCATCAGTTGATTCAGTATGGAATGTTGTACCTTATTTGGTGTGATTCTTTTCTGTTTTATGGAGGAGGGAAGAGATCCGCTTTTCATGGAAAGTGGATGATTCCTTTCCAAAACGGAAGGGGAAGGTGGCGTTTTGTTCGCGCGCTATGAATTGTTCTTCCCTTTTTGTAGCCATGTCATACGTATCTTCTGCCCCAAAATGTGTTTGACTGCCCTAAGAATGGTTACGTATACATCTCAAGGCTGGATGCTCGGCCATTCTAAGAAGATCATTCGGGCAAATTAAGCGGTACAGAGGTTGGCACCAGGTGCTATACTTTGTCAGAATGTGTGTTGGGCTGTCTTGTAAATGGAGATGATTGGGCCGTGGGGTACGGCTCGTGCTCGTGGGTCTAGTCTATGGGCCTTGTGGTACGGAGGATGCAGACGGCGCAAGAATCTTGTAATCGCACCGCTGCAGGCTGGGGAGGTGCTGCCGAGGCGGAAAGAGTATGTTTGGGACTTGCCTAATGTGGGAATCAGTGGGTTGTTAATGCTGGGGTTTTTCCATGTGTGCATTATCGGGAAATTTCCTATTTTCGATATCCCATATAATGCAATTGTTGGGGACTTTGATGAAGCTTAGGGTCTCTATAAAGGGGTCTCAGGGTGGCGGGTTTTATTCACGTCGTGACTCTTTTATTGGTTTCACGGTGGATAGGTATGGTTAGGCCTTCTTGGTGTTCTCTTAAACCTTTATGCGGATTCTTGCTTCATGAGACTTTATGGAGGTTTTGACATGATCTTCAACTATGGATGTGATTGGGAGCCGCAAGGACTGGGCTGGGGTTTGTCAATGTGCGTTCTGAAGAATATTGTTGATCTTTACATATCTCCTTATGTGCCCTTGTGCGCTGTTATGTTCTTGGGTGGCTTGAAAACTCGAGAGGGATCCTCTACAACCAAGAACACGACCTCGCAGTTTCAACGGGGCTCTTTGTGTTCCTTTTCACCTTCATTAGGCCCACCGTTCTTAGGCTCTGCTTCCACTTTTTCCTCTTTCTTAGCCTTTGCTCCCACTTTTTCTTCTTAAGTAGGTTCAGTATGTGATCCAGGATGAATTGTAGTATGATCACTTGGTTGTAAGCGTCGCTGTGTAATGTTGAACGCCTTTTGGTGTAATTAATAAAATTACATTTCCTTGATATTCTTGTGCCTTGTTACAACTTTTACTTTATCGCACCCAGGTCCCCGGCCAGAGGTACCGATCATTCCTCAGACTATAGGCTGACTCGGATGTTTGGAGTGAGGTCCTTTGGTTTTTCTTGTGAACGTAATGTAATAGGTTGGCCTTCAACTAATCTGCTAGGGCTAAGGGCCCATGAGCCTGACCCACTCTCGTTCACTGTGCCCTAGTGAGCGAGGCGTCACGAGGATTCAAACCGGTGTGGAGGTGATGAGTTAGCGACGCATTTAATGCGTTTGCAGACCCTAGGCGCTCAATGTATAGGGGCCATCATTTGATTTCACCCTTTCCTGTACTTGTGTTCTTCTTCGTTATCCCATCTCCCGCGTAGTCGAGGTTTTCTGGGGATGTGTTGGTGTGAAGCTGCGTGCCTTCGGAAACCGTTGTTGCTGTGCATAATCAGGCGCTTGTTCGGTTGTTTGCAGAGTATGCCTGGTCTTGGTTTTGAATTACGTTGATTTGTGCAGCTCGTAGGCGCATTGCGGGGCGATAAGTGGGATGGGGGTTATGATTAGAATCTGCTAGGTCTAGGTGAATCCTGTCCAAGCCTAGCGAGTTTGTATGTGGTTTTGCCTATTACCATCGTGGTATTTGGCTTGGGGCTGATCTTTTTTTTTTTTTGTCTGCTTGTAGAATGGCGAGAGGTCAAGAAGAGACTTCTACCAATTAGGCGGGTCGCAAGTGAGGACCCGCCCGGGGGACGCCTTCTACAAGAAGCATCATCTTCTCTTTGTTGATGGAGGAGTTTAGAGTCTATTGTGAAATCCCAGATGATATCGGTCTCGAGTTGTTGAAGGGCGAGGCAGTGTCCACTCATGGTGAGGAACACAACGCAATGTGTTTTACCCGAGAACAATTCGAAGCCAGACTTTGCTTCCCGGTGTTGGCCCTTGTAAAGCAGTTTTTGCATTTTACCTAAGCGCCACCCGCTCTTGTCCATCCCAACACCATTCGGGTTCTGACCGAATGCTGCGTACTCAACCATCTTTACCAATTGGATTTGTCATTGGTGGAGGTTTGCTTTGCTTATACCTTGAGGGTATCGCAAAGTGGCCGGATGTCCATGTCAGGCCAGAACCCCCGGTTGCAGTTCGTCACGGGACTCCCTGACTCGCCTAAGATGGAGGCGAAGGGTGTGTTCCGGGTCATCGGGCCTTGGGATGGGGTCTCGGGTTCTTCCGGGCTCCCATTTGATGTTAACTGGACGCAGTCTTTCCCAGGTGTGCATGGATGGTGGGGTCTCTTAGTGGTGTATGAGTCCCAATATATATTTTTTATGTGTAAATTATTGCGGGTTGTTTGCGCAGGGAAAAGCCGAAGGGGAAAATTGGTGAACTGGATGGAGAAGGCCGACTTTGAGAAGATTTGCAGACTGTTGGAGATTTCCGAGTAGGAGCGCCATCATGAGGTCCTCCTTACTTTGAAGCACTTGGGCTACGTGAGACGCAACCCGGCTCCCTACAGTCTTCTGGTTATCCCACTTTCGCTGCCTTCAAAAATTGTAGTCGGGGAGCACTTTGTTGCTACAGATCTTTTATAACTACTACTGGGCGGCGAATCCCCAACTAGGGGTCCGAAGGCCCAGGCTGCCGACCGGGAATTTGTTGTCCGTACCCCGCCCGGGCAGCCTTCCTCTATTAGTGAGGATTCTTGTCCTGTTCAACCAGCGTCTAGTTGGGACAAAGTGGATAGCCGCTTGGAGTGCCGCCCCTTAACTAAGAAGGGCACTCGTCCTGCCCCCCAAGCATTGAAGAAAAAGAAGGGAATACCTAGGCAATTAAAAGTTTCTGGGGCCGGAGCGAGACTTTGTCCTGTGGGTTCCTTCTAAGTCTAAGCATTCGTTGGTTTTAGAAGAAGAAGAGGAGGAGGAAAACAATATGTATGAGCTACTTCATCGCTATGCTGATAGGAAGCGGAAGAGAGATGAGAGCTCGGAGCCGGTGGCTGATGTCATTCCCGATCTGGCCGGGGGATCAAGTCATCCTACTACTGATGGGGGCTCGGAAATGCAGGCAATTATGATTTCAGGTTTGCCTGAGGTGGGGTCGGACAACCAGCCGGCTCCAGAAAATGTCGCCGTGATGGAGTCGAGAGAGGCTCCTCGGGCGGGCAACAATCAAGTGATTCACCCTCCGAGCAAGGCTCTTTGGCCATCGGGCATGGCTAAGAACATGCAATTTGGCGCGAGGCCGTACGCCCGGACGGATGGTGTTGGGTCATATCTCTTGCCCACGCGGCCCGGCTCCCCCTATGGAGGAGGTGTCAGCTCCTAGGCCGGAAGACGTTTAGGAAATCATAGACCGTTGGAGGCCCTTCAACCGGGGCGAACCTACGACTGACCATATGCATGATCTATACCCGACGATGCTGCGAATACCTGTCACAGTTTGGGTCGATGGGCAGGGTGAGGAGTATTCGGTCCCCGTTCCTGGTGGTACTATAAAAGAAGATCTTCTACAGATGATTGAGGATGGGATGCAAGTCTGCAATCGCAACTTTGACCAATCGACGAAATTGGTAACTTTATAATACTGTTCTAGCATTAATTCCTAGTTGCTGTCGTATTCCTAATATGTTCCCTCGTAGGCGGTTGCTGCCATCCTGAACATGGCTCTACAACATCGAGAATTTCAAACCCGGTTGAGAGACGCGAAGATATTGCGGCTCTACGTCCAATCAGTGTTTTTAAATCAGGAGGCCCGGAATATTGCCTTGAAGGAGGCAGAGTTAAATGCACAACGTTGGGAATCGGAAGCCAAAGAAGCAATCGAAAAGGCGGCTCGGGCCGAGGCAGAGAGGGATGCTCGTCATGAAGTGGCGATGGCCCGAGTGGAGACTGAAGTGGCGGGCAGTGCCTGGTCATAGATGGAGTCAGAGTTGGCTCGGGTCTAGCGTGCCTTTGTGGCTTCAGAACAGGCCTGACGGAAGGCGGAGGCGGAGTTAAAGGTAGCCGAGCAGGGCTTGGCTGCTTGTATGGAGGCCGGGCAGAAGGCGGAGGAGGAAGCTAGCCGTTTAGTAAACGAGCGAGTTTCCTTGCTTCTGGAACTTGGGGGTGCTAAAGACGAGTTGTTTGACTTTTGGGCAGAGGTTGCTAAGGAGAAGAAAGCTATGGAGGGGGATTTTGACGCGAGTTGTGACGTGATCTTCAATTATGGCTATGGTTGTTGTGCCTTTGCACACAACATTTGTGGAAGTAAGCCCCGGATCCTTGCCGGGATGCCTGACAAGTCAAGCCATTACCTTTGGAGTTCTTCGTTAATCCTCGATGCCCCCCAAGTGCTGCCCCTGAGGCTCCTGCTACCGAATATGGTGCAACTATTGGAGAGGAACTTCTGGCCGAGGTCCTTCCAACCACTGAGGATGGGCTAAGTATTGAATCGGAGCCTTCAGCCAAAGTGGATGGGGAGAATGAGGAACCCAACTTCGCTACCAAAAGCTAGGGATTGTTGAGCCATATATATATATTTTTTTGTATTCAAATATTTTTCTAGGGAATTGAAACTTTTTGATAAAGGATACGTGGTTTTGTTAATTTTGCTGAGTCCTTGCGTAATTCGCTTTCGTTGAGCCAAGTGGGCGTAGATTGCTGAACCAGTTGAGCGCGTTGGGCCGGATAGGTGTAGACCCTCAATTTTGTCCCTCAACACTTTCATTTATCCTATGGGTGTCACACTTACCCATCGTTCTCATATAACACCATTAGGGCCTTTTGGAAGCAGTCGTCTCACGAGCCTCGGGTGGAGCTATATGTGGTCTATTGGTGCGAATGTAGTTCACTTTAGAGTGTCATCGTGGCTTCTTTAGTTGTGGCATGGTTCCGCAAGGAATAGAGTAAGGCTGGGTTTAACTCAACGGGTTTATTGGAGTAATATCCTTATGAACACTTAGGCTTGTTTTGATCATATCTACCTCATTCGAACTCGAAATCATGCACCGTTTCTTTTGTTGGATACCCTACTCATTGAAGAATTATCTGAAAAAATTTGAGAATTTTTTATCAACCGAATTGATCGGTTGGGAACTGGCTCTACCAGTTTAAAAAATTTTAGTTGAAGCAGGTTCAAATTCAGAGCACCTGAGCTTGTTTCGGTCATATCTCCCTCATTCGGACTCGAAATTGTGCTCCGTTTTTTTTTGTTGGACTCCTTATTCTTCAAGAAAAATTTTATCAAAATTTCAAATTTTTTCTCAATCAATCATTCGTTGGGAACTGTACGACCGGTTCTGAGGCTATGCTTAAAGCTTGTTTTATTGCTATTTTGGGGTCCAAATCCTACTTGGATTGGACATAAACCTATATATCAGTCCTAGGCAGAGTTTGGGCCTGATTGTGGGCCATTTTATTAGGTTGCTGCAACCCACCTACCCATGAGATTCATTTAGTTCTTGGTGGTTAAGCAAAGGGATGATATTATTTCAGCTATTGACCTTGGGAATAGAGGAGTGTTTATGGAGGCAGGAAGTCCAAGGCGATTGTGGGGATTCATGGGGTGCAGAGGTGCACAAGAGTAAGGTGAGTTCAGAGAGAAAAGGAGGGAAAAAGAGGAACAAAGAACATGAAAGGGGAGGAGAAAAGAAAAAGGAAAAAAAAAAAGAGGAGAAAGAAAGAAAAAGAAGGAGAAATTCTCTATATCTGGGTGGGTGGGTCTCCCTCATTTTGAAGAGGATTTCCTACAAATTTGAAGGAGTGGATCTAGTTTTAGACGAAAAAGAAAGAAGGAAAGAAGGGATAGCGGTGAATGCAGCGACGCCCGAATCCGAGGAGTCCGTTGACCAGATTCAGCACGGAGCGCGTATGCCGTATGGGACCCATTACATAGTAAATGACTACTTGGGCCCATGTCAATACTCACCAAAATCTAACCAACTACATTACAATAGTGCAAGAGAGTTGTGCATGCTCTTTAAACATATATTAGGTGAATTCTAAATGCATGTTTCACAAATTTCATATCAAAGCCACAATCAAACTTTCTTCTCAAAACGTCCTCTAATGGCGCCGTCTTCCTGAGCAATCCTTGTACCGGAAATAATGTTCCCTCGACGGGGTGGCTTGTGCCAGTAGTGATAATCTCCTACATGGGTACTCCCACCTAAGTGCACATGTAATGGCAGCGAACACATTCAAGCAAATGCATGATCCTACTTGAATGTCTACATGCCCAATCCCATGTCTCGAGTCCTCACCGACTCCTTCACACATGCCTAAGCCGAATGTGAGAAAAACACTATTTTCAAAACAAAAGGTTTTTGTTCTTGAAAACACACTACCGAGTTTCGGTAAAATCTATTGGACAATCCTCTGAGGCGAATTTGTTAGATAACTCTCCGAAACAATTCATGGGCCCCTCCGACGTGAATTGTTGGACAATCTCCCAACCCAATTCTCCGGAAAATCTTCTTTGAAATTCCTTTCACAACCATTTTCCTTTTTATTTTCTTTCATGTCATGCACTCACACATATCGTTCTAGGGTGCCCCGGTGCATATGGAATGCATTATGCCATTTCCAAACAATTCATGCTAATATATAAATCATGCATATACTAACCGAATTTTAACTCACAACATCATGTTATTTATTCATATCAATAACATCTAAATTAACTCATGGGCTGTCCAAGCAATCGATTTAATTCCAGTGACTCTCACACGAGTCACATAATTATATTTTATATAATTCCAAACACTCATGTTAACACACTAAATTTTCATGCATTAACAATTTCTTTCCATACACACTCGAGCCATTCATCTTAAGCAATATTTTGCTTACAACACACATAGACCGTTTTGGTCCAACAATAGCCGGGATTGTTTTTAACGGTCACATTACCGTCTGATAGGTTGTCGGTAGGCGGCCTCACACTAAGCATCAGTTCCACTTTGTGGAATCGAAATCCATGGCCATTTCCGGCCCAACAACACTCAAACCATAATTTAATGCATAAATTATAACATAAGCTACACAAACAGTCCGTGAATTGTCCAAAACATATCTCTAAATTCCAGCATTTCGGTCCAGTTTGGGTGATCAAGCGACCTCTCTGACCTCATACTAAACTATTAACGAAACTCATGGGACCAAGATCAGATTGGGTAAATACCACCTCCGGTTGTCAAACTCTAATACCGATTTGATGTGTGATGAACAACGCTGTTGATCGACGGAGTGAACACGGGTCTGGGTGAGTTAGTTTCTCTAGTGTTACTCCTCCTTTGTTGTTCTGATCCCAAAGTGACATTTCTGTTTATTCCTCTTGTGTCCCCTCATTGCCATATGTCAAGCCATCATTGGCTCATTGGATTTTTTTATCCACTTTATTCACCCACTTTGGATTTCCATCCAATTAGGAGATGCCACATGTCCACATGGGCCCCACACTTGAGCTAAAGTTGACTCATTCTGCACCTGACCGTGGCTGCCTTGAGCCACTGAAATGTGTCGATGTCCCACCATTCACGCTCATTGCCTTGAAAAACGTGTAAATTCCGACTATCTCGAAATTCAACAAAATTCGACGTGGTAGCTAGATTTTGCGAGACGATTCCAACGGTGAAATCCGTTTCATCATCCGAGATCTAGAAAAATTCTGGATTTTGATCGAAATTACCATTTTACCATTTTTCAGAAAATTAGAATTTTCTCGGGTTTTACAGAATCCTACAGGTAGGAAAGTTGTATGCTTCTCCCGTTTTCTTTTGAGCTTGTCTTTGCCTTTGATGTTTGTAGCATCATTTTAGAGCACTAGACATTGTTTGTGTCAGTTCTCAATCATCCAGAGTCGGAATTGTACTCCGTTTGTTTTGTTAGATTCTTGACTCCTCGAGGAAGGCTTTGACTAATTTTGAGAATTGTTCCCCAGCCAGCCTCCGTGGTTGAGAGCTGAATCGATTAGTTCATAGTTTAGTTTTAAGACGGCCCGGTTAGGGCATTTTTCCTTGTTTGGATTGGTTCTCAGTCATCCATAGTCGGAATTGTACTCCACTTATTTTTTTGGATTTCTAAATCTATGAGGAAGGTTCTGACCAATTTTTAGAACTTTTCTCAACCGGCTCAACTGGTTGAGAAACCGGATCAGCTGGTTCATTAAGTTCTGTTTTCCAGAACAACAGTTAGGGCACTTGACATCGTTTGTGTTAGTTCTCAACCATTCGGAGTCGGAATTGTACTCCGTTTATTTTTTTGGATTTCTAACTATGTGAGAAAGATTCTGAAAATTTTTGAGAATTTCTGTCAACCGTCTGAACTAGTTGGAAAACCGGATCAGCCGGTTCATTAAGTTATGTTTTACAAAACAGTAGTTTGGGCACTCGGCATCGTTTGTGTTAGTTCCTAGTCATTCGGAGTTGGAATTGTACTCCGTTTGTTTTGTTGGATTTCTAACTCTGTGAGGAAGATTCTGAAAAATTTTGAGAACTGCTCTCAACCGGATGTACCGGTTGGAAAATCGGATCTTCCAGTTCATTAGGTTCTATTTTTAGAAATACTTTGCATTGTTTGGGTTAGATCTCATTCATTTGATGTCGGAATTGTACACCATTTGTTTTTTTTAGTTTCATTACTCTGTAAGGAATGTTATGAAAAATTAGAAATTGTTCTCATAGGATCGTCGGTTGGGGGGAACTAATTAACGGTTGTCGGGTTTGTACGGGATGGAATTTATTATTTGGCCGTGACCTTTGTGAGTCCGACCCGTTCGCTCGGTCGGTGTAGGGTTAAGTTTAGGGTTTGAAATGGGGTTTAGTTCAGGTTAATGTGGTTCCATTTTGGATTCGTAAGAATTAGGGTCTATGCGGGTCAAATGGTGGTTAGTTAACCATCCAGGCTTTGATGTGAGCCGAATAGGTGTTAACCATTCCGAGCTGGATGGGGATTTGACTATATAGTGCCATCCGGGCTTTTGATGTGAACCAGATAGGTGTTAACCATTCTGGGCCGGATGGGGCTTTAATCATATATCGCCATCTGGGCTTTGTTGTGGACTAGCTAGGTGTGCTTTCCTGGCAGGCGGGACCGGGGCTTTAATTACATGTAGTGCCATCAGGGCTTTGTTGTGGGCGGTAGGTGTTAACGCCTTTGGCGAGACGGGGCTTTAATTATGTAGCACCATCCAGGCTTTGTTGCGGACCAGCTAGGTGTTAACCACATTGGGCCAGACAGGGTTTTAATTATGTAGCGGCCTAATTGGGCACTTTGGAGGTCCCAACTTTGCCGGCCCGGTGAATGTGAATTTAATGCGATGGTGGTAGGGAACGCTGCTTTCATCGTGTATCAAGCTCGATGATGGCATTGTACCGGCGAAAATCTTGTTCATTGAAAATAATACTTGTTGGTGGTATCCCTGCCTTGATGGGAAGAAGCGATATCGCCCTGATGGTGTAGTTGCTCCATTGAATCGGATAAAATCACGCACGTCGTCGAGGTTTGTCAGTGGCTTTCATGCACGAAGAGTGGGAGGTGCAACGGATCGGCCGGCGGTACAGGGATCAACTAGGACTCTGCGCACATCAAATTCGTTAATGCATAAAGTAAGTATGAGCGCATCATAATGTGGAATGATGACCCTAAATGGGTTAACAGGAGGAAAGGATATGGGGCCGTCAGTCGGTGTATTCTTTGTCTTGCGTATGCAGGGTTACGATTGTGTTTTAGGAGACTGGGTGGTCGCTGCAGGCATCTTTCTTCTTTGCCTCTTGGACTGGTATTGATCATCGGCGGGGCCACCTAATATGTAGTTGATGGCGAAATTTGGGGTTCGGATGAGTTCTGCACCGGCCGACTTCTCTTTATTTGCGGGGTTTTGCTCCTCAGCTTGACTCAGAATCTATCTTACGGGTGATAAGCCCAAATCAATTTCTCCACCAGAAACTTCAAGCCTCAACAACGATTAGTTTCATGGTCGTGGTCTTTGTGGTAATCGCACCTCAGAGATTGATTTCACTGCTGGGGGTTCGATCGCATCGGTGGAGGCCATTTAAAATCGAGATGGTACCGAATGATAGGTAGGAGCTGGTCATATGTGATGTTAAGAGGGGTAAATTGAGGAAGGTCCCCCTTTCGGTCTGATTGTTCTTGGGAGCGTTTCTGGTTTTTGTCCTAGCTCTTTTTCTGCTATGGCTGAGCCTTTGTGGTTGACTTGCCATTCTAGGCAGTGATCATTATTGTTTGGGAGGCCACCCAGATATTATCCTCCAGCGTAGAGTATTCATTTGTCCGTTGGTATAGTTCTTCCATTGTTGCTGGCGGATCCAGAGATAGAGACTAGAAGAAAGGAGTTATTGGTCCCAAGCTTCTTCGAAAGTTTTATAAGACCGCATCCATACTGTATACATCAATTTGCTGAACAACTTGTCCAAATCTTCGGTCCCGGATAGACTCATCTTCCCGCTTGAGGATGGTTTGGAGTGAGCTGATATTTCCTTTTTGCCAGACTGAGCATAAGTATTGGGAAACAAACGCATCTCATTTATGGATCCCTTCGGAAGTTTGTGGAACCAGGCTAGAGCGGGTCCCTTCAGGCTGGCCGGGAATACCTTATATAGGAGACGATCGTTTCCTGCGCTCAGGATCATTGCCTGGTTGAAGTGTAGCATATGATTGTATGGGTCAGAGAAGCCATCGTACATAGCAAACGAGGGTATGAAGAAGCCTAGGGGTGAAGATAACATGTCCTCAGGCCCCCGGACGGTAGAGAAAGAAACCATATGTGGGATGGGGGCTGCCCCGAAAGGAAGATGCGCGAACGGGAATGGTGGAGCAATTACCCAGGGTTGCGCAGGCACATGATCAGGGGCCAGTTCCGAATGACGTCTGTCTCTGCTAGTGTCTCTTCGTACCCAACGGCGCACGCCACTGAGGATCGACTGGATCGGCGCGGGGGCCTCTTTCTGGATTCAGCTTCTGCATTACTTTGGGGTGGCGAACGGTTAGGGAGCGGTGAGTTGCCAGAAGACAATTCGTCGTCTGCTGGGGGATCACTTTTGTCAGGGATGACAGGCTCCTTGCCCTTATTTAGATGGATTGGAGGTGCAGGTTGGGTAGGCCCCGGTTAGTTTCCAAACAGGTTCGTAGGCGATCGTTTTCCTGTTGCAAACGGTTTGCCTAATCACGTAATTCGGCCATTTGTTTGGCCTGTTCCTCTTACTTTGCCTCCATCTCCTGGTGCTGAATGAATTGATCTTCGATGGATTGATTCGCAGGGTTGTTAGACATGGTGACAAATTCGGCGATGCGGTGGAGTGATCGGGAACTACGAAAGCGAAATGGGAGATCGCGAAAGGATGTGCCTAAGCTCGCAAATCGTAGATGAGTTTCTTACTTGGTCGTTCCCGGTGGTGCGATTATAGTCAGAGCTGCGAGGTTAATGGATCGTCGGG
The DNA here is from genome assembly GCA_016808115.1 of Tetrastigma voinierianum. Lineage (NCBI taxonomy): Eukaryota > Viridiplantae > Streptophyta > Magnoliopsida > Vitales > Vitaceae > Tetrastigma > Tetrastigma voinierianum. The sequence goes on along the minus strand of JAEQBH010002016.1, from coordinate 231,960 downwards.
CGTAGACCTCTTGCTTGAAATACTCTGAAACAAGCGAAGGCGGCGGTGGTGTGCCCGCCGCCCCTCCGATGGCTAAGTTAGATTAGGGAGTTTGGAGAGTGAAAGCGTCAGTTGATTCAGTATGGAATGTCGTACTTATTTGGTGTTATTCTTTTATGTTTTATGGAGGAGGGAAGAGACCCTCTTTTCATGGAAAGTGGATGATTTCCTCCCAAAACGAAAGGGGAAGGTGGCGCTTTGTTCGCGCGCTATGAGCTGTTCTTCCCTTTTTGTAGCCATGTCATACTTATCTTTTGCCCCAAAATGTGTTTGACTGCCCTAAGATTGGTTACGTATACATCTTAAGGCTGGATGCTCGGCCATTCTAAGAGAGGTCATTTTGGTAGATTAAGCCATCCGAGAGGAGGTTGTGCAGAGTGCAATGCCACACATAAATAGGATGTATGTTTAGGCTTTGTCTTTGTAAATGAATGATTGGTAAGGTGGGTTGACTACCGTTATATCGTGGTGCTCCAATGCGGGCCACGTGAACTGGAGGATCTGGGCGAAACTGCGTCTCATAGCATGAAGGAGCCACAGCACCAAGGCATATCGTACGTGGGGTAATGCCAGTTCAGTGAGACGGGCCCGTAAGGGTAATAAAGCTACATCTTGCTTGTGATTACGTTCCGATACTCAGAATTCAAATGTAATTAGTATAAAGGCTCCGATCGTCTCAACATAAGAGACCTCAATCATGTCAATTACATGTAGGATGGTTAAAAACAAATATATTGATTGACCAATGGATTGAATATCGATAATTTAGGAGACATGATTAATGGCGGGGTCCACTAGTGATAAAATGGAATATGTTAGGGGTTAGTCTATAATTGAAGGGATGGGATAAGAGCTGTTGGCCGTTGACTCTCCCAAGATTATACTTTTATTATTTTGTCAAGTTTGAGAAAATAAAAGATTTATTTAGTTATTTAGTTGTTTAAATTTCAAAATAATAAAATTAATTGATTAAAACATGAAACAATTTTTATGATTATGATTAGTTATTCTCTTATTTATTTATCATAATTAATTTCTTTTAATTTTTTCTCTGTTACTTTTTTTTTTTTTTAAAATAATGAGCTGATTTGTTCTCTCAATAAAATAATTATTTCATTAAAATCTGAAATGTAATTTGTTATGTCGCGTTTTAAGCGTGGCTGAAAGAAAAGCGGCGCTCCTTTGAAATATAAATGACGCGTTAAAGGAAATGGCATTTTAGTTATATTCCAGAGGTTGAGTACCAAAATTTTAGACTTCCATTCTATATAACCAACCACCTACCTTCTAGATCGGAAACCCTCGATTCGTCTTCTACTACGAAAGGGCAAAAAAATGTCTGGATATCCACACGCGCCACCAGGCCAGGGCTACGGATACGGTGCGCCGCCGCCGGGGCAACCTTATGCTGCAGCTGCAAATCCCTATGGGGCGGCCCAGCCGCCGCCACAAGGGCACCAACCGTACGCCCCGGTGGCCACACCATATGGCGCGCCATCGGCACCGTACGCAGCAGGGCGGGAAAGGCATAAGGAGGAGCAAGCCTACGGAGGGCCAGCCACCAACCTCCGCCGGCGTCCATGGGAGGGTACCCGCCGTCGGCTCCGGTTTACGGAAGCCCCTTCGCGTCGCTGGTGCCGTCGGCTTTCCCTCCCGGAACGGACCCCAGCGTGGTGACATGCTTCCAGATGGCGGACCAGGATGGTAGTGGGTTCATAGACGACAAGGAATTGCAGGGGGCCTTGTCTTCGTACAATCAGAAGTTCAGCCTCCGAACCGTCCATCTTCTCATGTTTCTCTTCACCAACACCAATGCCCGAAGGATCGGTGAGTTTTTTTTTTTTTATTTTCTTAGGGGTTTCGGAGCTTGAAAGAAACTTATTTTATTAAAATATCCAATGTTTTAAAAATCATATAGTTATTCATTTACTATTTACTAGTCCGTGAAGAAACTTATTTATATAAATATATATTTAATTAATAGTAATATATAATTTTATTAATATCTAAAATAATCATAATAACAACATATTTTTTAATTATTATTTAATTGAATTTTTAGTTACAAAACTTTTTTTATTAAGTAGCTTGATGTAGTTTCGATATAAAAAGTATCAAAATGATATCGTTTTCGGTTCAGATTGTCGGTTCATTTGATTTATCGGTTTGATTGTCGGTTCATCTGGTTCTTAATCGGTTTAATAAAAAATGGTTTTTTGTATTTGGTTCTTAATCGGTTTAATAAAAAATGGTTTTTTGTATTAAATGAATCAGTTTGTTTGGTCAGACGAATGAAGCGTCTGATTCGATTTTTAAAAGCATTGAAAAATATCTTTTTCTTTTGAAAATATTGTATTAAAATGACTGATCTTGCCTCCCTCCCTCCGCCTCCGTAAAGCACGTGGTGGGTGGTATTGATTGAGATTTGAGATTCCACGCGGATTGTTTCTAGATAAAGTAGCTTTAGCTCATGGGGGCATGTGGGAGTGGGATCCTCATCCTCTGTACTAAATTATTTTATTAATAATAAGTTTGTTTTTTCTCATGAATGGAAAAACAGGGCCAAAGGAATTCACAGCTGTGTTTTACAGTCTTCAGAACTGGAGGGTGAGTAGTAGTAGTAGTAGTAGTAAGACCATCTCCAACCCATAACATCAAACATCAAAATGGTGTAACTTTTGCACCAAAATGATGTAAACACCATATTTTACACCATTTTCTCTCCAATTTTACACAATTTTCTCTCCAATCCTTTACACTATTTTTAACACCAAAAAAGAATATTCCTTTTTTATCACATTTTTATATTAATTTTTTTAAATCCTCAACTTTTTATCTATTTCACCAAGTGCACAAGTATTCGAATTTGAAACTTGAAACTGAAACTGGGGTTGCAATTTTGTCAGGCAATATTTGAGAAATTTGACAGGGACCGTAGTGGGAAAATAGATGCTGGGGAGCTGAGAGAGGCCCTGATGAGCCTAGGATTTGCTGTTTCCCCCGTGGTGTTGGATTTGCTTGTTTCCAAGTTTGATAAGAGTGGAGGCAGAAACAAGGCCATTGAATATGATCATTTTATTGAGTATGTCTTTTTTTTTCTTGGGTATACTTTTTTCCCTGATCTAATTTCTATTACTTATATCAACATATATCTTTTTGCATGCAGGTGCTGTCTCACGGTTAAGGTAAGTCCATAACAATTTGGACTCTGAATTTTATTTGCTTTGAATTATATTTTGTTAGAACATAACAACACTATCTAATCTGGTATCTAAAATGTTTGTATATACTAACTTAACTTACCAAGTGCTGCCTGTTGATTAATTCTTATTTTTCTTCAAAAGAGCATCATCTATAAATCATCTAAGTAGTATGGGGGTGGTGGTTGTTTTTCATCAACACTTTGTCTCCGTTTGGAACCAGAAAAGTACTAGGGAGAAGAAAAAAATGCTTAAAAAAATGATTTTCTCATGTTGTAAAATATAAAATATAATTAAATATAATCAAAATTTCTCAAAATTTTATATATTTTTTAATTTTTTAATCCTTAAAGCGGGTTTAAACTAATTTTTTATTTCATTCCATATTCTCTTTCTTTCTGCCTTTCCTTTTTATTTTGTTTCCTTAGTATTTTCAGATTCCAAATTCCGAAAGGAGACTAGGGGTTTTCAAAAAGGATAAGTAATAACTGATATATGGGTTGGAGTAATATATTTTGGTTGACACACTTGAACAGGGGCTGACAGAGAAATTCAAGGAGAAGGATAGCATGTACTCTGGTTCCGCAACTTTCACATACGAGAATTTCATGCTCACTGTGTTGCCATTTCTTATTGCCTAGTAAGTAGCCAATGTAAATGTTATTCTCCTTTTTAGTAGTGGCCAATGGCTCTCTATTTCTTATTGCCTAGTAAGTAGCCAATGTAAATGTTATTCTCCTTTTTAGTAATGGCCAATGGCTCTCTCTACCTTTTAACTTTCTACATTGCTTTGCTGTAATGTTTGTTTGTCCACTCCTGCTGCTGTAATTCCCCTTTTTCTTCCCTTTGTATTATCACTAGTTTGCTGTTCCAAGCTTTTATCTTCTTCACCATTCTGCCTTAACCCTCTTTCCATCTTGTAGAATCCTTCCCAAATATCCCCACTAAACATACCCAACTACTTCTAAAATTACTTACCTTTTAAAGTTCTTTTTTAAATTTATATATATATATATATATATATATATATATATATATATAATTCGCATTTGAGTCACCGATCTTCTTAGAAAAGAATACATGGGGGCATATGTGGACTAATGGTTTCAGACTACCTTATGGTCATAATAGATGTCTTTACTAGGTAGTCACATGTTTGTCTTCTTTCGACAAGAAATATTGCCTTTGTTAGGTTCCTCGCACAAATGATCAAATTACGAGCTCAGTTTCCTGATTATCCAATTAGGGCCATCGACTTGACAATGCCGGTGAGTTTACCTCTAAAACCTTTACTGACTATTGCTTGTCCGTTGGAATAAACATCGAACATCTTGTTGCTTTTACTCACATCCAAAACGGTTTAGCAGAGTCCCTCATCAAATGTCTTCAATTAATAGCTCGACCTACGTTAATGAAAACTAAATAGACGACTTCTACTTGGGGACATGCTATTATGCATACTGTAAGCTTGGTTCGTATTTGACCAACAACTTACCAGGAATACTCCACTTCACAACTTGTACTAGGCAAACCAAATATTTCTCACTTACTAATCTTTGGTTCTTGTAATCTATATCTGGAGTGTAGCTACGCGTCTTGGCTAAAATGGATCACTATGAGACTTGAGATTTATGTAGGTTTTGATTCTCCGTGTATCATAAGCTAACAGGAGATGTTTTTATAGTTTGCTTTGCGGATTGTCATTTTAATGAGAGTGTGTTCCCACTATTATGGGGAGAAAAGTCGGTTCTAGAAGAATGACGAAATTACTTGGAAGACATCTACAATGTTTCATTTTGATCATCGTACAAATCAATGTGAATTGAAAGTTCAAAGGATCATTTATTTGCAAAATTTTGTAAATCAATTACCATATGTTTTTATTGAAGTGACAAAGCCATATATACCCGGCTGTGAATACTCCGACACAGATTAATGTTCCTGAAGGACAAGTAGAAAATGAGTCTAAAATACGCTTGAAGTGTGGAGGTCTTGAAACCAGATATAACTACGAAGAGGAGAAACATGAAAATGAGAATTAATCTTTGAAGAGGTGCATGATAAACAAAGGCCCTTATAGAGGCATATGATAAACAAAAAACCTGAAGAGGTATATGATGAGGCCCTCTGGGGCATATCATTGAACAGAAATCCACGAAGAGGTTCGAGATAAAGCGGCCATGAAGATGACAAATTGCACGAAAATTACGAGATACCCGATAAATTGTAATGCGTAATAGAGAAAAAGTAATGAGTTGAAATAAACTCGTTATCAATAATATTTTTGCTTTCCAAGTGGCCTTAGACATCATAAATGATGAGATTTGACAGTAAATGTGGAAGAATGTGAATATAGAAATAATTAACGAAATGGAAATAAATTTATCTGACGAGAATCAGACTTGTTAATGAGACAAGAAGTTTTTGGATCTATAGTCCAAACACCTAAAGGTGTAAAGTCTGTTGGGTACAAATTAGTATTTATACGAAATCACTATAAAAATAATGAGATCATAAGATATAAAGCGTGATTAGTAAGAGGGTTTCGCATAGGCACCTTTGGTGACTACGAGAAACATATTTTCTGTTATGGGCTTATGATCACTTTCAGCTTCTAGCGGCGAGTCTAAGAAAATTTGGATATGCATCTCATGGATGTCATCACGAAACATCTATATGGATCCGCAGAATAATGGCATTATATATGAAAACACTGAAGAATTTAGATTGCCTGAAGCAAATGATACAAAGTCTCATAGTATGTGCTCAATCAAATTACTCTCTATATGAATTAGGCTTAATCAGGACGTGTAGTATAATCGTAAGCAGTAATTTATTGAAAGAATGGTATCGCAACGATCACCTTATGCTATGCATCTTTATTAAGAAATCAGAAACCAGATTTACAATTATTGTTGTGTATGTTGATGATTTAAACCTTGTTAGGACTCTTGAAGTGTAAAGCCCCATCCCTTGGTAGAGTGGCGGGAGAGGGGGATCTTCACGTAAGTTGAGGCTTTAAAAGCTTTGATTTTCTAACATTAATTGGGCCCATTTGATCATATGTGTAATTGACATAAACATATCCCATCGTATAGTAGTGTTTAAATGTTCTTGTACATAAATTCCTGAGTCTCATTTGCTTGTACTTACACAAGTTCCACTATTACTAAATATTACATTTAATTTACAAAAACAAAATCAAAGACCTATATAAGAAAGACTCCTAATGTTGTGTTGGCTTTAGCGAATGTGGAATGTCTTTGACAACCTCTTCAGTACCTACACGAATGAAACACTCGTGTTAAACTTATAGCTTAATGGGAAAACAAATAACATATATGACCACATGCAGTGGTCTTCAATTACAGTATATATATAACATAATTCATATATCGAGTTTTCACATCTCTCGTAGGAGTATATAACAAAAATCTTGTAACAAAAGGTACCCATAGGTACACTATAGAATATAACTGAATTACTTTTAATTTCATATCTCATATTATTCATGTACACAACATATAAGTATTTGCCTGCATCGACTGGTAACAATGAATGAGAGGGACAAATCCTGATAGGGTACTTTCGAAGTGCGGTATAATACTAAATAAGGTCTTAGGAAACTTACGGTATGTGTTGTTCCACGTAATAGAGGTGCCATAACACTATGCAGGAGTCTTAGTGAGCGAGTCTTGAAGCACTAAATAAGAGTCTTTGAAGCACTAATCAGTCTTAGAAGCCTTGTCGAGTTACTGATGGGTCGCTATTCGGTCTTGAAGCGGGTCCTTCACAACTATATATGTATTTCATAACTTGTTATATTATTCTTATTCATATTCTTGTATTTGGATAACACAAACAAATAAGGGTAAGAAAACAAAGTCTATCGAGAAATAGGTTCGCCGAGGCGGCGAGGTTCATAATTGCATATAACTTGTATACAGGTACAGACTCTTTCATTCACTTGTTAGGATCCTACATTAATCTAATTGATGTTTTTAGAATTCATAGAAGACAAGAATAAAAACAAGACTTCAGGTTCTCCTAGGCGAAGCAGAGACTGGGAATTTTGGGGCTTCGATTTCACTTAGGCGAAGAGAGCTTTGCCTAGGCGAAGGAATTTTGAGGTTTCGGGTTTGCCTATGCGACAAATCTTGGCCTAGGTGAAGAGATGTCGAGCAGGAAACATAAATGGGCGTTTTTGCCTTATTTCACCAGACAAATTCAAATACAAAACAAAGCAAACTCAACCAACTACAAAAGTGACTTGAACCAACCAAAATACCTTTATAATGAGAGTTAGGGTTTTCCCTAACCCAAATATAGACAAAGAGGGAGTTAGGATAGTTTTCTAACCTTGATCTTGAAAGACTTGAACCAAACTTCTCTTTATCTTCTTTTCATCCTTCCTTTTCACTTGAACAAAGAGAACCCAAGACAAAGGAGAGAATCAAACCAAAATTGGCTTCTTCTTCCTCAACCGTATGCCCTAGCCTCCTTAAGCCAAAAATGAGGAATTCCCAATCCTAAAAAACAATGTTTGTCTTAAAGGAGTTTGGCCTAAAGTTTGCCTTATTGTATTTTAGTCTTTCTTCATTATTTCCTTTGCAAATCATCTTATCAATATTCTACTTTATCATATAACCATTTAGCTTAATGTCTCTTAAGTCCCTAATTTGACATTTTACCATTATCACATTTACTTCTTTAATAATTTTGGTTATATCATTTTTCACACTTAGCACTTAAATTCCCGACAAATACAAATTTAACTTATATTATATCCTAAATATGTCATAAAACTACTATGGTATAATTTGGGGTATTATAACTCTCCTTCCCTTAAAAATTTCGTCCTCAAAATTATACCTCATAGTCAATTTTGGTTCCCAAGTTGCTTCCTCCATACCATGGTGTTGCTAAAGCACCTTTACCAAAGGGACTTGTTTGTTCCGCAATTGTTTCACTTCACGAGATAGAATGACTTTTGGCTCTTTATCAAAAAAGAAGTTTGAATGCACTTGTACATCTTGTACTGGTAAAATGTGTGATTCGTTAGAACAATATTTTCGAAGCATTGATACATTGAACACATTATGTAATTTGGTCAACTCCGGTGGGAGAGCCAAACGATATGCCATTGGTCCAATACTTACTAAAATCTCATAAGGTTTGATAAACATTAGACTCAGTTTTCCTTTCTTTTCAAACTGGAGTACTTTCCTCCATGGTGATACTTTCAAGAAAACTATCTCCAACTTCATACTCTATGTCCTTTTTTTTCAGACCTGCATATGACTTTTGTCTATCACTAGTTGCTTTTAACCTTTATTAAATGACTTGAACTTTTTCTTCTGTCTCTTTCACTATGTCAGGACCCAGTTACTATACTTTCGTTTAGGTGCATCCAGCGTCACATGGAGTTATTTCTGTAGCCACAAAGCCGTAGGAAATGTACGATATTGAGCGATAAGCGTTGTTTATAGACAAATTCCATAAGGGGAATATACCTATCCTAACTTCTAGGAAAATCTAGTACACAACCCCAAAGCATGTCCTTTAACACTTGAATCACTCTTTCAGATTGTCCATCTGTTTGTGGATGGAAGGCGGTACTAAAATTCAGTCAAATACTTAAGGCTGGCTGTAATTCTTTCTAAAACCTTGACGTAAACCGTGGGTCACGGTCAAATATTATTGACAATGGAATCCCATGTAATCGAACAATCTCACTCACATACATTTCTGCTAATCGATCCATGGAATAGTCAAGTCGAATTGGTAAGAAGTGAGCAGACTTTGTAAGTCTGTCGACGATTACTCAAACTGAATCATGTTTCTTTTAGGTGAGGGGAAAATCGGATACAAAATCCATAATTATGTTGTCCAACTTCCATTATGGAATTGGAATGAGATTTAACAGACCGAACGTTCTTGATGTTCAACTTATACTTGCTGACAAGTCAGACATTTGGATACATACTCTACTTTATTCTTTTTCATCCCTCGCCACCAATAGTATTGTTTCAAATCCTGGTACATCTTATTACTTCTAGGATGCATGGTGAATACGGTATTGTGACTTTCATACATCAATTTCTTTTTCAATTCTTGGACATTCGATACGCATAATCTGTTCTTGTAATAGAGACCTCCCATCTCCTTCTATAGAATAGTTAGTTTTGTCTCCATTTCTAACTAATTGTACCCTTTGTTGTTACTTGACATAATTTTTCTGAGCATCTATTATCATTTGTTTCAAATCGGGCATAACTCTTAATTGAGCTAACAAGGCTCTATTAGATGTAATCTCAATGCACAGTGTTTCAGGGACAAAACATAAAATGTTTTTCTACTTAAGGCATCCGCCACCACGTTAGCTTTTTCTGGGTGGTAATCAATTATGCAATCATAATCCTTAAACAATTCTAACCACCGACGTTGTCTCAAGTTTAGTTCCTTCCGAGTTAACAAATACTTAAGACTTTTATGATATGAAAATATTCTACATTTTTCACCATATAAGTAATGTCGCCATATTTTTAAAGCGAACACTACCGTTGCTAATTCTAAATTATGTGTGGGATAATTCTGTTCATGTGGTTTCATTTTGTCTAGAGGCATATGCCACTACTTTTCTATCTTGCATAAATACACATCCTAAACCAATTCTTGAAGCATCACTATACAAAGCGTATTCTCCACTTAGAGTAGGCTGAGTCAACACTGGTGCTTCAACCGGTATTTTCTTTAACTGTTCAAAACTTGACTGACACTTTTAATCCCATTCAAACTTCACCCATTTCTGGATTAACTTAGTAAGTGTAGAGGCTATGATGGAGAATCCTTTTACAAACCGTTAGTAATACCCAACTAGACCTTATAAACTTCTCACCTATGTTACATTTTGAGGTGGTTTCCAACTCACAATCGCTTCAATCTTCACAGGGTCCACTCTAATACTCTCTGCAGACAAAATATGGCTTAGGAATGACATTTCCTTAAGCTAAAAATCACATTTACTTAACTTTGCAAACAACTTTTTGTCTCTCAGGATCTGCAACACTATCCTTAAATGATATTCATGTTCTTGTGCATCCTTAGAATACATCAAGATGTCATCTATGAATACCACTACAAACTGATCCAAATAAGGGTGGAATACCCTATTCATCAAGTCCATGAATGTGGCCGGTGTATTAATCAACCTAAATGGCATTACTAAAAACTCATAATGAACATATCGAGTTATAAAGGCTGTTTTCGAGACGTCAACATCTTTCACCCAAAGTTGATAATATTCCGATCGCAAGGCTATCTTTAAAAAAACACTCATTTCAACTGATTGAAAAGATATTCTATTCTCAACAAATGATATTTATTTTTCACTATTTCCTTATTTATTTTTCGATAATCAATGCACATCTGAAGAGTGTCATCTTTCTTTTTAACAAAAAAAACTGGTGCACCTTAGGGCGAAACACTAGGTCGGACAAATCCCAAGTCCAATAGCTCTTGTAGTTGAGTCTTCAACTTTTTTAGTTCAGTGGGAGTCATATGGTAGGGTGCCCTAGAAATAGGAATCGTTCCATGTAAAACTTCAATAGTTAGGTCTACTTCTATTTCGGGTGGTAAACCCAGTAATTCCTTGGGAAACACATTAGAGAACTTTTTTATCTTCGAAATATCTTCTAGATTCGCCTGTCCCCTCTTAGAGTTAAGCACCAAAGCCAAAAAGGTTTCACAACCTTTTCTAAGAAAACGCCAGGCTTGCATAACAGAAATTACATTGATGGTTCAGATGCGGAATCTGGGTGTACGATTACCTCGGCGAATTGAACATTTAAGCACTACTGTTTTCTTATCAAAATCAACTATAGCTTGATGTTTGGATAACCAATTCATCCCCAAAATCAAATCAAACTCATGAAAAGGCAAAACAATCAAATCAACTGAAAACTCTCTATCATGGACCTTTAGAGGACATTTCTTATACACTCGGTTGACTCTAACATTATGCCCCATGGGACTTGTAACATGCATGTCATATGCTAAAGGATCTACTTGTAACGCCCTAAAAATACCCTAATAGTTTTATAACATGTTTAAGTTTTAAAATAAGTTAAATTGTTTTTTTTTTGGAATTTATAATATTAAAGATCAAAAAAAAAAAAAATGATAAAACCTGGAAATTATACAAGAATTGAGGTTAAATTGGTAAAATGTCAAAATGAGGACCCAAAGGTCATAAATGAGTAAGTGTATATGCCAAAATGGAAAATTTGATGAAATGAAGTGTAAATGAAAGACAAAAGAAGGACCAAATTGCAAAAAAATGGGAAAATGAGCAAAAATGTTAGAGCCAAACATGGCCTTATGAAGGATGTGGATTAAGACCAAATTTTGGTCTTAGAATGAGAGAGTTCTCATTTGGGTAAAAGAGAAGAGAGAAGGGCATGGTTTAGAGAAGCGACCAAGTTAGTGTTCTCTCCATCTTGGGTCCATTTGATCAAGCAAAGGAAGGCAGAGTCAGTAGTGGGGGGAAGAAATCAAGAGATTTAAATTATTAACCCTAACTTCCCCTAAATGTTGTGTTTGGGTTTTGATGAGGCTTGAATCATTTCCACCCAAATGTTGTGTTGGTTGATGAAAACCCCAAATCGGAATAGAAGTGTTTTAAATGGTTGTAGATCAGTTTTGAGGTTGTTTGGGTTAAGTTTCAAAGTGCTTTTAGGTTAGGATTGGTTTTGAGGAATTTTTATATAAAGGAAATGTAGAGGTTTTAGGGGAGGTGTTGTCAAAATTTTCTAAAACCCATGTTTTTGTTTAGTTATAACTTAACCATCTCTCATTCAAATTGAGTGATTCAAATTTCTGAGTAAACTAGACTTCTATAAAAACAAATCTCCTTGAAGTAAGTATATTCAAATTTAGACTCTATTGGACCCAAAAATTCATCAAAGTGAAGCTCTATTTTCGAGCAAATTCTGGTTATGTTTTTGAAAATAGAGTAGTCCTGGTTGTTTTGAACATATCTTGAGTTTCGGTGCTCCGAATTGGATGATTCCAACTTTTGAATAAAATAGATTTATGGGGGAACAATGGATTTGAAGGAAGTTAGGTAAAATATGACTCATTTGTTTTTAGAAAATTTTACTTGAAGGAAGTTGGGTAGAAAACAACCCTAACTAGAAACCTAAATAAGCCACTAATATTGTTCTCTAATTGTGATGGATTAGGGGTTGGTGAAGAGGAAACCTGACCCAAGAACGGGATTCCGAGGATATGAATTGAGGAGTGACAACCTTTTTGAGTTTGTTCTCCATACCCCTCTTCTTATTTCAAGTTTTGTGATTGTTGGTTGAAATGATTTTCAAGAAAACTACATATGTAGTTTGTTTTAAGCGATTTGGGGAAAAATTGATTTCAAATGCATTGCCATAAAAATTGCACGATCATCAAAATGTATTGTTTTGGTATAAATGTATATACAATATTGTAAATTAATATGACTGAGTTTTAATGTCATTAATAGAATGTTATTCGTCATATTCGAGTTAAGGATATATTGGTATACCAATAAGGGTCAAACTAGCAGTACTGTGAATGAAATGAAATATAGTGGCATACTGATCAACAGCCTAACAAGACAATATTGGTAGCGTATACACAATAATTTTGAAATAACCAGTCAGTAGCATAGCAGGGCTGTATTGTGTTATAAATAGTTTTTTTTTACCGGTTTGCAGCCCAGTGGGATCGTGCTGGTGGTTTCGTTATCTTAAGAAATGGTTAAATTCGTTTAAGGGAAAAATTATAAGTAAATGTGTGAAATGTATGATTTGAGTTTTGAATAAAATATTGCATATGAAATTGTATACTTTAAAGTGATTAAAGGATTTACAAATTGAAGTATGCGAAATAAGCACATATATATATAATGTATATTGCATTGACTATTGAAATTATACCAAAAATTATACCAAAACATTATTTCAGAAAAGCTGCATATTTGTGTTTAATTGAAATGAAAAGAGAATTGCATAGAATCACTAAGCATGAAATTACTTAGCGCGTTGTTTTTATTATCGTGCAGGTATCGAGTGATTAGGGATAAGAGCAAAGACTGCAGAGTTTAGAGTCATCGTCGAATTGTGCGAAGTATAAGTAAACGCTCCGTACATTTTATCTCATGACAATATTTGATCCTTTTTGTAATGAAACAAAAAATGTATAAGTTTTCATGGGAAGAAAATATTTGATTTATTTGTAGAGATGAACTCTGATAATGTTTGTTAAATTATAATGTTAAAAGGGCATATATGCCATATTGAATGAAAGTGTTAATTGACAAAACGGTGGGCCCTCTTTAAACGAAATGATTATGTAACATTTATTTCTACAGTATTCGAAAATGTATATATGTGATAGGCCGAAAGCGTGGTCTGTATAAATGTACGCCTATTTGCGCAAGTGCACGCGTCGCCTCAAGTAATATAGTGTACCTATGGTATGGATATCGATCCACGAGGATAAGTGTTGTTGAATACAGAGATTGGCTTTTGAATATTATCTGGATATAAGTGTTGTGTGAAAGAGTACTAGTGTGAAAGAGTACTAGTAATATAGTGTAAACTAACCGATCTTAATGAATTATCGTATAATGGAGACTAGGGCTATGTTTATCCCTGCCACTTTCGATGGATTATTTCTTAAAGATGATATTATTCAGTTTATTTATGATTTATTGATGGCTAGGTGATCTTGCTTAAATACCTCTCTCGGGTGTCTCCGCCTATCTCGCTAGTAGAGTTGAGTGTATCTCTACCCCTGACTCGATACTTTCAGAAATGTAAATGTTTTAACATAAATTTGCCTCCGGGATCGGAATATCTCACATTTAGAATCAATAGAAGGTTGCTCTACTAAAATCACAGGTATCCTCATCTCTCGAATCTCGGATCCTCCCGGTATAGTCGGCTAATGTTGGCGGTTATCCGTATAAATAGTTCACGGATATAGCGGTGTTAACAAATTATAAACAGATAATATAAAATACTAATCTTTAATCATGCGATAGTGACGAGGGTTCAACAACACCCTAGGTATAAATCTAGAACATCTTGAATATGATAACACTGGTATTTAATTTTATAAAACATGGTACTTCTATCAAGAAGAAAAATAAAATGATAGAACAGCTATAAGGTCGAGATTCTTTGGCTTGTTATGATTTTCGTGTACTAGTTCGTCTGGCTCGCCACGTCTCCGATCCTGAATTCTGGTCCCCTTTTTGCTTTTAATGATTGAGACGTCGCGACGTTGCCGCTTGTTGACTTCTATATATGTTGACCCAACGTCGCGACGTTGGGACGTCACGACGTGGGGACGTCGCGACGTTCCAGCCATCTTTATGCACTGCCACCCTCTGCTCTAGAATGCTTCCAAAAACTACCCTTTTCGCCTGCATTCACAAAAATTGCACAAATCAGATATCGGGCTACAAAAATACGTATTTAAATATAAAATAGAGCTAAAAACATCGACAGACGGGTATATTAGGAGTATTTCAACCACTCGTCACAACCTGAAAACTTAGCTTCTTGTTTGTCCAATGACGACTCATGAACACACACTCTACATACTATCGTCTAACACGAAGATAGTGATCTTAATCTTGATAGATAGAGGATCAGGTGGGTATGACTCAGGCTGCGCCTTTTGTTTGAAGTTCACAGGATCGCGGGGTGTTCGACTTTCGAAGAACTAGGTTGAACTTGGTGAAGTTGACTAGTGCCTCAGCCTCCGAGGTATTCAATAACCTTTCCCGAGGACCCTATGTGCGTTGAATAAATGACGCTGTAGTGTATACTTAGGTTAGAGCCCCTAAAGCTTGAGTTAGGCTCGCTGGTGGGAGAAAATCTAACTACGAAAGGATAGGAACACACCGTTTACAATTCTTAACATACCTATTCATAACATAGAACAAAACTAGTGCCCGTAAATTTATGTTAAGTGTTCATGTAGCGGGGATTAGTTGGTGACTCCCCACCAGTTGGTTAAGGGCGGGCATTGATTCCCTCGAGCGTCACCCCGAACACTCAACCAAGCCTAAGGGCCCTAAGTTGTGGGGCTTTCAATCTTACTGTCCCTGTGCAGGCGGTGAAGTTAATGACTCCCGGCCCGGTTAACCGGGGCATTGGGCTTTGAAAAGGCCCCTCGGTTGTGCACGGGATTCGTCCCGGAAGATCCACTATTCTATCTCTATTTTTTTTCTTTTTTCTTCTTTTTTTTATTTTTTTTTATTTTTATTTTTATTTTATTTTGGGGCTGAAAGCCCGATCATCTTTTATTCAGAGTGTCCCATCTCTTTAGTGTTCCAGAGACTCCCGAGGGTTTGTTGAACCTTAGTAGTGGGTTCGGCACCCTAAGCGTACAAGGGTCATTTGTGTGTGAGAGTGTGATAAGGCTCATTGAGAACTAGTTTTCTTGAATATCCGGAAGTGATTCACTATACTCCCCCACTATTAACCTAATTCCTAAGCATCGAGCATCTATGAATCCTTTCTTCCATGACGATAGTGGATTCGACCCAAAAGTGATCCTACTCTCCAAACATGGTGGCACACACACAAACTACCTAAACCACGACCTTACCCACTTAACATAGATATGATCTACCTAAAACACAAACATGAGCTGAACCTAAAACTTCGACATCCTAAAATGAGCAAGCGTAAATGAAACTAAGGCGAAAATGCAAACTATGCAGCAAGCGAGAATTAAACCACAACACAAATAAAAAACAATACTAATCTAATAAAAAAACACAGGCACCACCACTTTACCCCGAACAAAAGTGCGTAATTGTCCCCACTTGGCAATAAAAAACTGAAGAAGGAGGAACTCAGCAGTGATCAGCGAAGTCAGCTGTGGTGAGTGGTGAGTGGCGGCGGTGTGGTGGGCGAGGCTATGGTAGGCACGGAGAGAGTTCTTTGTTCTTTGAGAAGAATAGTGGCACAGTTGCGAGCAGTATCATGTCGTGAAGGGCCTCCATATCCTGTGTGAGGAGGACTCGGTGCTCTTGGGTCTCATCCCAGAATGCATCAAAACACTTAGTAAGGGCGAGCACCGGGTCCTCTAAGTCAAGTGTGTGACTGGAGGGGGTTGCCCTCGAGGTTTGCTGGGGTAGTGGTGGAGGTGGGTGGTGGGGGCGCGATGTCATCACGGGGGTCACCCTAGGAGTCAGCGAGCTAATAATTCGTGAAGCTCGTCCTTGTCCGAGGGCTCATGACCCGAATCATAAGTCCCCTCAGGTCGTGGTACACCCGGTTTGTCCCGCTTAACCGATATAGCCTTTATTGGGTGTAACCACGCCTCATTGTCATCTAGGGGCATCCCGGCTCGTTTGCATAGGCCATAAATGAAAAGAGGTGCCCTAGTTCATATCTTAGCGTCCGGTTATGGAGGATGTCTCATAACACATATTTATTGAAAGATATCACGAATGATGGCATAATTGACGAGAACACGCTTGGCGGTCACCTCACACACGTTCGTCGGTGGGATGAGGCAGCCGTGATGAAATGCGGAACTTTATCCTCGTAATCTTGTGAAGTGAATGGCGTTGCCCTCATTGTTGAGTTCCATTCACCAGCTCATTAGTCGGGCACGAATGACCTCGAGGTGTCGGGTCGCTCGTAAAGTGGGTCGAGAGAAGGCTCAGGGGGACATGATCAAGATTATAAAAGGGGATTTGATAGACTCCTTGGGTTCTACAAAACACACCCCTTTCGGACCTTCTTGGCAGCGTGGGAGGCGAGGTTGGCGATAAATTCTAGCACCACACTCATCGCGGTGGATGAATTGGTTGTGAAGATGCAGCCGTCCATGGCTGCAATAGTCTTGATGAAGAAGTTGTCGGGGTGATCGTACTGCTAATAAGCGATGGTTCTTGCCGGTCAGACATTTGAGCCGTCGGCCCGGCACCATGGATTGCGAACCTCGTGACATCGAAATTCGGGGTCGGGTCCTCACTGGCCCGACCCCGTTTTGCAGGCAACTTCTACCTCTTACCCGACATTGTCACACAAAAAAAAATGCAAGACTGCCTACGGTCACACTAGAGCCAAATGGCACCAATAGGTCCACACCCCGGATGAACTAGGCAATGTGTCGAGCACCTAAAGTGCACTAGGAAACTAAGACCAAGTGGGCAACTAAGTATGAACACACACTTACTAATACATCTGATAGACCACTGCGAAACGAAGCGAGGGCCTAATATGAGGCCCAGGCAAACTTGGGTAAACGAGGACCTCTTGCAGCGCCAGCGGACACAGAAGGCAGATTGTGGAAGGGTTCAAGAACGGGGATGGAGGCGAGTGGTGGTGAGCGGTGGTGTGGGTGTGGGAGTGGGCGCCGGCAAAAGGTTGGTGCGGCGGCAAAGGGTGTAGGGTTCGAGTGAGAGGATCTGGGGTAAGAGCAAAAATGAGGAGGTTTGGCCTTAACGAGGCGGCGATCGCGGCGTTCGGAGAGGAAGCGATGACTTAGTCGAGCCAGCGTCGCGGCGGCTCCTGAGTGGTAAAAACCAACGTCGTGGCGTTGAGATCGGCTGTCGCGGCGTTCGGGGAAGTGTAAAACCTTCGCGTCAGCGGCGTTGAAAGCTAGCGTCAGCGGCGTTCGAGAAGTCCCTGTCGACGTCGGCGTTGAGATCCAACGTCGCGGCGTTCGGAGAAGGTATAATCCAGCGTCGCGACATGAGATCCAGCGTCGCAAGCTCACGTTCGAGAGAAGAATTGAGCCGGCGTTGCGGCGTTGAGGCGTGGCGGCGTTTATAGCATCAGCGGCGTTACGAAGGCCCCAATGTAAATTATTGACCATGGTCTAGGTAAGAAAGAAACTCCCTCGTGCGGTGTGACTCTGGACTTTGCGGTGCTCGACATGAGCGGATCCTCCGGTATTTTCGATCGGGTCACGAAAGTAGACATCGAAGGATTCCGATTACGGGCGAAGCAACAGGCAACATAACTTAAAAGCAGATAATAAGGGTGAACCATGGAAAGGAAAATTTTAAGGAAAACTTGGGTTGCCTCCCAAGAAGCGCTATGTTTAATGTTGTTAGCTCGACGACCTTGAATCTCAATGTGCTCAGGGCAGAGGCTCTTATGACAGCTTATTGTACTTAAGATGCGATGCGTCAAAGGAATGAGTCTGCGTATGCTGGAGACTCACCCCCAATGCGGCCCCAGTTGTGTATTGCTTGTTAATGTTCCTTTCTCAGGATGTGTAACCTCTGCCCCTCCATGTGGAAAGACCTTGGTCACTGTGAAAGGTCCTGACCATCTAGACTTCAATTTCCCAAGAAAAAGTTTTAGGCGGGAATTAAATAAGAGGACCTGTTGCCCCGCCTCGAATTCTTTCACGGTAATATGTTTATCATGCCGGTTTTGTATTTCTTTGTAAATGCGGGCATTTTCCTTAAGCTTCCGTTTGAATTACCGTCCTAGTTCACTGGCGCAGCGATCGCTTCTCAAACTGGTGTGCGTCCATGTTATTTATCGAGGTTGCGGTAGGCTCGGTGCTCGATTCCAGCTGGCGAGATGGCATGCCTTGCCATAAACAATTCATCGTCCATCGCAGAAGGGTGTTTTAAATCTTTGTTGAGGTATACCACGAGTGCATCTTCAATCTTTTTAGACCGATCCTTCACAGGCCCAATTAGCGTTTTCTCGAGAATAGACAATTTCTGGAATTTGATACCTGCAGCACTGTTGGCGTGGGTGATATGCGAGGGAGGTCTTATAGCGCACCATCTTTGCAAAACCTTGTCAATCATCTTATTCTGAGAAATGGTATTACCGTTATCGTGATCGTGCTGGGGGTTCGAATCGCGAATCATGTGGGGCTGCGAGAGAAATTGAGCCACTACCTTGGCATCATTAGTGTGGTGGTGCTTGACCACTTGAGGCCATATAATCTTGCCCGGTAAGATGTAGGTTATTGTAAGATGGAGGAAATGGTCCTATGAAATCCATCCCCTATAAATCAAACAATTCTACTTCCAGAATGGGGTGCATGGGCGGTTCATCCTTTCTAGAAATGCCCCCCATTCGTTGACATTTGTCACATGTGGATGCGAAATAATGAGCATCCTTGAATAAGGTAGGCCAGTAAAAGCCTGATTGGAGCACCTTGGCTGCTTTTCTTTGGCCACCAAAGTGTCCACCACATGGTAAAGTGTGGCAGTGGTGCGAATCTTTGTGCACTTCATCTTCGGTGCACATCTACCTACGGATAAACGGTGTATGATAATACGTAAAAATTGGCTCCTCCTAATAGTAGTGTTTCAAGTGTGCGAAAAACCTTTTTTTTTGTTGATAGTTAAATTCCGGAGGGACTACCTTGGCTACCAAATAATTCACATAATCTGCAAACCATGGAATTGCCCTCTTGTCTTCAATAGCCAAGAGTTGCTCGTCTAGAAAATCGTCATTCACTTGAACCTCATCGCACTTCGATCATGAAAGATGATGTGCCACTGGGTTCGATTGCCTTTCTTGTCTTTAATCTCGACATTGAATTCTTGCGACAAAAGAACCCACGGATTAGTCGGGGTTTGGCGTCTTTTTGATCATCAAGTATTTTTATGGCGGGAATGTTCGGTGTGAACTACGACCTTGTTACCAATCGAATAAGGCTGAATTTGTCAAAAGCAAGGCAATAACCAATAGTTCTTTTACGTAGTGGCGTAGTGTTGAGCATCATTCAAGGTTACCTTTCGCATAGTAGATTACTTGAAGAATTTTCTCGTTCACCTTCTAACAACACTCTAATCGCAAAATCACTTGCTGCGTCACACATAACAAATGGGAAGGACCAATATGGAGCTACTCTGATAGGAGTCGATACCAATTTATCTTTTTAGTAATGTCTGCGCAAACAGAATTAAACTCAAAAGGGGTCCCTTGGACCAGGAGATTAGACAACGGTTTTGCAATCTAAGAGAAGTCTTTGATGACTTGCCTATAGAATCCAGCGTGGCCTATAAAACTTCTTATCCCTTTTACTGATGAGGGTGGAGGTAATTTTTCAATTGCTTCGATCTTTGCTCACGTCTCTTATACATTCTTCTTCTTTGAATCCAGATAATAAGTACAATACCCTCTTGTACCATAAAGTGACCTTTCTCCCGATTAATTACTAGGTTGGTCTCCTACGCATCTTAATATCACGATCTAATTTTTCGAACGGAGTTGTCAAATAGATTGCAATGCCGAGAAAAATCATCATGAAGATCTCGATTGTCTTCTAAACCATGTCGGAGAATATGGCCGTCATACATTGTTGAAAAGTGCGGCGCATTGCACGGCCCAAAGGGCATCCTCCCGAATGTGAATGTCCATAGGGATAACTGAATGTCGTCTTCTCCCGATCTTAGTCTTTATAGCAATTTGATTGTAGCCGGAATATCATCAACAATAATATTCATGGCAGCTGTCGATCCGACATCGATCCGAAAGCGATGATGAGGAAATGATCCTTTCGAGTGGCTTTGTTCGATTTAGATATGTTACAAATCCCCTCCACCCGGTAACTGTTCGAGAAGGCAGTAATATGTTATTCTCGGTTCTTATGACAATTGTTCCTTCCTTCTTAGGCACTACTTGAACTGGACTCACCCATGCACTGTCTGAAATAGGATAAATTACCCCAGTATCTAGCCATTTTAATACTTCCTTTCGGACTACCTCTTTCATAGTTGGATTCAACCTCTCATTGCTTCTGCGAGGGGTTTGCTATCTTCCAGCAAATACGATGCATGCATGGAATGCATGCACATGGAAGGGCTTAATCCTTTTAAATCGGCTAGAGATCATCCGAAAGTGATTTTTATGATCTCTAAGGACCTCAATAACTTCCTCTAGTTTAATAAGGATGTCGAGATGATCATTGGTAAGGTGGATGCTATCCTGAAGATATGCATACTTCAAACGGCTAGGTAAAGGTTTTTGTTCCATCTCGGGTGGTTGTTCAACCGATGGTAATCGGGCGCTTAGGCACTTCACCTGCAGAGATTCAAAGTATTTCTATCGGGTCCGAAAGAATCCATCCATTTTACATATTCCTCCGCCTCTTCCCTGCTATTCCTGAATCATTCTCAGACTAGCAACAACTGATCCGTGAGACCACTTCGCTGCACACCATAAATTTCTACTATCTCTCGCCATGGAACATGTATCACTTTCCGCCGTGTCTCACAACCGAACACGCTAACTTGACTTCATCCCTCCCGCACTTCAATTTTAGTTCCTCCCCTCCGAACATCAATCATCGCTTCCGCTTAGCTGCGAAGAAACTGGCCTACCCAAGATTATGGGTATTTCTTTATCCTCTTCCATATCTAATACAATGAAACTGGCCGAAGATAAATCGGCCAACCTTTACTAAGACATCTTCTATTACCTCCTATGCTTCGTTGATCCGCCTTGTCAAGTGTGATCAGAATGGACAGCTTCACTAATCCCAAACGTTTAAAATGCACATAAGTACGAGATTAATGTCGCACTAAATCACACAAATGCTCTCTCAAAGATAAGATTTCCAATGGTGCAAATGGATGGTGAAATCCGCCTGTGGTCTTTGAAGCCATACAGCTTCTCCGGCATGCACTACATTCTCGCTTAAGTTAATCGTTTCTGAACCACTAATCTTCTCTTTCCGAGATGCGCACGTCTTTCATAAATTTTACAATCAGTATTTGTCTGCAGAGCATCAGAAGTGGGATATTGATGTGTAGCTTTAACACACTTCCATAAACTCGTGAACCCGCTTATCCAACTTAAGGTTTCTTTAGACGCCAGACATGTATTTCGAATCGGGGCTATCAAGCCAGAGTCAGTCCCGTTTCCGCCTGTTTCTATAGTCGCTTCTCTCGAGGTCAGTTCTATCCGCATCAACATTCCGACCGGTCGGGATGACTTTCTCAAATTTCTACCTCCCTCTATAATCAAATGCCTTATGTCTCCGGGCTTCACTAATTTCAATATGACCGCTTAAAATGTTCATCTCCACCCTTCCTGCTCCAGCCTCCAGCTGTTTCGTAAGGAACCCGGCTTGCCTTTCGTCAATAGATCGACCATTCACCGTAACATCCGTATTCCAAGTTTCTCAACCGTGTCGCTTGATCGTGGCCCGTCAGCCGCATATTCACCTCGTCTCATTCATAAAGGCAAAGTGTGCGAGGAGACTGTGTGCACTGCTCTATCCACCCTTTTCCTCAGGCGGGTTCGTTCCACTCGCAGGATTCACATGTCGCTCCTCGACTGCTCCTCCATCCATACCCTCGATCAAGCTCGATTGTTCCGATTCGAAAAGTACGCCACCCCTCGGGCCTCGATTTCGTCTCCGATAACGTTTCCCCATACCGTCCTGCTGGCCGTGGCTGGTCTCCGATCAACCTGACATACCAAGCCCTGCTCTACGCCGGTTTCCGATCGCATTCCGTGCTATCAGGTCGCCCTCCACAGACCACACAACCCCATAGTGTCCTGGTATGCATCTGCGTGCTATCTAGTTAACTCCTAGTCACCGCAACATGAGTAACCATTGTCGTGAGAACCTCATTATTCGCGGCCACTACCGACTTTTATCGTGTAGTCTTCCTCCCTGTGGCCACCGATTTGTATTAGTCGTAGCATCTTCCAAGATTTCATAAGCTCGTCCGTGTCTTCATTGTTCCTCCAAATGCGCGAGGCATCAATCACTGCTCTACAGATTCCTCGCACTATTATAGAAAGTATGGACTCAAAGATCCATCCGTCTTACCGTGATGTGGAACTTCATAGTCACGGAAATCTATCCCATGCCTCCGCTAGGTTTTCTCTCCTCTACCGCCCAAAAGTATTGATTTCGTAGACTAGTCAATTTTCGAAGTGGAAAATTTCGTCGAATTTCGCACTAAATCGCTCCATGAAGTAATAATCCTGTTGGTCGACTCATAACCAATGTCAGCTCTATCACCTAATGAGAGTGGGAATAATCTCAACCCGAGTGCCTATTCAAGAACCCCATCAGATTTAATCGTGTCGCAGACTTCGAGGAAGTCGCCGATGGCTATTTGGATTCTCGGTAAATGCATCTATGAAATAAGATGTTCAAGCATCCGTGAACGCCACCGACTTTAGCTCAAAGTTAGTCGCTCAATGGTCTTCGATATCGCCCTAACAACCCAGCGGTAGGCAAATCCTTTTTCTAGCAACATATATGGATCTATCCGGGCTGTGCATAAACTAACTCGGGTGCTCGATTCCTTCCGTTATTTCCATTTCTCGACCTTACGTGGCTTGTTTCATTTCTCAATGCCAAGATCCCGCTTCTTCATCAAGCTCTCCATGATTGCTAGATTTCAGTCCGTCTGGCCTCGTTTCCTACGTATTCTCGTAAAAGTTCTTTTCCCGCTCAGATCAAACTGATGTCAATAATCCGATCCTATTGCCGCATGCACTCACCGAAACTCGACCGCAATCACACACGAAACAAAAAGACCAAATTACTGAAGATCAGAAACAAATAAGAACAAAACTTCCAGAGTAATATCTAATTGCTTTGATCTCTATATCACTCTAAACCTATCCCCGACAACGGCGCCAAAAACTTGATAGGTCGAAAGCGTGGTGTGTATAAATGTATGCCTATGTGCGTAAGTGCACGCGTCGCCTCAAGTAATATAGTGTACCTACGGTATGATATCATCCACTGGGATAAGTGTTGTTGAATACGTAGGATTACTGAACATTATCCGGATATAAGTGTCAGGTGAAAGAGTACCTGGGTGAAAGAGTACTGTGCAATATAGTGTAAACTAACCGATCTTAATGAATTCATCAGATAATCGAGACTAGTAATAGTCTCCCCTCGCCACTTTCGACATGGATTATTTCTTAAAGATGATATTATTCGCTTTTATTTATGATTTATTGATGGCTAGTGATCTTGCTTTACGAAATACCTCTCTCAGGTGTATCCGCTCATCTCGCCAGCAGTCGAGTGTATCTCTACCCCAACTCGATAATTCCGAAATGTCATAAATGTTCTAACTTTAATCGCCACCCTGGATCTTAATGACTTCTATTTACCGAATCAACCGAAGGTCGCCCCACTAAAAACTCCCCGGGTATCCTCATCTCTCGAATCTCTGATCTAGCAAGATAGTCACGCTAATGTCGGGCGACATCACCATGTAAATGATTCATGCATATAAAGCAGATGTTAAATAAATTATAAACAAACTAATAATATAAAAATACTAATCTTTAATCCATGCAATAGTGATGGTTCAACAACACCCTAGGTATAAATCTGTAACATATCAACACAGATAATACCAAAGATTTAATTTATAAAACATCGCATTTATCTAAAAAGAAGAAAAAATACAAAATGATCTACTCTTCCAAGGTCAAAGTTGCTATGATTTTCGTGCCCCAGTTCGCACGCCCTTTGACCGATCCTCGAATTCCTGGCCCCTGCTTTAATGATCGGTATAGCGTGAATCCGCGCCCGACATCGCACGGCCAGACGTCGCAACGCTGAGAGACGCCACGACGCGCGAGACGCCGCGACGCTGTCTTGTCGACTTCTATATGTCGACCCAACGTCACGACGGGGACGCCGCGAACGCTGAGACGCGGATCGCCCCCATCTTTATGCACCGCCACTCCGCCTTAATGCTTCCAAAAATCACCCTTTCTGCCTCGCATTCGCCAGCTGCACCAATTGAATAAACCACATCGCCAAAAATACGTATTTAAATATAAAAATAGAGCTAAAACATAAGATAGACGCCGTACGACCGGCGATTTCAATGACTCATCACATGGTAAACTCAGTTTGGCGCTCCATTATCCGGCTCAAATTCTCCTCACGGCTCAAAATTCCGCTGTACCGTGGGGCTAACACTACTAATGCAATTTATCACCCAATCGCTCAATGAAGGTATAATTAAATGTGTGGAACCCGTGATCTACCAAAGCATGCATTTCATCATATAAAGAGTGTGCTCATTCTGCAATAACCCCCCGGTATCCCGATCTTCTCACGTAGCTCCTCAGCATAAGCTCGGGTTACGGGTCACAAATAGTAAAGGGATTTAATTGCTTCCTCGACTTAATACTTATTCTTTGTCATCTCGCACTACCCTCGCCTCTACCCTTACTTCCTCTCCACTTGCCTAATTGGAGTGTACATTTGATCCTCCCCTCCGCTACTCCGAGGATTTAATGACACCCCTAAATCCCGGTCCGTTGAAAACCACAATCCAAATAAAATTTGACGTCGCTGCAATCCCAACACCACCCATTGAATCCCTTTCCTGTGACCTGTAGATTTGATCTAAATCGCAGCCCCTTTGGTGCTGTGAGTCATCAAAATACAACCTGCAATTTCCCACTTGGCAACCCGTCCTAATATACAACGACCACATTGGTCCACATATTTGAGTAAAATGGCCATGTAGGGTCATTTATCCAGGTAAATACAATCTATATCACTGTCACCAAGAGTTATTACATCACTCTTAATACAAAACATTATATTAAAACTAACATGTTCTAATATAAATATACAAAATAGCGGATTAAGGCCACACCCCATCCCGCTTCATAATGTTGGCCTTTAAGGAGTACCGTTTGCCTACACATGTCCCGCGACCGAAGTGGGGGTCCCATGACTTTATTTAGCCACGCCAGTAGAGATAAGTCCTAAAAGGGCTATTCCCCACCTAAATGCACATAAATGGTCAAACAACCAAGCACACACCAACATAGGACATGCAATCCTAGCATAGAATCCTACTTGTCATGAATGAGACGTGACTCATCATGCCCCATGTATCAAGTCCCATTCGACTCCCTCAAACATGCACATTTTTCCATGGATGAAACCCATTTTCAAACAAAGGCATTTTAGGATGCATCTGCAGACAACCCTCCGATATAAATAGTGGACACACCTGATAATCTATTTTGATGGATTAACCTCCAATGTATATCACTGGGCATACCCGACGATCGACATTATATGACAACCCTCCGATGTATATCAATCGGGCATACCCGAAGCAAATACATTGTCGTCAACCCTCCGAAACAATTCCTCCCAAGAAACCACCTCATGCACTCACTCCTACCGTCAGTGGTGCTCCTAATACATGTGGAATGCAATGAGCCATTTCCATTTCTCAACTCCGTGCAACACCATGCAAAACCGCTGATCTCCATCGACTTCGCCCAAAGAACGAAGTTCACAATACATCTACCAAGGATGGTGAATGACAACGACTATGCACTCACACTCCACACCATATGTCCCCTGCACTGCCAATGCAATTGTGCCATTGCACTCTAAGTCATGCCCAATATATAAAGACTTCTACATGGACACCCTATACCGTACACTCCACCGTATACTATGGACATTCATGTCTAATGCACACAAAAGTCTATACATTCATTAAACTTTAATATACATGTAGTCAAACTAACATTTATCACATTCATGCCAACACATCAAATAAGCATGCATCAACATCATTCCGACTATTATTTAGACAAGTAATGTCATACTCAAAGCCCTAGCCTATATCATGGCGCATAATGCTCAATAAACTAGCCTACAACATGCCATGTAATAGCCATGTCTACACGAAAACACATCACAAACCCAATATGTTAGAGCATACATATCGATCCGCTACGACACCTCTTAAACTGGGCAGTACCGTCGCTTCAATCAATCACAATACAAATGTTAACATTTCATCAAGTCATTACCAGTAATGACACCTCATTTCTTAGGCTAATTCATGGCATCATGCACTCAAGATAGCCTATAACTCCGGCCATGGGCGGCCACTTCAGCACACAACCAACAATTAGCACACTTATTGTAACAATCAATTTTACAACAAGGATGTGAGCACCAATTGCCATTGAAAAGCATATGGTCAGATTCTAGACTCCAAGAGCTTTCCATAGAGTTCAAGAACACCCCAAACGGAGCTCGGATGAGAAAGTTATGGTCGTCCGAAGTTGGAGACCTCGTATGAACAGTGACCAACGTTGAACCAGGGGCTCATTCTGGTTTCACTCAGCTTCGGGACCAAATATGAGCCTCAAATTTTATAAACTATATATGAATGGATTCTAGACTCAAAGGGCGATAGAGTCCAAGAACACCCAAACAGAGCTCTGACGAAAGTTATGGTCGCTCAAGTTGAGGCCTCAGACAAACAATGCAACGAAGCACGCAAGGAAACCCACGAAATCAAGGCTCCTGGCTTTAAAGCCCCGTACATGCTATTTTTCCTACCCAAACTCATCACAAAACAACCCTTTCACTGAGCACAACTCGGCCCAATTAAATTCACAAATCGCCATAAACATAAGACAAAACTCCATCCCGAACTAAGCCCCAAAATCAGCCCAAAAACTGGACATCATAGCTCAAACCAAAAATCGCTGTGTCCGGGAACACAACCAAACAGCCTCTAGGGCTCAACCAAGACCAAAACAACATTTAGATTAAATAGAAACCCGAGTAGAAAGGTTCCCTTAGAGAGGCAGAAACTTTGGAGTCAGACACGAGACCCGGCCTTCACGAACTTCCGCTTTCGAATCTTATTTAAAGTTTCTGATTTCGGTCCACACATTGCCCTCGGCGGGTACTGGAGCTTTAAGTCTTGGCACGTGAGTAGGAACCAGATCACGAAGTAAATCTTAGAGAGAGGTAGAGCTTCTCCTTGAGCTTTTCTTCTCGAACCAAAAATCTTCGGTGAAAGCTAGTATTTGTTGAGAATTAAAATGTAAGCGCAAGTCGAGTAGATGAACTTTAAATCTTGGCTCTGACCCAGTTCCAACCACGATCTCAGTAGATCGTAGAGAGGGAAAGGAATAACTTTTCTTTCCCTGTCGCTTGCTCTCTTGCCTTCTGTGAATTGCCCCGAAATGGGAGAAAAAAATGATTTTCTCTTCTCTTTTCCTTTTTAAGTTTAAG
This sequence comes from Tetrastigma voinierianum, assembly GCA_016808115.1. NCBI lineage: Eukaryota > Viridiplantae > Streptophyta > Magnoliopsida > Vitales > Vitaceae > Tetrastigma > Tetrastigma voinierianum. Next base: position 203,665 of record JAEQBH010002016.1, on the reverse strand, counting down.
TTGGACGTGGGGCCCACTTTACGCCACGTGTTTACGACTCTTCCGGGTTCTTTTCTGTCCCGAAACAATTTATTTTTGTCTCAGTTCAATTTAATTTAAATGAATTTAACTAATCATTCACAACTCGAGATTTTTAGAAATTCTCGTTCACAGGGTTACTAGATACCCTAACTTCAAAAATTCATAAAGAATTCCATACCTAGGAATTCGTGAAACTTTCCCGAGTTATTCGTTTTCGTGAGGCCGGACTTCGATAAGCATTAATACATTTGATCATCGAGCTATAGAATTTTCTAGAGCTTCGACCATTTCAGCAATTTATTATTTAATTTTATACTTTTAGAAAATTTTAAATTTTAAGAGTTTTACATCTAGAACTCGGATCCTGTTGACAGTTCAGCATAAAGATGGTTCGTGCTTCACAATACGAACTAACCACAGTTGCCTCGTCCTGAATTCGTAATGATATTTTTAGCGGTGAGACATTCGGGTTTTCTCTTATCCGGTTGAAGTGCCCCTATCAGAACCTTGTGTCATTGTAGGTGCTTGTCTCATACCTCTAGTAGCAGCACTATGTATTGATTCCACTTGAGAATCTCTAGTTCTTTTACTAGAGGGGGAACCACCTCTAGAGAACTTTCTCTCTAAATTTCTTTCCCAATTCATCATTTAGTTTCTCAGTTTTCCATAGCCATTATTCATTTGATAAAGATTCACTACTTGCAACGATCATAGCAGGTTGTGAGGTGCTTTTTATAGACTTCTTTAGGCCATCCTCAAACTGTCTACATTAGAAAGTTTTAGTAAGGACTAATTTTGGTGCATACTTACTGAGGCGGCTAAACTCTTTCTCATACTCCTCTTGGTTTCAAATTCAGGAATTGCTTCCACTTGGTCTCTTTATAGTCATCGGTGACATACTTTGTCTAAAACTCTTGGACAAAGACGTCCCATGAAATTAGGTCTGGAAGCAGTGGATTTCTTAAAACTTGCACCAATCATAAGCTACCTTGTAGCAGTGAGACCGCACATTTGGCCATTTTTTCAAGTGGACATTTCACTTGTCCAGAGCCCTTTGTAGTTTCTCAAGCCAAAACTTAGCTTTATCAGACTCTTTCAAACTTGTACCATGAAATTCTTCTACTCCATGCTTTCTTACCGAATCAATTGAAGCTCGAAGGGCCGTGAGTCGATTTAAGACCCTTATCATATCCTAAGAAATTTTTAACAATGCTTCGGTTGACACGTGTTCACTTCTAGCCGACCCAGACAAACCAGAGACTAATGGATCAAGGTCCATAGGATTGACGCTTTCAGTTGTTTTCTCCACAGCTTCTTGGGATTAATCCATTATAGACAATATACAAAACAAGGACATACGTATTAGGCCAATACAATACAATATAGCTACATTTTTAACCTAATAGTTTTCCAGAAACACCTAAACCTAGGCTCTAATACCACTCAAACTGTACAACCCCATCCCCTAGCCATGGCAGGAGAGGAGACTCCACATAGGACTAAGACTTCTTGTAACAAGCCGAATTAGACCCTAGTAGTTTTATTACAGTTTTGTAGTAAAAGAAAAGTAAATTTTGTATTTTTCGGAATTTAAGTGCTAAGAGTGAAAAAAGATAAAGCCCGAATTAATCCAAGAGTCAATGGTAAAATGGTAAATTTTCAAATTAAGGACTCAAAGGTCATAAAACAAGAAGAGGATATGCTAGTGTAGGCATTGTGATAATTTGAAATGCAAATAGATTGAAAATGACCAAATAGCAAAAATGAAAATTTAGGCCAAAATTTGGATAAGACCAAACATGGTCTTAGAGATTAGATATTTCTCATTTGTGTAAAACTCGAGAAAAATACAAATTTTCCAAAAAATGGTAAAATGGTAATTTCATTTAAAAACGTGGAATTTTTCTAGATCTCGGATGATGAAACGGACTTCACCATTGGAATCGTCTCGCGAAATCTTGTTGCATAGTCGAATTTCGTCTAATTCTGAGACAATCGAAATTTCACGTTTTTCGAGGCACCGAGGATAACGAGTGACACTTGACACTTATTTGGGTGGCTCACATTGAGCCATGTGTCAAATGAAGAGATGAGTCAACCAAAGTCTAAGTGGGACCCATGTGGGACATTTGTCACAACTTGAGAGGATGAAAATCCAAAGTTTTGGATAAAGTGGATAGAAATCGAATGGCCGTGGAGAGGTGACATGTGGCAAGGAGGGGCTTCCCACTTGACTTGTTGAACCAAATCTGATGGGGGAGAGGAAAAGAGAAAAGTAAGGAAGAAAAGGAGAAAGTGTTTTTAGAGAGAGAAGCTCTTCCTGCTCTCTAGAATTTCTGGTGATCGGACCATCGACTTTCGTTGGAGCAAGAGACAAAGTCGATCCCCACAGCGAGAGCTACGCGTGGGTACCAGAATCGGGGATTTTGACAAGCTCCAAGAGGTAGGAAATTTTCCTACTCAGTTTATTTCTATCTTAAAAGTCATCTAATGGCATGGTTTTAGTTACGCCGAGTAGGTAGTGGCCACGATGTTCGATCCCAAAATTTTTAGGATCGAGAGGTGTAGATGTTCGAGGACCAGAATGGACCAGGTTAAGTGTCGCGGCGTCGATTTTAGTCCTAGGCAGGTGGATCGTGACTTCGAAGCTAGGAGGCGAGGCGTGCCTTCTTGACATGGGCATTGTGACAGTAGTCTCTATCTCGACCGAGACTCTTTGTCGCAATAGGAGTTCTTTGTAGCGATAGAGACGTAGTTTCTGAAAGAAAAAAAAAAATGTTTATTTTTTTTGTGTGTTTGGAAGGTTGAGGCTGGATGATGCCTCGTTGAATTGAGGTCCCAATTTAAGGATATTTTGTGTGTTATTGCTTGGTAGTTGAATGACATGCAGTGTGTGAAAAATTATATTGATATGTGCTTATTTGACGTATTAATAAGAATTGCTTGAGGGATGTGAATTATATGTAAAAAATATAATTATCCATGTGTTGAAGAGGTTGCATGTAGCTTTACATTTGGCATGTAACATGTTATGGCATGAAATGACATGTTTGCATTTCATATGCATGGGGACATCACGTCGAGTCGGGAGTGAGTGCATGGGTAGGGTTGATACTGTGTTTGGTGTTCGACCATGGTAAATCGACACTGTGTTTGGTGTTCGATAATATGTTATGGGTACATGTAAATTAATCAACACTGCGTTTGGTGTTGGATTGGGTGGGCTCGATTAATGGGATAACGTCCAAATGAGTGGCATAGATTAATGAAACCGTAAAGGACAATATGTGGGTATCAACAAGTTGTGATAGATTCCCCCCTAAGTTGAAAGACCCATCAATGATGGTCAGACATAGTCCTCAACGGTGAAAGGTCATAAAAGTGTTTGGGTTTGTGGAGCCCGCGGTGTGACACAAAAAATCCACTACCCATAAAAGGCGCATGATTGTGTAAATAAATGTGAATCAATTAATAATGATAATTGGATGTCATTGAAAATGACGGTTGTTCACACATGGAAATTTGATAAAATTCAAGAGAATATTGGAGGATTGTCCAATAGTTTAAGTCATTGGGTGAAACACTAATGATTGGTTTTCACACTTGACATTGTAGGTGTGAGGGAGTCGGTCGAGACTCGGGCTGTGGGTATGAGGAGTCTCATCTCATGCATGACACAAAACATTTCATATAGTATTGCATTAATTATATGAAATATGATTTGATGTTTTCATGTTTACCATTGCATGTGCATTTTAGGTGGGGAGTAGCCCTTGTAGGAAAATTTATCTACTGGACATTGCTCATCCCGTCGTGGGAAAATATTTTCAGGTATTGGAGGTACATAGGGAGAGGAAACACATTCGAGAATTTAGTTGAGAAAAAGGCCAGATTTGGCTTTGTAATGTATTTTGTAAATTTTGGGTAGAAAACCTAGTTTTTGTATATGTAAATGAAAAAGAGTTGTAATTAAACTCATTTTGTATGACTAATACAGTTTGGGAAGGTTTTCCAAGGTTTCTTGTTGCCTTTGTAACAAAAAGGTTGTTATATGTTGAATTTAAGGTGTTTAGAAAGAAAAGAAAAAGAAAATTGGAGGTGCAGAATGGCTAAAAAGGGTTACTGCCAGTGTTCGAGTTTGGGTCGCGCCACGGTTCTCTGTGTCACGACACGATCCCAAAGGCTGAGGATCCACAGGTCATGTGAGTTCTCCTCGCCGATAGGCTGGCGCACACGACATGCGTGCGTGCGAGGGGCTGGAATGTGCGTGTCGGAGGCGTCCGGTTTGTGAGATTTCTGCAATCACGGCCAGAACAGCCATGGGAGGAGGCGCTGCTTGTGTGCGATAGGCAGCAGCCTTGAATGAAGCGTGTGTGCGGTCGGAGTTTGAATTCGCGATAGAGAATTCTCTATCGCGTCGAGTTCAACTAGGGAAGGTTTGTGTGTATGACAGAAGAAATTCTATGTCACGACATAGTTAGCCAGGATGGGAAGATTCTCTATTGCGACAGAACATTTTTAGGTCGCGACAGAGTTGCCCAGGCTAAGAGTTTTTGTCGCGACAGAGTATTTTTGGGTTGCGACAGAGTTAGCCAAGGTAAGGGGAATCCTATGTCGCGACATAGTAAAATCGTGTCCGCGACAGGGGTTTTACGAAACTACATTTGCAGCGAGGAAAGCGAAACCATGTCGTGACAGAGTTGGTGACTGTAGGAAGTCTCAGTGTTGCGACAAAGCATTTCGTGTCGCTACAGAGCTTGGTAAGGGGAGAAGGTTTTCATGTTGTGACTTGATATTCTAGGTTGCGACTGAGTTTGGGCCTTAGCATAGAGACCTTGTCGCGATAGAGTAGGCACGAAGCGACAAGGTCTAGGTCTTGTAGCGACCGAGTGTTGTGACGGAAGGAGTTGGCGCTTTGTCGCGGTCACGTACGCGTTAAAGTTCTTTGTTGCGACGAGAGTTATACGGTGTGAAAAAATGATGCTCGGGATTTGGGGCATCCGCGACGAATATCGAGTTTAGTTATACGAATACCTAGGACTCTATGGGTACGGGTTTAGATCATGAATTCATTGTGCATTTTGATGAAATTATTGCGTGCTATATTTTGCATGATGCGTGTAACATATGGTGTGAATTATATAAGTAGTAAAAAAAAAGTGTATATGAAAATGTTGAACACTAGAGTGGGAAAATAACCCTTGGAGTTCGAGAAATAAATGAACATGATGGTTCGGGAATTGAATTGAATTGCATTTACGGTTGGCATTATGCACCGCCAAGGAAAAAGTGATGAACGATGTAGTTCATGATGTTAAAGTCTATTAGTGGTTGACATGTGCACTGCTAGTTAGACTGAGATAGAAAATTGATAACCCTATTGCCATTTGACATGTGTAGATGGCAAGTCGAGGACAAGGACGTAAAGGTAGTCCACGTGGCGATGGCTAGCCATCACCTGTTTTTGATCAGCAAGCCTTTATAGAGGCTATGGGTGCTACGTTTACCTGTGCTGGCTGGTTGGGGGGCTAGGGAGGGCGAGTAACCTCAGAGATTTAAAACATACATCCTCACGACATTCATGGGAGGAAGGGATCTGATGGTGGCCGACCATTGGTTCCGTCAAGTAGAGAAGATATTGGGGGCCATGGAGATCACATCCGATGCCACGAGAATAAGGCTAGCTGCATTCCAGCTAGAAGGTGAATCCCAAGTATGGTGGGATTGGGTGAAGCCTCGAGGACTGGGCGTGACGTGGGAAGAGTTTCGTGAGCTCTTGTTGGGTAAATATTTCTGAAGCATCGGCACGTTCATGCAAAAGCTAGGGAGTTCTAGAGTTGAGCGAATGATGGCCGGTTCTTGAATCGTGGCTAAAGTTCAACCCCGAACTAGCCGTTCCGCAGTGATTATGTGACCCTTGGATCGACCAAAGTGAGGAAATTTGAGGATGGTTTGAAATTATCCATTCGGGGTAAAATAGTGGGACTCCTCGTATAGGATATGGACTTGATGGTCAGGGTAACTTTGGCCATAGAGAGGGAGGTGGAGGACGTACGGAGCATCCGGGATGCGGGTGCTATTGCTAAGAGGAAGGAGAGTCAACCCTCTTCTTCTAGCTCGGGGAAAAAATAGAGGACTTCTCTTGAGTTTCGGAGAGACGGGCCGCGGCCTCACCCCAGAAATTTGGAGCGAGGTCGGTTATCTAAAATGAGAGACACTTCGAGGGGCTCTGTGACCCGGGGTAAAGCGTGTTTCCATTGCCACCAGCCTGGACACTTTAGACGGGATTGCCCTCAGAGGCATGGATCCCAGAACTTTGGGAGACCATAGTGCTAATCGTCAGTGGGACAAGCACAAACGAAGTGTGTTTCCTCTCGCCTTAGCATGGGCGAGGAGCTGGGGTATCAATCGGTCTTGCCTGGCTTTTCTTATTTTACTGCAGACAGGCCACCGGGGCCGGGACACGGAGTCGAGATCAGGGCCGGGGGCTCACGGTAGGGACCGGGGACTGGGGAGCGTCACACGCCGTTGTACCCGCAGTGCAGGCGTGCGATCAACCGGATATGTAGAACACGTTTACTATTGCACTTGCTGACTTGAGTGTTGCTAAATTCAAGTGCATCATATTCATCGTTGCATCATGTGTGAGCGAATTGGGCTTAGAGGTTGAGACCTTGGAAAATCTGTTGTATGTAAGCTCTCCCCTAGGAACTAGGGTGAGTGTGGATTTGATATGTCGAGGTTGCGAGTTAGAAATCCCGGGATTACACTTCCTTTGTGGACTGAGTCCGCGGACGTATCGAGGTGACATCGATGGGATGGACTAGTTGTGACATATCGGAGTCGTCATTGATTGTGTTCGTGGGGGTTACTCCTTGACACCTGGGACGGTATTTGTATTTGCGTTTGGGGATAGACATGGCCCAGCTTCACCTTCGAAGCCGTGCCGACCTAAGTGAGCACGGCGGTAGAGGTTAGCTAGCGAGCGGCTCACGGAGGACGAGGTGAGGAGCCAGGTTAAGTCTACCTCGGGTGGTTTGTGAGTATGAGGATGTCTTTCCGGATGAACTACCAGGATTACCTCTGCACAGGGAAGTAGACTTATCATTAAGTTACACCTTGGTACGTCGCTTATTTCTATGACTCCTCATAGGATGTGCCGTTGAGTTGTATGAACTTCCCGGATTATTCTGAAGGCATTAGACAGGGGTTTTATTAGACCAAGCACTTCACCTTTGAGCACTCTGGTTCTGGTTACTAGGAAAGAGGTTAAGTACGAGTGGAATGACCTGTGTGAGGAGGCATTCTAGGAATTGAAAGGAAGGCTTACTTTAGCTCCTCTTTTGATAGTCCTGGGAATGGGACAGAGGTACACAGTGTATTGTGATGCTTCGAAGGACGGGACGGACTAGATGCAATTAGATGCAGTCTGAAAGGGTGGTGGCTTATGGTTCTCGGCAGTTAAAGAACCACGAGCAGAGTTACCCAATACATGACTTGGAGTTGGCGGCTATTGTCTTTACCCTAAAGTCTTGGTGCCATTATGTACGCGACGAGCAACTCGAAGTGCTTTTAGACCACAGGAGTCTAAAGTACATTTTTACACAGCGGAACCTCAACATGAGGCAACATGGATGGATGGAGTATCTAGAGGGTTATGTTTTCACATTTCATTACCATCCTGGTAAAGCGAATGTGGAGGTTGATGGACTCGGTTGGAAGTCACGGGGAGTGCTGGCTAGGGTAGCTTCTCGGGAGTGACAAATACTCGAGATTATGGGACAGTTTGGACTATAATACAGTGATCAAGCTTAAGGTGTCTTAGGGAGTTTAGTGGCGAAGCCATTCCTATTGAGCAGAGTGATTGAGTCCTAGGGTAGAACGCGGAAGATATTGTCCTGTAGGGACCGAATACGGTCAGGTACGGGTGACGAAGGCTGGGCCATCCACACAGATGGTAGTCTTCGGTATAAGGGACAGGTTGTGGTTCCCCAGTTGATAAAGTTGAGAGAGGAGATCCTCAGGGAGTTCCAATGCTCTCGATTTGCTATGCATCAGTGTACGAAGATGTACGCGTGCCGTCGTTAGTATCTTGAAGCGGGATGACTGACATGTTGTTGGAAAATTCCATTGACGGTGTCTCATGTGTGGTGAAAGTTGTTGTAGAGGATCGCGGGACCTCCCGGCTATGTGAGGTGGCTGAGTGGAAGTGCGAGCACGTCATAATAGACTTTGTGACCCACTTGCCATGGACAACTCAGAGGCATGACGCGGTATGGGTGATAGTGACCGACTCACTAAGTTATCACATTTTTTGATAGTGCAGATGACCTTCAAACTGGAGGAATTCTGCAGGTTGTAGGCCCCCTTCGAGATACTCGAGAGGGTGGGGGTAGTTACGTACCGGTGGGAACTGTCGCTTAGCATATCAGATGTTCATGAGGTGTTCCACGTCTCCAATGATCTGGAAGTATATTCCAGATCCAGCACATGTAGTGGATTGGGGAGAGATTATTGTTGATACAGATGAGACCTTCGAGAAGGGACCAGTGAGTATCATGGATAACTGGGATCTGATTTTGCAATGCAAGACCATGAGGCTAGTGAAGGTGTAATGGCAACACCGAGGAGTGGAGGAGGCAACATAGGAACGCAAGGACATGATGAATGCCAGTTATCCTTTCTTGTTTGAGGATAAAGGTACGTGGTTTGGTCTTTTGGGATAGAATGACTAGTTTATATGCATGCCTTGTGTATGGTTGCATATACATGTGATTCGATGTGTATGTATGTGGAATTTCGGGATGAAATTCTTTTAAGATGGGAAGAATGTAAAACTCGAGAAAAATACAAAATTTTCAAAAAAGGGTAAAACGGTAATTTTAGTTGAAAACTAGGAATTTTTCTAGATCTCGGATGATGAAACAAACTTCACCGTTGGAATCGTCTCTCGAAATCTTGTTGCATAGTCGAATTTTGTCAAATTCTGAGACAATTGGAATTTCACGTTTTTCGAAGCACCGAGGGTAATGAGTGACACTTGGCACTTATTTGGATGGCTCACATTGAAAATACATGTCGTGAATGAAGATGAGTGACCATGAGAGTCGTGGGACAGCGGGACTGTGTCACTGACTTGAGAGGATGGAAATCCAACGAGAGCCAATGGAGAGGTGACATGTGGGAAGGAGGGCCTCAGCCACTTGTTGGACGAGTCGGTGGGAGGAAGAAGAAAGGAAGAAAAGGAGGAGAAAGTGTTTTTAAAGAGAGAAGCTCCTCATTCTCTCTAGAACTTCGGTGTCCAGCGTCGACTTTGTCGGACGAGACAAAGTCGATCCACACAGCGAGTTATGTGTATTAGATGCAGGAATCGGGAGTCTTGACAAACTTTAAGAGGTAGGGGATTTTCCTACTCGATTTATTTTTAGCTTAAAAGCCATCTAATGGCATGGTTTCGTTCCTCGGGGCCTTGAATGGCCCTGATGGTTAGTCCCAAAATTTTTAGGATCGAAGGTGTAAATATTCGGGATAGAATGGACAGTCAAGAATTGTGTAGAAAAATCCATTTTCAGGTCGTTGAGCGGATGGAATTCGTGACATAGCCGGGAGAGGCGGGTGACGCCGCGCCGCGACCTTGCAGTCTTGCGCTAGCGCATGACACACCCGGTCGTCGCCCTGGTAGCGCCTGACGCGCGAGGAAGGTTGCGCGCTGGGCGCGCAACACTCGGCCCGCCGCGGTGTGACCGCGACATGCGGCGCCTGGCCGGCGACTAGGGGGCAAGCGGCGGGCGCCTCCCGGCGCCACATGGGTACATCCTGACAGGAGTTCTGCCATGACGAATTATCGCGGCGAGACTCAGTTTGCGAAGAAAAAAAATGTTTATTTATTTTTTTTTTTTTTTTTTTTTTTTTGTGGAAGGTTGAGGCCGGATGATGCCTCGTTGAATTGAGGTCCCAATTTAAGGATCTTTTGTGTGTTATATCTTGGTAGTTGAATGACATGCAGTGTGTGAAAAATTATATTGATATGTGCGTATTTGTTATATTAATATGGATTGCTTGAGGGATGTGAATTATATGTTGAAAATATAATTATCCATGTGTTGAAGAGGTTGTATGTAGCTTACATTTGGCATGTAACATGTTATGGCATGAAATGACATGTTTGCATTTCATATGCACGGGTAGGGTCGACATTGTGTTTGATGTTCGACCATGGTAAATCGACACTGTGTTTGGTGTTCGATAATATGTTACAGGTACATGTAAATTAATCAACATTGTGTTTGGTGTTGGATTGGGTGGGTTCGATTAATAAAACAACGTCCAAATGAGGCGCACGAATTAATGAAACGGTAAAGGACAATATGTGCTAGGTATCAGCAAGTTGGGATAAATTTCCCCCAGGGTTAAAGACCCATCAATTATGATCAGACATAGTCCCTAGCGATGAAAGGCCATAAAAGTGTCTAGGTTTGTGGAGCTCGCGGTGCGACACCAGAAATCCACTACCCATAAGAGGTGCATGATTGTGTAAATAAATGTGAATCAATTAATAATGATAATTGGATGTCATTGGAAACTATGGTTGTTCACACACGGAAATTTGATAAAATTCAAGAAAATATTGGAGCGTTGTCCAATAGTTTAAGTTATTGGGTGAAACATCAATGATTAGTTTTCACACATGACATTGTAGGTGTGAAGGAGACTGTCGGGACTCGGGTTGTGGGCATGAGGAGTTTCATTTCATGCATGACACGGAACATTTTATATAGTATTGCATTAATTATATGGAATAAGATTTGATGTTTTCATGTTTATCATTGCATGTGCATTTTAGGTGGGGAGTAGCCCTTATAAGAAAATTTATTTACTGGGCATTGCTCACCCCGTCGTAGGAAAATATTTTCAGGTATCAGAGGTACATGAGGAGAGGAAACACATTCGAGAATTTAGTTGAGAAAAAGGCCAGATTTGGCTTTGTAATTTATTTTGTAAATTTTGGGTAGAAAACCTAGTTTTTTAATATGTAAATGAAAAAGAGTTGTAATTAAACTCATTTTATATGACTAATACAGTTTGGGAAGGTTTTCCAAGGTTTCATGTTCCCTTTGTAACAAAAAGGTTGTTATATGTTGAATTTAGGGTGTTTAGAAAGAAAAGCAAAAGAAAACTGGAGGTGCAGGATGGCAAAAAAGGGCTACTGCTAGTTTTCGGGTTTGAGTTGCGACAGAGAATTCCTTGTTGCGTGAGTTTTGGCTTACATGTCGACCACGAGTTCTTTGTGTTGTGACCTGATCCACAAGGTACAAGGGATCCACGGGTCGCGCGGGGATTCTCCTCGCCTTCTGAAAGCGAGCGGTAGCGCGCCACGGCAAACATCGCGGCCGCGGCTGGAATGCGCGTGCGACAGAGTTCTGCGTGCTATAAGAGCGTTCGATTGAGACATAGATTTCTCTGTCACTATAGAGCTTAGCCATGGGAGGAGGCCTTATGCCCGCGACAGGCCTTAGCCACGATCGCGACAAAGTTGCTTAAGCTAGGAGTTTTCTATCACAACAAAGCATTTTTGGGTCACAATAGAGTTGGCCAAGGCAAGGGGAATCCTATGTCGCGACAGAGTAAAATCGTGTCGCGACAGGGTTTTTTGGAACTTTGTCGCGATAGAGCAAAACCATGTCGTGACAGAGTTGGTGATTGTAGGAAGGCTCATTGTTGCGACAAAGCATTTCGTGTCGCGACATAGCCTTGTAAGGGGAGAAGGTTTTCATGTTGTGACCTGATATTCTAGGTCGCGGCGAGTTTAGACCTTAACGCCAGAGATCATGTCGAGGCGAGTGGAGCGCGACATGGCTGAAGCAGCGTGGCGATAAACGCTCCGGCCGCCGCGTGACAAGGCCCCCAGGCACCTGCGTGACATGGCGTCGGCGCAACCCGGGGTGTCGCGACGAGAGGTTGGCGGCATGTGAGACCTCCTCTGTCGCAGCTTGCTTGATAAAGGATTCTACGTATAGCAATTTCTTTAATCACGACAAAGTTCTCTGATAATAAAAAAATAAAATAAAATAAAAAATAACCCCAAGGTTGGTGCCTCCTGGAAATTTAAGAATAGGGCATTTATGGTGAAGGAGCTAACTTTAGTTTTGCTTGTTCTCCATTTATTCAGATTTCTTTTTAGTTCAACTAAGGAGAAGAAGGGAAAGAAAGAGAAAAAGAAAGAAGAAATCAAAATTATGAAAACTTGTTTAGAGTTTGTGTATGGAAAGTATGGATTTGTTGGTTAGAAACCCTCCTGCTCTTTCTTTACCTATGTTTGGGTTAGAAGAGACTATCTCTGCCTCTAAGTAGTTTTGTTTGTTTTAGTTCAGGTTTGTGGTTGGTTTTGGGTTTTGGTTGGAAATTTTGGGTGAAAAGAAGCAAACCTGGCATTTCTGCAAAAATCATAGTTGAATCTTGATCTTGAAAGTTAATCTGGAATTTTCAAGGGTCTTTGAAGATCCAGCGGATATTGAATCTTGATGCGAAAGTTGAGTCTTAGGTACTCAAGTGGTTTAAGGTCGAGGATGTTGAGTGCTGATGCGAAAGTTAGTCTGGGGTACTCGAAAGTGGTTCAGATTACGAGGATGTTAAGTCTCTTGGTATTGAAAGTTGAGTACACGTGTTGAAGTGGTTTAAGGTCAGGATGATGTTGAGTCTTGGTACTTTCAGAGAGTGGTTTAAGGTCTAGAGGGATGTTGTATTGGTACTAAAGTTAGAAATGCTGGTACTTCGAAGTGGTTTAAGGTATAGAGGATGTTAAGTATTTAGTGCTGAGGGTTAGTCGTGCTCAAAGTTGTTTAGGTCGATCATAGGTCCTGACCACTGTTTTGTTATGTTTTTAGTTAATTAGAGATAGAAAGGAGTTAGTATATATATACGAGTTGTATGTAAAATTGCTTTGAACCTCGCCGCCTCATCGAGGCTTAGCTTCGCCTCGGCGAACCCATCGTCAGGCAGACATGGTCTCTCGCCCATTATTTGTTTGCACTATATATAAATGTAAGAATGTGAATAAGAATAAAATAACAAGCTCGGAAACAAATATAATTGTATGCCTATTGGAGACCGGATAGTGAATGAATAAGAGCAGAGTCGATCAGATCTGTAACCTCCTACATTGTGCTTTACGACAACTTTGTTCACGGCGGATACGTCACATGTTCGGTCTTTGACGACACTCTTGCTAGTGCTCACGACATACATTACTTAGGCAAGCACGTGTTGATCATTGACGGCTCGCACATAGTCTTCTGACACCTACGATGCGTGGGCGGACACATCTCTGTTCGAGTACTATATCATACCTTAAATTTACCTATTGTCGCTTCTTATCCTCTCATTCATTTATTCTTGGTCTATACATGCAAACATTTATATGATAAGAATATGAATAATGAATAATAAGAAAGTATAAGTAATCGATTATTCTACGTTAGTATTGTACTATGGGTACCCTACGCCTGAATTTCTGTTTGACGCCTACGAGAGATGTAAACCACTGTTATAAATTATGCTACATGAAAACTGTGATAAGAATTCGTTATACGTAAACTTTGACATATGCAGTATGTTATAGGTATCCTGTAATTGTGGACCACTTCAAGTGGTCATATATGTCTCTGTTTAATTTGATCCCATAAGAGCGAATGCAGGTGTTTTCATCCCATGTAGATCGAAGAGGATATCAGAGGCATTCACTTTATCTGATAAGGGCGACAATGATAAGAGTCCACACGCGTAGGTTTGATTTTGGTTTTGGAATGTAAATGTAAAAGTTTTTGTAATAGTGACGTTTGTGTAAGTACAAATAAATGGGACTCAGGCATGTATATACATGACATTTAAACAACACTACGGTGGTTGTATTACAAGTTGTATTTCCTTATGAAATTCTATATGAAATGGGCCACGCCCAGTATGCAAAAGCCAGGTTAGGAGTCACGAGTCCACGTGTTGCACTCCCCTCTTATGAGAGGCGAGGGTAGAGGCGTGACACTTCTAACCTTATTTTTTTGACATTGGTGAGCTAATTTCAATCATATATTCATAATTGACGGCATGGCACCCGGCTGTAGTGGTGTTTAAATGTTCTGTACATAAGTTCTCAGTCGATTTGCTTCTTACTTATACAAGAAATTCCACTATTGCTAAATATTGTTACATTACAAGCGCAAAATCAGAACTACATCGAAAGAACTCCTAATGTTATGTTGGCTTACTAGCAGATGCCAGGAAAGTCTCGACGACCTTTCGGTACCTACGTAGATCTTAACACCCGTGCTAACTTTAACAGTGGGAAAACGGATGTATATATGACCACGTAGCAATGATCCTCTCAATTCGATATACATATAACATAATTTAGATATTAGAGTTTTCACATTCCGTAGGAGAACATAACAGAAATCTTGTAACGAAGGTGCCCGTAAGAATTTCTTAATTATAAGCGAATACTTTTAATTTCATATCTCATATTATTCATGTACAGAACATATAAGTATTTGCTTGCATCGACCGGTAACAATGAATGAGAGGCTACAAACTGTAGAGTATCACGAAGAATACGATCTGTATCTTTGAACGAGAGGTCTTCTAGAAACGATACGTGCTTGCCCGCAAAGCCAGAGGTTCCATAACACTATGCGGGAGTGTGCGTGGCTTGAGATAGAGAGTGCCAAGCATAAACAAGGGTCTTAGGAAACTAATCAGAATGTTGAAGCACTATTCGAGGTGCCTATTCATTCACTCTATTCGATCTTAAGCGATCATCTGATATATTTGTTTCAGAACTGTTATATTATTCTTATTCACATTCTTATTGGATAACACACACATAAATAAGAGGCGAAAACAAAAGTGCGCTTGGAAAAAGTTCGGCTTCATCGAGGCAAGGTAGAGATTCAGAGATTTTGGGATACGGTTGCGCCCTAGGCAAAGCTCTCTTTGCCTAGGCGAAGAGATGTCTAGCAGGAAATAGAAATGGGCATTTTTGCCCTATTTCACAGGACAAACTCAAATACAAAACAAAACAAACTCAAAACCAACCATAAAACTGACTTAAACCAACCAAAATACCTTTATAATGAGAGTTAGGGTTTTCCTTAACCCAAACATAGACAAAGATGGAGTTAGGATAATTTCCTAACCTTGATCTTGAAAGAATTTAACCAAGCTTCCCTTTATCTTATTTTCTTCCTTCCTTCTCACTTGAACAAAGGGAACCCAAGACAAATGAGAGAATCAAGCCAAAATTGGCTTCTTTTTCCTCAACCGTATGCTCTAGCCTTCTTAAGCCAAAAATGAGGAATTCATAATCCTAGAAAACAATGTTTATCTTAAGGGAATTTGGCCCAAAGTTTGCCTTATTGTATTTTAGTCATTCTTCATTATTTCCTTTGCAAATCATTTTATTAATATTCTACTTTATCATATAACCTTTTAGCTTAATGTATCTTAAGTCCTTGATTTGACATTTTACCATCATCACCTTTACTTCTTTAATAATTCTGGTTATATCATTTTTCACACTTAGCACTTAAATTTCCTGCAAAGACAAATTTAACTTATATTATATCATAAACATGTCATAAAACTATTAGGGTATAATTTGGGGTGTTACATGAAGAGTTCAAAAGAACAGCAAAATATTTGAAAAAGAAATTTGAGATGAAAGATCTTTGGAAAACAAAATTTTGTCGCGGCCGGTCGAGCATTTCCCTACTGGAGTTTTGGTTCACTAATCGAAATATACTAAGAAAATCTTAAAACACTTTAATATGGGGAAATCACACCCTTTAAGTTCTCAAATAGTTGTTTGTTCACTTGACGTGAAAAATGACCAATTAAGATCCTTGAAAAGGGTGAGAAGAATTACATGAATCTGTAGTCTTAGTATCTTAGTGTCATTTATTGCACTTATGTATCTTGTGCTTGTACTACTTAAATATTGCTTTTACGCAATTTATCGTAGTAAAGTTCCGCTCCAATTTTTAAAGACATTGGAATGACATCAGACATCTAATACGCTACCTCTAAGGAATTTATATGAGTCCATTTTACTCAAATGAATTAAAGCAGCAATTGTTTAGATATGCTGATGCAAGATACCTTTCAAATCCACATAAAGCCAGATCACAAACAGGGTATGTGTTTAATTGTAATGGAACTGTTATTTTATGGAGATCTTTTAAGCAAACAATGATGGCTACATCATCGAATCATTAAGAGATTACAGTAATTCACGAATCAAGTCATGAATGTGTATGACTAAGATCAATGATTCAACTTATCAAAGAATCATTTAAACTCCCCTCTATCAAAGCCAGTTTGACAACATTATTTAAAAATAACGCTGCATGCATTGCACATATTAAAGGAGGTTATATCAGAGTGGATAAAACTAAACACATTTCTTCAAAGTTATTTTATACACATGAATTCTAGAAGAGTGGCTAAATTGATGTTAAACAAATACACTAAAGTGATAATCTAGCAGACTTATTCACAAAGTTATTACCAACTCAATATTCAAGAAACTAATATACAAGATTGGAATACTCCAATTGAATGACACTGATATGAGGGGAAGTATGCTTATGACATGATATTAGTGTATTATACTCTTTATTTCCTTATATAGGTTTTGTCCTACTAGGTTTTACTGACAAAGTTTTTAACGAGGTAGTCCTAGCAAACTAAGAATATTCCACACCATCAATAAGAATATTCTATACATCATAAGAATATTGTACTATTTTTTCTTTGTTAGGTTTTATCCTACTAGGTTTTACTAACAATGTTTTAATGAAACATATTCTTTATAATGGTCATTCAAGAGAGAATATTGTAAATGAAGTGGTGAATAACCATTACATTAGTTAAATGGAGCTTTCATTTAAAGGTCCATGAATCCACATTAACTCATATCAAAGATGAGTAATGAGAGGTCTTGTCACGCCCCGAAACTCACCTTAGGGGCATATTGTCTGGTGTAGCCCACTTGGCCTTGACTGAAGGTTTGAAGTGGCAACGACACTAACCTTTCTTATAACTAGATTTTTGTCAATTACAATCACGTATTCGAGTAAATGCATGGCATTCTAGAATTCCATAGATTACCGAGTCCGAAATTTCATCTGAGTAAAGTACTTCCTAAATATTCAAATCTCAATTATGCATGTCATATAAAGTTGTTGAGGAATATAACAATATTTGAGATCTCTCAAATCCAACTTTGTACTAATATAAAAGGAATGTTCATCCAAGTGACTTTTCAATTAACTTTCAAAACTCAGCATTTCCATAAACATGAACTTATGAATTGACTGTGATCAAACATAAAGTTCTAATCAAATCCCAATGATGTGAATGCTAACTGTAATGTCGCTCTCATTGAAACTAAAAGTACACGAAAATATGTCCAGCGAATGGGAGTGAGCTAAAGGCACCGATAAAAATCTTGTCTGATTTCATGGATCAAAAAGTTTTCCAATCCTTATATGAATAGGAATGTTTTCATTAAAACTTTTGATTCAAAAATAAGTGGAACATTAACAAATATACTTCAAAACATTCTCACATCCATTTCAAATCGGTTTCATATCAAGTGTGATCAGACAATTTCATATCAAATTTAGATTCAAAACTTTCATGCTCCAATCCCAATCAATCATTTCAAATATATTTTTACGGTGCATCAAATATCAAATGGTGCCCAGTTATGTGAGACTTTCAAATGGTGGCTACTCATAGTATTCGTTTAAAGGTGGGCCGAGCAAAGCAGCTCTTAATCTTAATGCTTTCCTTAAAACGCAGAGGTAGGGTTAATCGGTCATTCCTGAAAGAAAATGTAAGAGTCAGCTATTATATCCCTAAGGTGTGAGGCGAATAGTGTGTTATTATTCCTGATGACATGGGTGACTAGCAGAGTCGAATATTTCATTCAAAAGAAAGTTGAGTTCTGGCTTGTCCTTACTCTACATTTCTTTCGTAAACAAAAACAAATCTCAAAGTCTGATCGCACAAAACTACTTTTGATCAATGGATAATCAAATAAATAAAAAGTAAAACTTTCATAAACGAGATTATATATAATTCAAATTAAAACAATTTTCATCATCAAATGAAGTAAAAAACAAACAATTTTCTTTTTAAAAATCTGCATTAATATCCCTTTTACACGTACATATATATAAAAATAATAATTTTTCAAAAAACTGTATTAGAATCCCTTACACGTACATATATATAAAAATAATAAATTTTTGAAAAGCTGTATTAGAATCCCTTACCTCAAAGGAGTACTCAAAAGCTTTGAAAGAGCTAATCAGAAAGAATTTCGCACTCGATGAAATATTTTCCCCTAAAATAATAAGGGAAAAACTAAATGCACATTCTTATTTATTCTTAAAACTCCTAATTTGATATTAACAATTATATTATTTTTGTTCCGCAGCAAACATATTATTCGAATATTATTATTTGAATTAGGTAGTTTTACAAATTTTATAAAACTCATATTTCAACTCGGATCTTATTTAATAATTTATTTATTTTTATACTCTTATCCAAATAAATCTTTACTAGAGAAAATAATATTAATATTATTTTATAGTATATTATTACACAATACGTCAGCCTTTTACCTAACAATTATCATACTTGACATAGAAGTATTATTAACGGATCTTATTTCCCTATAATTGCTAAATAATTATTCTAATCCTTATTCCTTATCTAATAAAATCTCAATCCTTAATAAAATATTTACTTGCCAAATCATATGTCTTTCCGTACTTATCAAATACAAATATTTATATCACAATTTAGCGTTTTAGGTATCTTGTTTATCATTATTTTCTTTCAAAATTTATCCTTAAATACTTTTTCATTCTGCCTCAAAGTAATTCAATATGACACCACCAATCCATATTTTATTTTATTTAAAAAACGAAAGTGTAATCTAATCCCGACTTTTTCAGGGTTGATCTAAATTAAAAGAAAATTAAGAATTCATCCCAGAAATACAGAAAAGTAAAATAGGGAAGATCTTCACACCAGAAATTTGTTAACACGAAGCGCAGATCAGAGCGTAGTCTGCGGAATTCTACGATCATAGATAAATTCGAAGAATAGAATTGATTTTAACTATTTCTCCAGGTTATCACGAGATATCACATTAAGAAGTTCTGTACTAAAAGTCTTTCATTAATTTATACCTATTATGATTTGTCATTATACCTCTTTCATGTCATTATACCTATTTTATTTCCAATTTATACCTCTTTTCGTATCGTTAAATTAATTGTCTATTATGATTTGTCGTTATATCTTCTTTCGTAATAAATTATACTATTTTATTTGAAATTTATCTATCTTTCATGTCGTTGTGTTTTCTTTACTTCTTTATACAAATTCACACAATCGTATTATTTTAAAGTAAAAGCATCATATCTGAGTCTTTATCGTTATTATTTTCACTTAAGCATCATATCTGAGTGCTTGGGTGTTACAGGTCTTGTCACGTTTGCCTATAAAAGACCCCTTTCAACTTTTTGTAAAAGTATCACGAGATCTCATTCTCTCTCTTCCTCTTTCTTTCTCCTTCTTAATTATCTTTCTCTCATCACTAGTCGTTTGATATATGAACAAAGAAGGATAACATACTTCTCTTTAAAGTTTGCTAAAACAAAATTTTATTCGTAATTATCATTTTTGCTGCAAAGTTCTAATGAAACATGAAATAGAAAGCAAACTCTCATTAACGCACAATTTTATAACAACAAACAAACAACACATAATTTATAACATCTCCACAACACCAAACTAAAAAAAATCTACACTACCAAACAGCCCCTTAAAATTATTACCGGCGGAAAGTTACTCTCCTTATTTCATTTGCACGAATCCTCTTCGCTTTTGTTTGTCACTCTTTTTGCGCCGAAAGTGGCGACCCACACAGGCAGTCGTTGCCGGTGAACGCGCTCGCCGGGAACTTCGACGGCGGCAGCTGACCGCACAAATGGTTGTGACTCACATTCAGCTTCTGTAGTCCGGTTATCCCCGCCGGCACTTTCCCGAAGATCTTGTTTCTTGACACGTCCAGGTATTTTAGCGTCTTCACTATTCTCAGTTTCGACAGATCGAATTGGAGTTGGTTGCCGGAGGCCCAAAACCCTACCAGGTAATCGGTTCTGTTCAAAATCTGGATCGGACTGCCGGTGATTTCGTTTTCTGAGAGATCGATGTAGTCGTAGAAATAGGTTTCCGACGGCTTCCAATCGTCGATTTTGAACTTGAGTCCGCATTTTGCGAGCTTCAGTGAATAGATGATGCCAGATGATGTGACCCATTTTGGGATTGTGCCGAGATGGAAGTGGTTGTAGGATAGATCGAGTGATTCGATCCCTTTTACGGACATTTCCGGGAAGGGATCGACGAGAAGATTGTGTGACAGATCGAGGTTGAAGATTTTTGTGAGCTTTGCGAATGTTTTTGGCACTGTGCCGGAGAATTTGTTCCAGGAGAGATCGAGTGTATCCAATGACGTAAGTTTCCAAAAAATCTGGGATTTGTCAGTTAAGGGATGTTGCTTGGCTCCAAATAGGCCAATTGTGAATAAGCTTGAAATGCTGTTAGGGATTTTCCCGGAAAACTTATTTCCAGAAAGTTCGAGAATTCGGAGGTTGGGGAAAGAGGAGAATAAGTCCGGTATGCTGCCGGAGAGCCGGTTCTGTTTGAGGCTGAGATAGGTCAAGTCCTTGAGCTGGCTGATCCCCGCCGGCACTGCGCCAGTGAGGAAGTTGCCGCCGAGTTTGAGCTGACTCAACCCAGTCAACCGGGAGATCGAACTCGGTATTGTCCCAATGAACCTGTTACCTTCAAAACTCAGTGCATTAAGTTGGGTCAAGTTTCCGATATCTTGGGGAAGCGTGCCGGAAAGCCGGTTATTTTCGATGTAAACAAACAGAAGCTTCGGCAACGAAAGAAACTCAGGAAAGGACCGAGATGTTCCGGAGGTTCTGCAGGTAAATTCCATCAAGGTTCTGCACCTTCACCAGCGCCGGCGAGATCGTGCCGGACAAGAAACTGTTCGTCTTCCCGGATTGACCCACGAGGGAGATACTGGTGACCCGGCTTCCGGACAGGCAGTTGATACCGGGCCATTTGCAGCAGTCTGTGCCGGACTTCCAGTTCTGAAGCATGCCGGAGGGGTCATGGGTGATGGCCGATTTGAAGGCGAGGAGTCCCGATTCGTCGTCCACGTGGCAGGCGGCGGATGCGGCGGCGAGGAACCGGAGGGTGAGGAAAGAGAGGTGGAGGAGGAAGAAGAGAAAGGTTCTGAAAGCAAACATGGTGGCGGTGGCTGGAAGAGTGAGAAGTGGAGAATAGTTTGAGCTTTCTTACTTCATGGATTCTTTAAATACAAAGAAAAATGGTTTCTATCCACGCATTAAATTAATCCTATCCAATAAAAAGTACGTGGCCGGTTCCCGCAATTAATATGTACATCATGGGCTTCTCTAAATCTAACATAAGTATTTTAAAGTTTTAAAAATATCTTGGATTCAAAGTGGACAAAATATACATTATTGGATTAGGTTATTATAGATGATATGATATGATCTTATATCGGTTTCATATGAAATTGTGGGTAAATCTTGAAAACAGAAGTTATGCTATTTATTATGTCGATCTTTTGGATTGGCGTTTTGTGAACGGATATTTATCGTTAATCTTTATTGAGAGGTGGTGCGTACTTTGAGGAAGGGAATTATCTGGGTGCGCCGAGAAAGGATTGCGTCAGAGAATTATATAGAATGTGAGTCGTCAGCGAGCGTCTGACTTCTTTAAGGGTGGAATGATGATATGATCTTCGCATCGTTTACAGTGAAATTGTGAGTGGTGCTTAGAAACTTGAGGAGGTTCTGTCTCTTAGGTCGATCTTTTGGGTTGAAGCTAACTTATTGGGTTTGTGTCACTATGTCGTAGTGGAGCTGATCCTTGATCCTAGTGTGAAGAGTTTGTTAGACTGACACTTTATAGGAGGTGTTTGTCAGTTTGATCCACTTAATTTCATGGGATACATGAAAGGCGTTGTGTTTAAATGATAGTGTTTATCTAATCTGCATGCTCGAATAAAGAGGAGAAAATTAACTTTGCACTATATAAGCTTTGACTGTCATAGCGTTTTAAAGCGTGGCTTGGATCAAAATTCTTAAGAGGACTCAATGTACATCATGGGCTTATCTAAATCTAATAGAAATATTTTAAAGTTTTGAAAATATCTTGGATTCAAAGTGGACAAAATATACATGATTGGGTTAGGTTATTACAGATGATATGATATGATCTTATATCGGTTTCATATGAAATTGTGGAGTGATGCTTAAGCTTAAGAAGTTATCTTATTTATTATGTCGATCTTTTGGATTGACATCTTTTATTGGACTTGGATATTTATCATTAATGCTTTTATTGAGAGGTGGTGCGTAGCAGGAAAGGGGTATCTGGTGCCTCAAGAAAGGATTTAGAGTGAAAGCTATTTAGAGTGTGAGTCATCCGTGAACGTCCAACTTCTTTAAGGGTGGACAATGATATGATCTCACATCTCGTGAGTGAAGTGGTGCCCAAAACGAGGGTTCTCCGTCTATTAGGTCGGTCTTTGGGTTTGTGTCTATATCGTAGTATTAGGCCCGATCCTTGATCCTAGTGTGAATGTTTGTTCCGTTTGACCTTATAGGAGGTGTTTATCCGTTTGATCCTGCAATTTCATGGGATACAACAAAGACGTTGTGTTTGCATGATAGTGTTTGTCACATCTCATATCGAATAAAGGAGAAAATTCTTTGCACTATATAAGCTTTCAACCTAATAAACGCGTTTTAAAACTGTGAAAACACCTTGGATCCAAAATTCTTAGGAGGACTCAAGTCTAGACCTCTTCTAACCCGATCTCATATTTCACCCCTTTATCACATAAGTTGAGATTCGAGTAATACCATGTTCTTATGAGGACTCAAGTCTATACCTTCCGTAACCGCATTTCACTCCTTTACCCCTTGAGTATGGACTTAACCCAAGATTCTAACAATCAAAATCTACTTAACGATAGTTTTGATATTACAAAATTAGCAGTGATAAGCGGTAAAGTCGGCAATGGTGGATCTTTGTGTGGTGCCTTGGGCCCCGGGCCCAGCACCTGGCTCGCCAAAACCAACGAGAGCCTCAGGGAAAAGGCTAAGACATTAAGCGAAGCCTGAATCTTGAGCCCGACTCTGGATATCTTAAGGGTTCGATCCGGACATTAGCCGTGCGAATGCTCGACGACCTTAGCCCGGGCAGAGTTCATAGCCGGACAACTTGTTTAGCTCGGGCGTTTACTTTCCCGAGTGGCAATTCTCCCAAGCGAAGTTGCCAGCCGGATCTCCATTTTACAAGCGTAAGCTCACTCATTAACTTACGCCGTTGCTTCCGACGAAATAGGGAAGTTCTCTTACTAGCAGTTCTATCGGGAAGGTGGTTACGTAAAGGGAAGAACGAGTCACCCTTCCCGAAATAAGAGTCATCTTTCCCTAGCATTATGGAAAGAAATCGTCCGCTATTCAAAAAAAGCGGATCTTCTTTCCTCCCTCCATAAAAGAGAAGCGAATTACACTAGAAAAGGTACGAGATTCTTGATCCAGACCCTCATCGCTTCCAACTCTAAGTCGAGAAGAGACTGACTTTGGTATCGGAGGGGCGACGGAACACCACCACCGTCTTCTTTTTATTTTGCAGGTTGTAGTTAACTGGTGAATGCCTCGACGGTCTAGCGACTCTAAGAATTCAGGACACCATAATTGGCGTCGTTTGGCCAGGAAAAGTGACGAAGTCCCACGGTGTAAGCGAAGCTTGGGCACATTCGCTCCCCGAGGCTGACCCAGCTGTAAAGCCTTGGTTTGATCCCAAACATCCTTTGGACCATCGAGGTGATGCCATGACTGGCAATCCGGCGAACACGGCCCCCAGACGATTCCTCCTGGCGCGAAGCTGGCGAGGCCAGAAGAAGCGGAGGCGGAGGCCGAGGTGAGGTGAGCCGCGCGTCTGGCGAGCCGATTACGGGAAAGAAAGCGGCTTGCAAATCCGGTTAGGCCGTGGTGAGGCTGTCGCGAGCCTTCGTATTTCCTCGCCTGCCGTCCGTGAGCGAAGGGTCGTTGCGCGAACGATGTGACCAACCGTGAGATGATGAATTATCTCCGGCCAGTTCCCTCACTTGCAAGTCCACCATGCGAGCGCCGCGGGCTTATAGAAAGAGCTGCCTCAGAGCCCAGTAGATCCATCCGGTGTTATGGGGCGTGTGGATGCGGGGAGAGAGAACCAAGCGAGGACCGGCGACCTCATACCGGCTCCCGATATGTGCCCTATGGGTAGGGGGTTTCCCTGCCACTACCATCGTGTACCGCCATCACCAGGCGCCCTCGCCGCCATGATGATGGCTCCCTCGGTATACGGGGACCACGGGGACATGCTTTCCACTCCCGGACGGCATATCACGGACTCTGATCTCAGCGGTTTTGCCCGCCACCCGCGCCGCCCGTATCACGACGGTTCATCAGGCCGTATGATCACATGTTACATTACAATCGAGGCAATGATCCTCGGTGTCGGGGATGGCCAGAGCTCTTGTATGAGTATTTTGACCCGGCCTCAAGGCCACGGCACGGCTGGTTTCATAAACTCCCTAGGGGATCAATAAACACGTTCGGCAAACTATGGGCCGCGTTCGTCTCCCAATATTTATGCTTTGCGGGCGAAAACCTTCAGGCTCCCTCGATCCATCCTCGAAGCGGGAAGGCGGAGTCCATTCGGGACTTCACATGCGAGGTTCGGGCAGTCGTTGGTGGGTGACATATATAGTATGGATAGGTTTGTAAAACCGGAAGAAGCTTTAGTAGGCCACCCCGTTCTTCGGTCTCCATCCTTGGACCGCTAGTAACCATGGAGTATGCTGACGGGCGGATAAATTTTCTACTGGAGGATAACATTGATAAAGCTTCACAAGCGGTTGTAATGTGAGGAACATCAGCCAGGCCACGAGGCCCATCAGAGACGGAAAAACAACCAAAGTGGAAATTTAGAAGCACCCACATTGACGGGTGTCCAGGAAGAAAATTTTGAGTTCACTACTCTCAAGCATAAACTCGATGGCTCTTGTCCCTCATCCGGGACCTCCCAGGCACTAAATGGCCCCTACGATGAGGATAGGTCGGACGATTCTGTCGGTCCTGCGATGCGATTATCACAGGGACCATGGCTATGAGACCAATCACTATCAGAGCCTTAAATTCTTGGTAGAAAAGATGGATTCGGTAGTACCTCAGACGATACTTGAGAGCCAACTTGCATGGAGGCCGTACATCCTCCCGATAACGGGGCCATTCACGAGAATCGAACCGGCGGAACCACGGTGACCATCAACTTCATGCTGGGGATCGTGAAGATAATATCATCAGCTTGTGAAGAATGCTCGATTAACTCGGTCGAGCGGGTAAACACTCACCGACAATCGGGGAGATGTCCTGGATTCTATTTGGTGGGCGACCTTATATCCTTTCCACATTAACCATACATGGGTCGTCACACTACCCACCTTCTGACCTTGCCTTGTGCGCTGTATGTATTAACCGGTTTTGGCGTTACCGCGGGGTCCTCCTCGATCGAGGCGGTCTGGTGATGCGCTCCGTCTCAGGCCTTTAATAAGATGAGAGTCCCGATTGATCACCTCCATTCCGCTGGCAGGGTTTTGTCAGGTTTCAATGGAGCTACCACATTGTCAATTGGAGACATCACCTTCTCTGTCTCGAGTAGGTTGTTAACGGCAAGTCTTATTTTAGTATTGGCGAACTTTGGGCTAATATAATCTTGTACAGTGAGCACAGCTACATGCCATGAAAGCCATACCATCCACATATCACCAAACGATAAGCTACGGCCAGGTGCGGCGAAGTTGATCTCGGGAAGCGGTTAGCTGCGGCGGTGTTATCAACTCTCACTACGGGAATGTGCGCAATCCCGCCACTCTGAAGAACCACCCCTTGAGAACAAATCGCCGCAATAGCAATCACAGTCATCCGTTCGGCCCTCCCCGGAGATAGGGAAGCCGTGGCCTTGATCCCTTAGAAAGCGTATTCCTCGGCCAGATTGATAAATCATCTATATTAGCACCCTCGCTGGGAGAAAGATTACAGATTATGCCAAGTCATACAATTCAATCTTAGATGTGTTTGCTTGGACTCATGCGGAATATGCTGGGATCAGCCTAGTTCCGCCTCCACATAAGCTAAATGTACGCCCCCTACACTTGGCCAGGTTAGAGCAAAAGAGTGAGGCGTTTTCTACCGACCGCCACACGGTCATCGGGCGAAAGTCGACAACCTTACGGGAATGGATTCATCGGAGTAGTGAAATACCCCAGTGGTTTGGCCAGTATAGTGGTGGTCCCCCAAGAGAACAAATGGAGTATGTGTAGACTACGGACCTCAACGATGCTGTCAAAGATGGCTTCCCCACGCCGCACGCCGTCGGATTGTGGATGCCTCGTGAGGCATGACATGCTATCCTTCTGGAAGCGCTTTCTCGGGATATCACGATCCTATGCACCCGGGATGCGAGCATCTTTCATCGACTATGAATTTGTCTTTGTTACAATGCGTGCCCTTCGGATTAAGATCTTTGGGGCCACTTATCGAGGGTTGAGTAGCGAAAATGTTTTGACCACTGTCCCGGCGACGCTATGGTAGTTTATATTGGCCAGATATCTTGGTAAAATCAAAACCGGCGCCAGTCATGCCACTCATCTCCGGTAAGCTTTTGATCTCCTCGGGATGGTATGGCTCGACCCTAAAGTGTGCATTCGGGGTCGTGCCAGAAACAGTTCCTTGGCTTCATGGTAACATAAAGGAATAGAAGCCAAATCCGCGCGGCTTAAAGCCATCTTGCGTCGCGGCACTAGCTCGAAAGATCCGATGCGGTCGGTGATTAAGGGCCTCGGTGATTTTATTTCCCTTATTTGGCCGAGTGAAACCCTTTTTCACCACCTTAAGGGGGCCGTACGGCCCGAGAGTGGGACGGAATGCGGCCGGGCGTTCGTGATCAAGCGTGCCAGGCCCCGATCCTTGCGAGCCCGGAAAATTTGGAACCTTTCTATCTTTACCTAGCGACTTACGATGTGGCATTCAGTATGCACATTCGGAATGTGGGGATGCGAAGTTGAGGCCAATATTCTTTATTAGCAAGTCCTTGCGGATCACGAGAGCCGGATACACTCACCGAGCAGGCTGCCTTGGCCTACGAGCAATGCGATGCTTTGCCCCGTATTTCGAGGCTCGTCTGTTGTGGTATTGACTGATCTTCCTCTTCGGGGCACGATTCACAAACTCGATTTGTCTGGAAGGATGGCCCGTTGGGCAATGGAACTAAGCGAATACGGCATCTAGTATAAAGCTAGAGACTACATGAAGGCGAGTCTTAGGCGACTTCTTGAAATCCCATGACGACTGTAAGCGAATAGTGAGGGCGGGTGGACCTGCTGGCGTTGATGGGGCCTCAGGCGATCGGGTGTGGGGATTGGTGCGCAGTGCCTCCTTTGCAGGGAAAGAGTTGAGCAGCGGTCCGTTTGGAAGCTGACGCCTCAATGGCGAGTGAATACGAGCCATGATAAGTGGGACTAGAACTCGCCCTCGTCGTAGGTGTTAACAGCCTTTTGATTGGGCGACTCTGGCTAGTGGGTGGGACCAGTCAGCGCGGAATTGAGTCCGAGACCGAATGGAAAAAATGCGCTTCTTTGGTTGCGAAGCTGAGTACCCTCCACGACTACAAACCAGACATATCCACAGAAACCCATTAATGATCGGTAGATGCTTTAGCGCGATGGCAGCGTCTTTGCCAATGGCGAGAAACTATATCTCACATCTGTATCGGCCCGGATCCTCCATGTGTGCATACTCGAGTAATCCGGTAGAAGAGTCTCCCCGTCTGGATGGATACTATCACATTTCTACATCAGCGTGGGGTACGGATGAAGAAATAGCTCGCCAAAATTCGAGTTGTCAGTGAGTTCTCACTAGTAGACGGGGCGGCTCTATGCGGTCCTTTGGGCGGACCATGGATGCCTAACTCAAGACAAAGGCCGGTATGTGTTGGGTGAATTACACGGGTAGATGCGGAAACCACTTTCTCGGGGAAGAATAGCAGCCAGGGCTCTGGGGACTCTTTGACCAGACTATGAAATCGGATCTTTGTCCGACTCGATCGAAGTATGACCCTTGTATGAATGTCTCCAATCTTGAAGTCTCCAATCTTGAAGTCTTAGTCTGGAACTCCCAGTCTCCATCTCTCTGGCCGTGGCCATTCGGCTGATGGGGATGGCAGTATAGGCGGTTCAGCTGCATGAAGCCCCAAAAAGCATTCTTGGTCATGGCGGATTGTAGTAAATGGATAGAAATTTGCCTTCGCGTCGATTAAAGATAAGATGTTACGGTTCATCTGGAAATATCATACGCCGGTTTGGCATTAGAGATCGATAGTGTCGGATCAATAGACCACGGTTCGCAATGGGTCTACTCCCGGGACTTTGGCGAAAATATGAAACCTATACTCTACCCCCCGGTATCCCCAGAGCAATGGCCAAGCTGAAGCCTCTAATAAAACTCTATTGGCCCAGCCCTCGAAAGTGGCTGGAGCTTGCGAGGAAATGGGTGGAGGAACTACGGGGTGCTCATAGACATAGGACCACGGCCAGAAGGCAGTGACGTCTCCACTACTTGCACTCACCTACGGGATGGGCGGGTTATCCCAGTGAAAATCGGCTACCTACCATCGGGACATCAACGCGGCGAGAAAGTGGGGGATTGGTGATCGAGAGAGTTAGACCGCAGTGAGCTACGGTAAACGGCGCGTCAAGCGACCTCTTACAGTGGCCCGGCAAATTTTTATAACAAGCAGGTAAAACCTGGGATGTTGCGGTCGGGGCGATCTAATCTGAGTTTTGAGAACAACTGCCGAACATGCAATTTGGAAAGTTCTGACCCGATTGGGAG
This sequence comes from Tetrastigma voinierianum, assembly GCA_016808115.1. Lineage (NCBI taxonomy): Eukaryota > Viridiplantae > Streptophyta > Magnoliopsida > Vitales > Vitaceae > Tetrastigma > Tetrastigma voinierianum. Next base: position 174,524 of record JAEQBH010002016.1, on the reverse strand, counting down.
GGACCATGTGTAGTCGCTCGACCACATCACGATAGATAAGCCCAGAGTGAATTTGTGCACAGAATGTGAATCTGTGCACTTAAAAAGGTATTATCAATAAAAGAATGTCGTTACTGTCTTTAACTTGCATATCTTTACATATCAATACATACCAGATCTCTAAGCGATGACTAATGATTCAACGATCGCAGGCAGGTCGGAAAATAACATCTGGGTGAATTACGATCTCTAAGCGGGCGCTTCGGTTCCTTGACTGCGGCCGGTCAGAATAACATTGTGTAGTCAATCTCTAAGCGATGACACGAGTTCCTTATTGCCAAACCAGTCCGGTAACATATGTTGGTAATCTAACCGAGAGGCGGTCTGATTCAGCGACTGCGGCCCGATCCATCTTTATTGCAGTCGATCTCTAGCAGGACACACTTTGGCGATCCGGATAACATATGGCAGTGATCTCGCTTGGCGGCGTAGTTCAGCGACCCTGCCGACCCGGTCTAGATAACATCTGGGCGATCCAATCTCTGGCCGGGGCGACGCGGTTCGCGACACTTGGCCCTAGTCGAATAACATCGTTTGGTCAATCTTTGAGCCGGCGCGCAATTCACTAACACCTTTCGGCTGAGTCTGAATGGCATCAGTGATCGATCTTTAAGCGGCGGCCGCTTGATTCATGACTTTGCCCAGGCGGTCAGATAACACAGCTGGTCGATCTCGAAATGCAGGCGGCGTAGTTCAACGGCACGACCCGTCAGCTAATCGAATTATGTGTCATACATGTAAAATTAGTTCTACCAACCACAAATATACTCAAAAGAGACGCTAAATAAAAAACGAGTATAAATCCAGATGGTACACCCATAATGACCAAATCAAGAAAGAAAAGCAAATTGTTTGGTACAGCAACGCGATAAAACAAGTCATGCAGTAAGAACCAAGCCACACTGTTAGAGGATCGTCGGAAGAATTGCCTCATCTTGATCCGTCGGAAGAACCACCTCCTCATGAGCCATTGGAAGAAGCTACACCTACTCTCAAGCACTTTGGTGGGCTATTCTCAGAAACGGTCCTCCCCATAGCTGTAATGCGGACCCAGACGATGCTTGGTGGAGTGCACAGGGAGTAGCGAAGGGTTAACAAAAGAACTCATGGGTTCATGGAACTAAAGGGTTGAAGCATTAAGTCAGTGATTTGAGTTTATCCCACATATGTTGTGCAGATGAGCGCAAGTGTGCCATAATTAAGCGTATCACCACTTGAGTGGTCGGCCTCCATTGCCTCCTGTGGTGGGCGCTAGGAAGCGTAAGTCATCTTGAAGCCGGCTCGATGACCCGAGGCAAGTTTTTCATCCACTAAATGGCCATTCTCCTCATAAAACTCTTACAAGCCTCCCTGGCTGCGGTAGCGCCTCTGGCGGCTCCGTTAGAGCTCTTGCCATTCGTGAGCCTCTTGAGAGGCCAAGGCACGCGAACCGCCTTGACTCTGGGCTACATTTGCGCTCGGGTGACCCAGTGGCTCCTTAGTCGTCGGCTGGCCGTGCGCTCATGGCGCGCCATATCCTGGCTCAGGCCGGGCAGCCACTCTCGGCGGTTCCTGGGCCTCCCGGCTCAGCGGCAGCTCCGGCTGCGCTCTGGCCGGTGGCGCTGCATCTCAGTTAACCATGCCGCTGTCACAAGATAATCCAAGGTGCTCTGGCGTCCCTTGGCGAGACTGAGTGGTGATCTTTGCGGCGCTACGTATTCACGAAGCATTTCACGACTACAAGAAACTCATTAGCAACTAAAAAGGCAAGTAATAGCGTTAAATCCACCCAGCGGAACCACGTATCTTACTAGCTCGGTCGGTGAGACAAAGTTGGTTCGGACACATCCAGAGACATCTAATGATCTGTAAAAAAATCCTCCTTCGGTAGAAGCAAGGGCGGGCATATAATCTTTATAGCCCATACAGCGAGCGGCCACGAGTACCGGTATGGTCGGGTACAAACTGTGCCGTCGGCCGCAGAAGCGCTCCGCGGTGAAAGGGCTCCTAGCGGCGTAGTATTTCTTTCACCTCTTCCTCCCCAAAGGCCGATATCTCAACTCTCGGGGGCTTTAGTCTGCAGAAGGAAGGTAATTGTTGGTAATTACGGTTTAATTGCCAGGCCTAGGAAGCCGGACCGCGCCGCTCCCAGTCTACTTGGAGGCACCTCGCGCAATGGCGGGATTACTTGGAGTGCTCGTGGAGCCGGATCATCCTCGTTCGACTCTAATCGGCTGCCACAGTGTCTCAGTCCACTGTTTGACCCGATTCGGGGCCGGGAGATGGTGATCGCCAGTCCCCGAACTTCCATCGCGGTAGGCTCATTGTGGCTGGCAAGGCCGGCTCAGGTCTTCTGAGATGGAGCAGGCGACATGGGTTCCCCGCTCGAGCTTACAAGCTTTCTTTTCGAGGCGGCATATCGGTCAACAACCCGCCCTTTCCGTGTTCTTCTTGTCAATTCACGGGGGCCCGAGTCGCGTCATTTAGGGACCCAGGTCTGGTCTCACATCGAGACCCTAGGCGATTAGGCTCTTGGGCGCCTTCTTCCTGCCAAGCCTTTACCACTCGGGGAGCACTGTGCACAGCTACTTGTGCGAGAGGGAGGATCTGCTCGGGAGCCAGTGGCCTCAATCCTGAGCCCATGACAAGGAATGATCGGAACCCTGAAGCAGTATGTGGTGATGATACGCCCGGTCCCCACACTTTTGGGCTCGGCCTCGACTACGGATCCTTGGAGGTGGCTACCAGGCCAGGCGCCACACATCTCTGCAAGCTTCAAAGTGCCCTTCCCACGACATTCAAAAGCGGTAGGAGGGATAAGCGGAAGGGTATAAGGAGCCGGGTTGTGCCTCACTGCCAATTATATTCTCTTGGGTAGCGGAGAGAGGGGAACCTAGTAATGGCGCTCTGTGAAATCTCAAAAGTCGGCGGATCTTCTCAATCTTTCGGCTTTTCCACTTATTCGCGGCCTTCACCAGGCCTTTCTGCACTTGGTAATATGATTTAGTATATCACGTAACACCGGGATCATGACAGACTAGGCTAGCCTGGCAGTAGACACAGGAAGGAGCAGAATAAGTTAACATTAAATGGCAACACAGGGAACCCAAAGTCTCATCAGGTCCCTCACTAATAACACTCCTTTAGCCGTGCTTGGCCAATTCAGGGGAAGCCCATTCACAATGTGCAGCCGAGGACTTAAGACTGACATGGACATCCGGCCACCTGACCCCACGTTCAGGAAGTAAATAATAAAAAGCTCCACCAACATGAGATCAAGCTGATATAAGTGGTTCAGCACACAACTACCGATTAGGATGCGGATCACATTGGGGTGGATAAGGCGGGCGCCGGGTGAAATGTAAGCGTTTAACTATAGGTGATGCAGAGTGCAGTCATTTGCTAGGTGCTCACGGGTAAAAAACACACCATTGTGTTCCTCGCCCTGCGTAGAATCATCAGCCCTATCCATCAGCCGAAGGTCGATGTTATCAAGCACCTCGCAATACACCTTTAGAATCCTTCCTTCGTTAGAGCGATGGCGTGAAGGTCTACGCTCATTGGCCACCTCGGGACGACCACTCGTGGAAGTTTCCTCCCGACCCCTCACCATTCTGAAAGCATATCAAAAGGAGAGGAAAAGGTGAAAATTAGACCCTAGGCATATACCAAATGGGTATAAGATTATATCTCTGGCCGAGGCGTAATTTGCCGACGAGAGGTATGATAAACTCTACCATCTATTCCGGGCTTTTAACGTAGGAAACCCTTCACCCCTCGAGGACCAACACTATCAAAGAAAGCGGTGTAAGATACGTAGATACCTCGATGAGCATGAGGAGAACCAACCTATTCACGATGTTGGTCGCTAGAGGAAAGGTAAGCGAAATAGCCTGTGAAAGGGAAAAGTGCGGCTTATTGATGCCTATCTATATATCATCACTAAGTGCGTCATGGCATTTAATGTGGCTGACAGCCGTCGTATGCCACCGGCATCTTAGCAAGCGCAGCGGTTCGCACTCTAGGGCATTGTAGACTATGATGTGCCGAGCCGAGAAGCCTTCATCTCGGGCAGATAAACTAGCCCATTAATCAATTTTATAATAGCTGATAACCCGTGATTAGACGAAATTCTGAGAATATCCAACGTAATTATAATAAGGTCTGAAAAATAATAAAAGATTATAATTTTATTAATAGCACCAAAGGTGTTCGACATTTACATAACTTGTGCTTGTTACAAATGATACTTTACAAATACATTCAAACTTATCAGACATCCAAAGTAGACGAAGCATCCATTCGGGATCGAAGCGGAAGGCTGCTGCTTGGTAAAGGAAGGAGGGGTGATGGGATTTGAATGAAGCGAAAGCCCCGATCGCGCCACGAGGCTAAGAAGAAGGAAAAGGAGAGGATGAGGCTGGTGGAGGGCTTGACCGAACCCTACAGGATTTATCAAGGGGTGCCCTCGGATGTAGAGGTTGTCATTCAAGTTTTAGAACCACGAACTCATCTTTGAACGATACACCGACTCTGCTCGAACCGCCGGTCTCGACCATTCCATGCCAATTTGGCATACTCGGCCGAGCTCGATCATAATTGTCCGCAGTGCGCAGCCCTTTCCCCGTCGAAGTGGCCATCAACGATCAATTGTCCTTCTTTGATGGACAAGCATGGATAACCAGTAAGATAACGAACCTCGCCTTTTATAGCTGCTCCTATATCTTAGGATCGATCTAGATGACCCAATAGCATCTAATGTAGTTGCAAAAAAGTTAGAAAATTTACGTTGGAAATTAAGTGGCATTTATAATAAACTATTCCCGTGATCGTGATCGATCTTACTCTTTTTCCCATTTAGGGATGAGTCACCTCCGGTAGAAAGGGGGCACATTAATGGAATTGCCTTGGGCCCCGGACCCGGCTGCCCACGACCGCGAAGCTAACCCGGGAGGCCTCGAGAGAAAGGCGGTTTGTTCGCAGAGCTGAATGCGAGGCAGCCTGGAGATATCTCAAAGTTCGGCGGACATTCGCCAGGCCACAGATGCTCGGCGACCTTTCGCCCGGGCGCTTGGGGTTCATGGCCGGACCGGCTTGTTTTATCTCGGGCGTTTACTTTCCCCGGCGGCAATTCCTCTGACGAAGTTGCCGAGGCGGATCTCCATTTCCTAAGCAATGGCGCTCCAGTAACTTACGCCAGTCGCTCAGGCCGGGAAATAGGAAGTTCTCTTACTAGTAGTTCTATCGGGAAGGTGGTTATGTAAAGGGAAGAACGAGTCACCCTTCCCGAAATAAGAGTCATATTTCCCTAGCATTATGGAAAGAAATCGTCCGCTATCCAAAAAAGGCGGATCTTCTTTCCTCCCTCCATAAAAGAGAAGCGAATTACACCAGAAAAGGTACAAGATTCTTGATCCAGACCCTCATTGCTTCCAACTTTAAGTCAAGAAGAGACTGACTTTGGCATCGGAGGGGCGACGGAACACCACCGTCGTCTTCTTTTTGTTTTACAGGTTGCAGTTAACTGGTGAATGCTCCGATGGTCCAGCGACTCTAAGAATTCAGGACACCACAGATGCCACCACACGCCGGTCAAATCTATTGTTTGCAGTGCACAATCAAACTGATTCATGGTTTCTGTTTGTGATCCAAAGGCTGCGAGCACTACTGGCATTTTAATATTATAGTCTTCATTGCACTGAATCATGGTCAACTGGTTGACTTTTTCCACTCCACACCACACCCGATTAGAGTTGATTGAGGACTATGAAGTCACTCTGGCTGCTTATGTTGCAGGACAGTTTAGTAAAATGTATCCTGGCGAGTTATATTTATGAAAGGTCTTGTTAAAAATACTGTAAATTAAAGGGATACCTTGTTTATTTTTATTTTTAATTTTTTGATATACCTTGTTTATTAAAAAACTTGTTGATGCATTAATTATATATATTTTTTGAAAATTTTAAACATTATTATAATTAACATTATGAGAATATAAATCGTTTTAAAAAGATACTTCAAATACTTTTACTATCAAACATATAGGTGAGATGATTAGGTCTCCGTACGGATCTGTTCGGACAAGTTTTCCAATATCTCGGTGAAGCGGACCAGTGTAAACAATCCCAAGTTTCGGCAACCGAAAAAGAAAATCCGGGAAAGGACTCGTGATGTTTCGGAGGTTCAGCAAGAAAATTCCACCTAGGTTTTGTAGTTTCATCCGCATGGATGAAAATATCCGATATATCCGTCGATATATCTTCGATATATCCGATATCGATGATGTTCGACACGATATCGGCGATTACCGATATATCGTGGAAATATTAGATACGTAACTGCGCGTTAGTTTTAATTTTTGGTAAAATATCGAATATATGGGATATATCGGGATATATCGAGAGATATATTTAAATGGCTGGGTTGAAATCGACGATCTATGATTTGTAAGATTGATCACAAAAGTTTAATTTACGATATATCGATATTTGTAAAAATATCCTTGATATATCCAAATATATCTCTAAATCCAAAGTCTGGATATATCCCGTCGAAAGCAGATATTTTCATCCTTGGACTTTCGGAAGGCGAAAGATTGTACAGAGAAAAGAAGATTTATTCTTTCCGGTTCGGTTCGCGAGAGGATGCAGGTCGATTCTGCGTGATGCAATCTTGGGACTCAGACTTCAGGTTTGAAGAACACCGGAGGGTCATGGGCGATGAAGCATTTGAAGGTGGGAGTGCAGTTTACCCCAGTTATCCCACGTGGCGAGGCGGCGGTGAGGCCTTGGGAGGGTGACGATAGAGATGAGAAGGAAAAAGATTTTTATCTCAAACTAATACAAATTAAAAGAAATTACTAAAATAGTTTGAAAACCAAAATAACGCCTAAAGTACTAGTACGTCTAACCTATGTTGGATACGTCATTATATTTTATTTAACAATTTTTAAATTACGATCCCAGGGATATCATTGCAATGTGAACGCAGAGCGTCGAAGACGACGATTGTGCAGCGGCCCTCCAATGATTAAGTCAACAATATGGAGAGGAAGAAGAAAGAGGTTGAGATAGTTGGAATTGCATACCTCTACTCTGTGGGGGATCTTCCCAATTTATAGGGCTCGGTTCCCAAATCTTCGTTCTTATTTTAAGAATAAGATATGTTTTTCCTTATTAAGGATTATCCTTTTAAGAAATAAAGGATAAAATATGTTTTTCCTTATTAAAGATTATACTTCCAAATAAAGGATTTAGAAATTAGGAATTCAGGGATAAACATCTACTTTGCGTATTTTCCCATAACAAATTTCTCATATGCAGTGAGATGGCCAAGTGGAGACTCGGGAGATCTATCTTAGTTCTAGGGCCTACTTAGTCTTGTGAGTTCTGTGTGGATTTTTAATATAGTGAGGCAAGCGGCAGGTGCTTCATAAAGCCAGGGCCATGTGGAGCTTTTCTTGTGGTCTTGAGCCTATTGAGCGGTGGTCTGGAGCTAAATGCCATGGTACTCCTGATGCTACCTTTTTCCGGCTAAAGGTTGCAGTTTGGAAAAATATGGTGCTTTAAACCTTAGGTGGGAAAGTTGAAGGATGGGAGGAAATTAATGCGTGCATTGAACGTGTGTTTGAATATAAAGCACGTGTGAACCCATGTTTCTCAACATCGGTCGATGGCTTGGATCAACGGCCAGGAAGCGCGTGACTCACGATGTCTGTGAAGAACTCGTAGGAGTTAGGCTCCAACCCCTTTCCTTACATAGCCCCCGTCATACCTCATTTGTTGTTAGGAGAGGTAATTGGGGATGAACATTTTGTTCTTGCTGATCTTTTAAAGTCAATCTCGGGTAGCTCTTCCCTAGCGAGTGGGATCACGCAGTCACCAATGAGATGGCTGAAGGGGCCTTAGTTAGCTTTGCAGGCATTCGATTACCTTTGAAGGAGCAGAGACTCCTGAGGCTACCCCAGTGGTGAAGAAGAGAAAGAAATAATTGAAACCAGTATTATGTTTAAACATCTTGACGGGCTTAGAGTCTAAAGTCTGGTCTTTTAAAAGTGCCAGTAGGCTTAGAGCCACAGTCTGGTTTTTTGAAAATGTTAGACGACTTAGAGCGAGAAGTTTGCCATTAAGAATGTGTCGGACGACTATAGCAGAGATCGACATTAAGAAAATGATTCTGACTTGAAACGGAGTATAACATTAGAAAGTGCTAGACGGCTTAGAGCGGAAGTCGCGATAGAAAGATGCCAACGGGCTTAGAGCCCTGATGGAAGCGCTAGAAAGTGCGGCGGCAGTAGGAAGTCGGCACTAGAAGTGTCGGTGACTTTGAAGGGAGATTTCCGGAAGGCTTAGATCTAGGTGCTGATGGGGAGTGTCGGACGGCTTAGGGCCCGAGTTTGGTATTTTGAAGTGTCGGAGCGGCAAGTAGGAAGTGGCATTAAGGAGTGCCAGACCGGCCGGAGCCCTGAGTCTAGTCTTTTGGGAGAGAGTGTCGGACGGCTTAAAGCGAAATGCGCGTGGGAAGTGCTGGGTGCTTCAAGCCACAAGTTTGGTCTTTTGAAAGTGCCATACGACTTTTAGAAATTGCCAGACGGCTTAAAGCCATAAGTCTGGCATTAAGAAAGTGTCAGACGGCTTAGAGTCGGAAGTCTGGCATTAAGAAAGTGTCAGTGGGCTTAGAGCCATAGTCTGGGCTTTAGAAATTGCTAAACGACTTGGAGCCAGAAGTCTAGCATTAAGAAAGTTCCAAATGGCTTAGAGCCAGAAGTCTGGCATTAAGGAAGTGTCAAACGGCTTTGAGCAACAAGTTTGGTCTTTTGAAAGTGCCAGACGGCTTTTAGAAATTTCTAGACGGCTTAGAGCCACAAGTCTAGCCTTTAGAAAGTGCCAGACGACTTTTAGAAATTGCCAAACGGCTTAGGCACCGATGCGGCATTAAGAAAGTGTCGGCGACCGAGCGAGTCGGCATTAAGGAAGTGCCGGGCGGCAAGGGCTAGTATGGCCTTTAGAAAGTGTCAGACGGCTTTTAGAGATTGCCAGACGGCTTAGAGCCACAAGTCTAGCATTAAGAAAGTGCCAGACGACTTAGAGCCAGAAGTTTGGTCTTTTGAAAGTGTCAGATGACTTATAGCCAAAAGTCTAGTATTTTTAAAGTGTCAGACGGCTTTAGAGCGGAAGTTTAGCGTTAAGAAAGTTGAGATAATAAATGAAGTCTAGTTTTTAAAGTGCGGGCAAGCATTTGAAATATGGTCTTTTATGTACCCGTAGGACATCAACCTTACCTAGGATTTTTAATGAACCACCTGGGCATAAACCATACGAGTGAGTAGGACATCAAACGCCCGGACTTTAGGGCGGGCAAGTGGGCATCAACCATCTTGGGGTGAGCAGGCGATCGAATTTCTAGCACCATGGGACTTTAATTTGACCAGTGGGCATCAACCATGCAGTGGAGACCAGTCATGCGCAGCGCGTTGGACTTTAGTCTTGTAATTCAGGCATCAACCATCTTGGTCGAGATGAGACATTAAGCGTCATCAGGACTTTGATACAGACGGTTGGGCATTAAATCTGTCTTAAATGGGACATGGCGTTAAACTACAAAAACGCCCGTCAGGTACTTTAGGCGAGCGGTGGGCATCAACCATCTTTGGGCGAATGGGTCGTATGGAGCCATCGGACTTTGATACGAGCGGTTGGGGCGGCCAACCATGGCAGGTCGGACGAATCATGGTGCCATCCGAACTTTATTATGAGCCAGTTGGGCATTAACCATCTTTGGTCGGGCCAGATCATGTAAGCGCCATCGGACTTTGTTATGAGCCGTTGGGCGTAACCATGCTGGTAGGATAGGAATTAGATTTTTAAGCGCCATCCCGGACTAAAAATTAAGAATTTGATGAAAATACAGTGGGGATAAATCATCTTTTTATTGATAGTACCCTTTTCGGGTTGGAGCTTTTCTCCGTCCGAGTCTACTCTGCGGTCATTATCTCGCGTAGGCGTTCCAACATGACTTTGCAACTCCTTCATCTTTCTTGCTTGTTCCTCCTGCTTTCTCTTCATGCCCTGACACCAATGGAGGAATTGTTATTTTGGCGATTGGATCACTGGGTTGCATGACATTGCGACTGCCTCGGATGAATCAGATGTGGAATGGGGGATCGATCGAGCTCTAGGTGACGGAGAGCTACTGGATAGCCGTTGGAACCAAGCTTTTTCCAATCGTCGATGAAACTTTTTCGTTCGATTTCCCACAGACGGCGCCAATTGTTGTTACAATTTTTCGATCGATCTCACAGGAGCATCATTGCGTAATGTGAACTGCTGAGGCGATCAACGACGATGTGTCGGCCACCTCTCCGATGATTTAAGTCAGCAATATGGAGAGGAAGAAGAAGATAGTTGGAATTGGATACCTCTACTATGTGGGGGATCTTCCCAATTTATAAGGCTTAGTTCCCAAATATCCGTTCTTATTTTATGAATAATATATGTTTTTCCTTATTAAGGATTATCCTTTTAAGAAATAAGGGATAAAATCCCCATTTTCCTTATTAAGGATTATCTTTTGAAATAAGGGATAAAATATATTTTTTTCCTTATTAAGTTATCTCTTCACCAGAAATAGAGTTAATGTTAGTAGTGAGATCATGTTTACGGTAGTAATGGAGTCATGTTTGTTTGAGGACTTAGTATTTTGTTTATTTAAACGTATTGAAGTAATGAAAACGGATAGATTTTTGCATCAAGCAAGTTATGGTTTTTTGTTCTTTTCCCTAAAGAGAACAAAATTATATTTGAGCTTTGATTAGGACCTAACAAAATCGCAGTCACAAACTATTGCTTTGATTTTTTTAAAAAAATCTAAAGTCGTAGTCAATAACTATGACTTTAACTTAAAATCCAAAGCTGCTATCACCGACGATGGATTCACAAGATCGGAGGAGAGGAGGAGGGTGGAGGAGAATGGAGGGAAAAAAGCCCTAGATGTTCTTAAAAAAGTCTAAAGCCATGGTCAGTGATTGCGACTTTGGATTTTAAGTGAAAGTTGTAGTCACTAATTATAGCTTTGATGATGTGTATTCCAACATGGCCTAGACGTATGAGTTTGAACATTATTTTGATTTTCAAATTATTTTGATAATTTTTTAAAATTTGTATTAATTTGTGACCAGCTGAAAGCAAGAAAGATTGCCGAAGCGATCATAGTGGTGGGAAGAGTGAGAAGTAGTGGAGAATTCTGAGCTTTCTCCACTTCATAGGTAATTTATCTGAAAGCAAATGGTTTGTTTTCACACCCAGAATAAATCTATCAAAAGAAAGAAGTTGCTACTTGTCGGGTTGGCCGCACATACTAATTCAACCCGATATTTAGATGGACTTCTCACACATTATTCGTGTTTGATGTCATGTTTGAGTCGTGTCAATTGTTGTCTCTCGGATTCTCAGAGTCTTCGGATCGTCGGGGCATGAACTTGCGGCAGTAAATCTACCAAAACAAACAAAGATCGGCCAATTGGTATCTTGGTCAGCTCTCCGTGCTTAAGTTAGTTAGAGATAGAGCATTGAAAATCGATCTTACGGCGTATATTTTCCATATATCTTTTTCCTAGCATTACCTCCCTTATTTATGAAGAAGGATGGTGATCCACTTTTATGGAAAGTGATGATTAGTTCTTAGAAATGGAAGGGAAGCAAGAGCTTTACTTGCGTGTTAACCGTTTTTTCTTTTGAATAACCAAGTTGTCCAAGTCTGCCGCCTCAAAGATCGGTTGATCCTCTTAAGGGCGGTTACGTACGAGGTTTGTAGGAGGATATGTTCTCAAGTTGCAAGGAATCAACTGGGAAATCACTGGCCGACCATCTTAGTAAAGATGGCAGTCGACTAGAAGATTGTGTGGATATCCAGCAAGCAGGACTTCAGGCCTGGATCCGTGTTCATGTTAGGATGCTTGGGCCTCTTTTGGGCTTTGATTAGTTTAAGACGCACGAGGTGAAGGTGTTGGGCCAAAATCCGCTGAGTGCGCGTGCCCCGCTTTTTCCTGGCCCCGAGGAGTTCGACCTTCCCCAATTAGAAAAATACTTTGTTTTTGACTTGGTTGTCATCAAGAACGGGGGACCATTAATGCTTGCATGTTCCAACATTCACATTTTCGGGGACAATTGTTCTATTTTTGGGATCGCATTTAGTACAGCTTTTTGAGTTTCCCATTGGTTTGTAACCCACATAAGGATGTTATCGGGTTTTATCATGGCGGCTAGTTTGAATTTCGGTGGATATGCATGGTTGGATATTGGTGGATCTTTTGCTAGTGGGCTTTTCGATTGCTCATGGGTACGAGCGTGATGTTAGCCAGTCGGCCGGTGATTAAAAGAGGCGATCCACGGAGCTTGCTAATTTACCTTTGGAGGGATATTTTCGAGCCTTATATGTCCCCTTGGGTGTTTCGCGGACTCGGAGGGAGAAAGCCTCTTTGAAATCAATGAAACTATGCGTCTCCATGTTCGTGATAAGCCCATGTGCCTACTGCTTTGACCTTGTTGATTATACCGGGAGGCGTGGGGGCTTTCCTTTCTTAGCCTCTGCGTGACAGACCCTCGCTGCGGCTTTCTTCTTGCTTTTCTTTTTCCTCCAGTTCCCCTTCTTTTTCTTCTTTCTTAGGCTCAGTTTTCAGCCCGGATGGGTTATGTAATTGTCTTTGGCCCAGTTTTCAACCCGGATGGCTTATGTAATTATGACGCCAGCCAGTGTAATTAATGAAATAAATGGTTGAGAAATTTTTTTGTGTTATGTTCGCCTCATTTTTGTTATTGTTCGGTTAACTTTGTCGTGCGTCAACAAACTTCAAGGGTTATGGCGTCTGATGGATACTAGCATGCGTTGGAACAAGGGTTATGGTGTCTGACGCTGATGTATTCGAGGAAGGATCAGCTCAAGACGGCCCCCGATCGGGCCCACGAGGTTGTTTAACCTAAGCCCTGGTCCATCGAGGGGCATAAGGGCAATTAGTCAGGGCCCACGAACCTGGCCCACACTAGTTCATTGTGCCCTAGTAAGTAAGGCATCGTTAGGATTCGAATCGTTTGGAAGAGTGTGAGTCAACGGCGCATTTAATGCATCCGTAGAGGCTAGACGCCTTATTCTTAGGGAATAATAAGTGGATTTTATTTGCTCCTATCGTATCTTCACCATTTTCTCATTTTCCTTCTGTTCAAGAGCTTCTGTGGATAGTCCTTGCGTGTTTTGCAGATAGTCCTTGCGGGCGTTTGTTTTTCCTTGTCTTTTAGGTAAGCCATGTTTTTTTCCCGGGTACGTTACATTCTAGTCGTCGGCATGTGACCGGCGACGTAAACGTAGGAGGGTGTTTTTTGGGTATGCTAGAGCTGGGGGTTTTTCCCTAGCCTGGTGGGTTAATGTGCGTTCTCGCCCTTTTACCAGTTTGGTATTAAGGCATGGAACTAACTCTCATTTCCTCTGTCCTTTTGTTAGTGTCTGCTTACAGTATGGCGAGGGGTCAAGAAGAGATTTCCACTAGTCAGGCCGAGCGTAGGAGAGGGCCTGGCTAGGATACGCCTTCTGTAAGCAACATTATTTTTTCTCTGTTGATGGAGGAGTTGAGGTATTACTGCCACATTCCTAATAATATCGATTTTGAGTTGTCGGATGGTCCGGTTGAATCCACTGTCGGTAAGGTAGACGGTGCAGTATATTTTATTAGGGAACAGCTTGCAGCCAGACTTCGCTTTCCCGTTTTGTCTCTAATCAAGCAATTTTTACATTTCTCCGGAGTGTCGCTTGCTCTTGTCCATCCGAATATTATTCGGATCCTGATTGGGTGTAGTGTACTGAACCTACTTTACCAATTGAATATTTCGTTGGTAGAGGTTTTCTTTATTTACACATTGAAGCTGGCGCAAGGAGGCCGACTATCCCTGTCGACCCAGAGCCCCCGGCTGCAAGTTGTTACGGGGCTCCTCGACTCGCCTAAGACCGAGGTGAATGGTTTGATCATAGTTTGAGGACCGTGGTACGAGACCCCAGACACTACTAATCTCTCGTTTACTTTGAACCGAGGAATGTCATTCCTAGGTGTGTTCAAGTTGTGGGGTTTGTACGTCTTTCTACGTTTATCCTGCGTATTTTCTTAATAAACATTTTCTCGTGCAGGGAAAAGACAGAGAGGTAGACTGGTGAACTGGGTGGAGAAAACTAGCTTCAAGAACATTCAAAAGTTACTAGAGATTTCTAAGCGGGAACGACATCACGAAATTCTTTTAATCATGAAGAATCTTCGTGAATTGAGTCGCAATCCCTCTCCTTATATTCTTCTAGTAATTCCTCTCCCCCTTCCCATAGAAATAATGGAGGGCGAGCATTACGTTGTTGTCGACCTTCTGACTTTAGTCCCGGGCAGCTCGTCTCCAGCCCTAACTTCCGAGACCGAGGTGGTTGGTCGGGAATTGGTAACCAGTCTTGGGCCTGAGCAGCCTTCTTTGGCTAGAGAGGATTCCGGCCCTGCCCCCCGTGTAACACCCCGAAATATACCTTAATTGTTTTTAAACATAATTTGGGTATATTATAAGTGCACTTTGAAATTTTTCGAAAGTATTATTTTGCTAAGTGAGAAAATTCGAAACCCAGAATTTGTACAAGATACAAGGGTAAAAGTGGAATTTGTCAAAATAGGATATAAAAGTCATAAGATAATAAGATTATATGCCAAAGTAGGATTTTGATAAGTTAAATTGAGAATAATAGAGTGATGAAGGACCTAAAAGCAAAAATGGAAAAAGAATTCAAAAATGAGTTAAGCCAAACATGGCCTTAGCTCCAAAATAAGGATAAGACCAAATTGGTCTCTCATTTTGGGGAGAGAAAAATGTGAAGGAGAGAAGAAGAGAGAAATGAAGAGAGAAAGGAAGAGAAGAAGAAGAAGAAGAAGAAGAAGAAGAAGAGGAAAGGTATGGATGCTATGATGATTTTGTATGGAAACTATTTGAGTATGGAACTCAGACAGCATTGTAATGGGATGTTAGTGGTTCCATTCATAGGTTTAGTTAAGCACCATCCCAACCCTGGGATGTCTTGAAAGTTGGGTTGGTAAAACCCTAATTCGTATAAGATAAGTAGGAATCCTCCCTTTGAGTTGGGATTCTTGGTTTATGATGTTTGGATACATGTTTGGATGTTAGGAAGTTAATCTAACTTACAACTACTTAAGTTTGAGTTTGGAAAAACCCTAATTAATTTCTATGTTTGGTTTTGATTGGGTTAGAATACATTTGGGAGTTGTTTTTGGTGATGCTTTTTATATTTGAGGTTTTTTGGTCATTTTTAGAAAAATGGACAAAATGATTCAAAATCTGGCAAGAAGCCTGGGTCCCACGCCGCGGCATGCAGATCCCATCACTAAAAGGCCCAATGGGCACATGGCCGAGAGGACAATTTTTCTAGCTCTTGAGGCCATAGCGTAGCAAACACCGCCACCTGCAGCACTATTCACAAAGATGGCAAATTTTGGTGTTTTGTTTTGCTTTGCTCTCGTTACTCGAGGACTTGTCTATCGATCAATAAGACCCTATAAGTGTATGATAGGGTCCATTCAAGTTTGTAAGGTAAGGGAAAGAAAAATTATACTGTACTTCGCTGCCTCGGCGAGTTCAACGCGGGCAAACTTAATGCCCTTATGATAAGATACTACGTTCCTGAACACATATCATTGTAGGACTGCCTAAGACCGAGACACGGACATGTCACTGCTACGCGTGCAGGCGACGCTCTCTAATTGGCTGCCGTAAGATTTCTCTCGCTGCAGCAACACTACACTGGGCGCACGCCTCTCGATCGTTGTCACACCTCACTAATGCTACGAAGACTTTGCCACGTGGGCAGACATCGCCTCTCGACATTGCTTCGCCCTCCCCGGCGCAGCGCTACTGCGACTCGCGCATCGCACAAAGACCTTCAGACACTTATTGTGTCATGGTCCCACCATTTCTGTATTACCGGGTCTAGGTATTCCAACGCTGAAAGATGAGCAAGGAATAATGAATAAGGTTAAAGTCTAAACTCAGAGTACCGTATAAGTATAAGCTCCCAGAATCTATGGAAACTGATAAGTATATGCTTTCAGAATGAGTATTCGTGCATGCGTATACGTATAAATCATGTTTCCTGAATTACGTGAAAGCTTGTAAGTAATCTAAGTTTTAATATTATGGTGGGGTACAGAGGAGATATTCATGATCTTTGCATACCGTCGGCCAACACACTTTGGGACCACCACCGAGGTATCAAGGCCTGATTATGTAAATGTAAATGTACGCTTTAGTTATGTATATGTAAATGAGACTCGCGATTATATAAAGCTGACAATCGTAAAACACCTATTACAAAGGGTAGTTTTATTTTTGTATCTTTTATACGATATTCATTCATTATAGCACTCGCCACCAATGCCCGGGGAAAAGCAAGGAAGAGTCCCAAGATAAGTCCCGCGCCCTCGTCCGGCCAAGGGAACGAGGGCGTGACACCCCAAGCATCTAAGGAGGTTGATAGGGGTAGTTTCAAAGAGCCTCCTCCTTTACAAAAAGGGTTCCCTGCCTTATCCCCAAGCTTCCAAGAAGGAAGGCGGTGGCCGAAGGCGAAGAGGGTTTCAGGGCGCGGGGTGGAAGACTGCCCTGGGCTGCTCCATCAGCCTCTCACCCGCTAGCTAAGAGAAAGACGAGGGAAGACGCAGGGTGGGCCGACTTTCATTCATAATCTCACGGTGAGCAAACGGGTGCCGCGTTAAGTAGGTAACCTGATACTACCCCCCAAGGTTGTTGCTGAGCTGGGATCACCAACCAATGAGGTTCTAAGAGCAAAGGATAATAAGTACACTCACCCGAGACGTGGCTTCACGGCCAACCTGCTATGGCAGACTCCGTGCCCTCACGGATGAGAGGAAAGCCCTCTATCTCATGAGAAAGTCAAGGAGGGTATTCCCTCGTAGCAGACTACTATTCGGCTAGCCAAGGCCATGTCGTCCCGGGCCGAGCGCAGGGCCATCGCTTTCCGACCTACGTCGCTTATATTCTTACATTCTCCACAGTGGCTAAGCTCCCTATGGCGCCCTCTGGCCCAAGGAGCTTAAGAAATTATCAAGCGCTGGGAGACATTCAATCAGGGTGAAGCTTTGGCTACCCATTTGGAACAACTATACCCAGCAATGCTTTAGATGCCGGTAGAGGTGCGAGAGTCAAGGAAGCGGTGGAGGGCCATGTCGCTCGATACTTCATTTATGCTCAGAAGTGAAGATGCTGTCAAGACGACATGTCGATACGCTTAACCACAATCCTTCCGTACTGCGAGCCGTATGTTCACAACTGTTATGCATTGCTCTAATATCATCACCTAGTCATTACTTTATTCTAATGTGTTATTTTGCAGGTAGTCACGACCATCCGGAACATGACCTACCAAGACCGCGCCGCACTTACCAAGGATGCGCAGAGGATGCGAAGAAAGCGCGACTCTACGCCAATCGACGCTTCGACCATTGTGGCAGTTAACCCGCTTCCCCAGTCAAGGCAGTCAAGCTCCCGGACGATGAGAATGAGGCCGGGAAGCGCTGAGCGATGGCCCGAGCTAAGGCGTAGATGGATGTCGCACAGCCATGATGCCTTGATGTGTATTCATGGATGCCGACGCTACTGGAGTGCCAAGGCAAAGGTGGAGTTCGAGTTGGCTAGGGTACAAAATGCCTTGGCTGTTGCAGAGGAGGCTAGGCGAAAGGCGAATGACAAGGTGAGCCGTCTAACCGACAAACGAGTCTCACTGCTCTTAGAACTCGGGACTTGTAAGGATGAAATGTCTGCTACCCAGGCAGAGGCCCTTAAAGAGAACGAGGCCCTGAGGGAGGCTTACGAGGAGGGCTTTGACGTGATCTTTAACTATGGGTATGGCTGCTCGGCTATCGTACATAACATTTGTGGAATCCAATCGGAGGTTCCAGATGGGATGCCGGACACATCCAAGCCGTTATCCCCATATTTTTTTATTAATCCTCGATGCCCCCCAAGCGTTGTCCCTGCCGTAGCTGCGTCCATGGATGTTCATCCTAATGAAGTGAAGAATACGCTTGAGAAGGAAGCTCCTGCTGCATTTCTAGAGACGGAAAATAGCAAGGCGGATGACCTGTGCACTTGTAGTGATCAAGACCACACACACACATTTTAAATGAGTCATTTTACAAAAAAGAACAAATCCATCTTTTCATGTATATGAAAATTGGTCTTAATGTAAGTTTCGCTTCATCATTGATCGGAAGGTTCTGAAAGTGGTAGTACCGTAAGTTTCCATACGCAATCACATCATACGTCAGGTTATAACAAGTTTTTAAGGCCATTAGCCGAATCGAATTGATGAATTTAAAGATCAATATTCTAACCAAAGTGGATTTACTAATTGGACATTTTTCTTTGATATTATAAATTTTTTTAAAATCACAAAACGTTTTAATGGCGTGATGAAGAAGTTACCGAAATTTTTCATGAGCTTAATGGAGATAATCGCCTCCCACATAATTCATTTACCCTAGTGTGTTTTTTATTTCAGGAAGTTTTAAATGCATAGAAAACAGTTAAGCAAATCACGTCTTTAGACACTGAAATTAAGAGAACACTAAAGAATCTAAGGAAGATCACAGTTGTAGAATCCAGAAGTATGGAAAATCAAAGAGAAAGACTACAGGCTATTCCAGAAGAAGAAGAAGAAGCAAAGAGAACTCAGAGGCCTAATACTATGGAGGACTTTTGGAGTCCTATTATCCAAGAGGAGTGCTTTGCAGTGAGACAACCTGGAGGAATTTTATCTGCCAGAGCCTGAGAGACGTCCTGCCACATGGAGTACTGTCCATGCGATTTCGACAGTATCCTAGTAGGTTTACAACACACTTTTGAAAGAGTTTCCAAAAGGATATGGGGACACAATTGAGATAAGCACCGCGCTTTCATCCACGATGGTCAATGAGAGACTATACAAGTTTTAGAGGACATTACGAGTATGCATCTCTGATCTTAAGGGTAGTCGAGGAGCACTTACCCCAGTGCACCCGCCACAACAATTATCGTGAGTATACAGATACACCATGCATTTCGAGGCTCTTTATACTTGAGGCCATGCCCATCCTCGATTTGTCGGGATGTGGCGGAGAGTTCACTCCACCGGTCCGGATTCGATTAGAGACACCGGAGAAGGGTCTCATACGTAAGGCGCCTTCTACGGCCAGAAGCTCAGAAGATCTACGTCGACATGCAACGTTGACCTCTAGAGTTTGAGGTGAGTGATCACTTCTTCTTGAAGGTGAGTCTTATTTACTTGTACTTATACAAATTTCACTATTACAAAAACATGTACTATCTCCAAAATATTACATTTACATTACAAAACAAAATAAAACCTACAGTGAATCGACAAGGCTCAAAAGTGCTATTTTGAACCCTCAAGTATCGTAGGTTTTGAGCACTTTTGCGGTACTAACTGCACTAACCCAATTGGCATGTTAAGGACCTAGCAAGGCTACTAATCGCATTTTATGGCAAATTTTGTAGTTTTTGAAAGCTAATCATGCCAAAGTTTTCGAGTCAACTCCATCATGAAGAATCCGAAGGAACCCTGTGACACAAGCCCGGCGTAAGAAAGAGAAGAAGAAAGCATGAGAAGAAGGAAAGCAAAAGTGGTCGCTGAAATTCTCGCAACCTGCGAAATTTCCCAGGTTGCAAAATTGCCTTTCCTGCCATTGTTCAAGTTCCTGCACTATTGAATTCTTGCTGCCCGTTTGACTTTTTCACTGTTTTGTCATTTTTTGGTTCTTCTCGTTTTGTCCCCTGTAATAGCTTTTGATTTTGGTTTTTTTTGGTATTCTGTAAAGGGGGTTTGGCTAGAAAAGCCCTAGACAAGCACTGTAACAGGGATCTTCTCCATTAATAAAAGTTTCTTTTTGGAGGGAAGCTTGGAGCTCTCCTGCCTCTTTTCCTTTTCTCTCACTTTCTCCCATTTTCTCTCATTTTCTGGGCAGCCAAACACCCTTCGAGGATGACAACTCGGAGGATGAGTGGCTAGAAACCCTTCCTCCTCAAGGAGAAGGTCGCGCAGGATCTCGAAGGCAACCGGAGGTTCCATGTTTTTCATGTATCCACCGGCCGCTACTGTTTTCCTTAACTTTTAGGTTTTTGATCCATTTTGAGTCACCTTGAATGGTTATTACTTGCAAGATTAGTTCATTGATGCTTAATGTTAGATCCATCGATAAGTTTGTTAATATCATTTATGATCCATTGTAGTGAGTAAAGGTGACTTCAGGTTTTAACGACCGAGCTTATGGCCAAAGTGGGATGCCATTTTTAAAAGAGATTTAATGAGGGTAAATTTTTATAGTTAAATGAAGATCCGGTTAGGGAAATGACTATAGGTCATCCTCCCCAACGCGAGAAAGGACCTCGAAACCTCGCTGCCCTACGGCAGGCAAAGAACTGTGAACCTCAGCGAATCTAATACTTCAAGGAGTTCTATTTTACATTTTTTAACTTATTTCATTTTCCGCTTCCACCATCAAACCCACCTGCTTTTACCTTCAAACCTTAAAATCCAAACAAATTCAAATATTTTAAGCCAAATCCCAAGTAAATCATTTAGCGAAGTCTGCATCCCTCGTGTTCGGACCCAAAGATAATTATATCAAGTAGCCTCGCTACTTACCTAGTAGGAGGAATAGGTTATAATTTTGCCGGATTCCTGATACCTACTAAAGACACTAATCCGTTTAATTCTATCATTATTGCCCTCACAGAGGCGACGCCCTGATGTCCTCTTCAAGCATCACACTAGATGAAACACCGTATAATCTTTTATACCTGAGCTGGAAACATAACAAATATGACAATCAGTTATAAACCCGAAATTCTAATTTTTCTCGAAAAGTGGTAAATGGTAATTTCTGGCCAAAACCCAAAATTTTTCTAGATCTTGGATGACTTAAACGGACTTCACTGCTGAATTGTTCATAAATCTAGCCACCACGCTCAAATTTCTTCGAATTATGAGATACCTACCACGTTTTTGAGACACCTATGTCGTGTCGTGAAACTATTGCTGAAAGACATGTGATGTGACAAAGTCACCTACTACATATACATATGTGACACATATTGCATGATTAGTGATGTGACGGAGACGAATTTTCGTATTGCCCACGTGGTCAAATGTGTAAAAACTTAAAGACAAACGAAAATTATTGAAAAGTTTAAGTGTATATGACAAAAATGAAATAGTCTTCTTCTCCAATTTGAAGAACAAATCGTGAAGTGATGGTGGATTTCAGTTTTAGATAGAGAAAGAGCTACTTCTCTCTAGATTTCCCGGCATTCTGTGGACCGTCTGGTCAGTCAGAGTAAGAAGTAAAGTCGATCTGACATTGTATGGCTAATACAGCAACACCGATTTGTGGAGTTCCAACAACTCTAAGAGGTAGGGATCTTTTCCTACTTGCTTCTGGCTCTTCAAGTTTTCATTTTATGGATGGGGATTTGTTGAGGCCTCGAATGACCGCGGTTTCTTGGTCTCAAAACCTGAACCGGTTTTAAGAAATCCCTATTGTGTGGTCGAATAGTGCCACCAGGGTTTCACCGTCACGTGATTTGTTGTGTGATTTTTGTGTTGTTAAGTGATTTAAAATGAATTGTTGGATTTGTTAATTAGCCCATGTGAGCTAATTTTGGTGTTATTGTAAATTGAATAACATGATTTATGTGAATTAATTGTGTTAATATATGCATAAATATATTAGCATGATTGTTTGAATCGGCATAATGTACTGTGATGCACCTGGGCACTAGAACGATAGTGAAAGTGCATGATTACGAAATGAAAGAAAAGTAAATGGTTAGAAAGGAATTTGCTGAAGATTTTCCGAAGAATGCTTTTTTTTCCCGGAGAGTGGTCCAACAATTCATCTCGAGGCGACCCATGACTGCTCTAAAAATGATCCACAACACCCGCCTGAGGGTAGTCCAATATATTTATCGAATTCTATAGTAAGTTTTCTGTGAGAACAAAAAGCTTTGTTTTGAAACTCGTATTTTGCTCAGATTTGGCTTAGTGAGATGTGTGAGGGAGTCCGTGAGGACTCGAGACATGGGATCGCATGCATATTCAAGTAGGATCATGGTTGAGGCGCATTATTTGCCATGACATGTGCACTTAGCGGGAGCAACCATAGGAAATTATCATCATTGGCATTGCCACCCCTCTCAAGCGAGGGATCACTACTTCGTACAGCAGGGCAGAAGACAGAGGACTACATCACTAGAGGCTGCTTTTTAGAAGAAAGCTTGACATGGCTTTGGTATTTTCGTTGTATAACATGTATTAAAAATTGTAACTTTTGATATATGTTTTGTTAAGAGTAATGTAATAACTCTTGAACTATGGTATATAGTCATGTATTCTTGATGAGTAAATGATGTATGGGCCTAGCGGATCGCTTTTACTCATGCAATATCCTCATAACATGAGACACGCTTATTCAAGAGCGCTGACGAGTTGTCAACGAAAGACACCTGGATTGGGCGCCAGCCGTGGCTGTCCACAATTACAGGATATATATACTATAATTTATAACAAGTTTTCATATCTCCCTTAGAGTTCGCATAGAGATTCAGACGTATGCACCGTAGGTGTACAAAATACGTATTAGAGAAAATCTAATACTTATGCTTTCTTATTGTTCATTATTATTCATATTCTTATCATAAAGTTTTTATCTCAGAGCAAACTTTCATAACAATGAATAATAGGAACATTAACACAATTAGTAACTGAAGGTACTCAGACTAAGACAAGATCAACATAACGTGCCTACCACATAACAGGTGTCGCGACCATAACAGAGCGGTCATCGCACGTACAGACTGTTCCGCTTCATGTAACGGCTGCCACACTGCCAGGAGTGTCGTCAGACTAAACGGTAGATGTACCCTCGCCCATGTAACAAAGGTGTCAGAGCATACCGTAGGAGTGTCACGACCGACGTATAATGCCTATTCATTCGCTATTCGGTCTTAGTAGATATACAATTATATTTATTACTGAGCTTGTTCTATTATTCTTAATCGTTATAGCAAATAAGGGCAAGAAACAATGTTTGCCCAACGACAACTTCTCCTCGGTGGCGAGGAACATAACATTTTTCATAACTCATACATGTATCAATCTTCATTCTAATTAACTAAGAACATAACAAAACAGTGGTCAGCAGGATCTGATACTGACCTTGTTGAGCCTTTGAGTACCTGCATCAAATTTCGACGTACTTAACATCCTCTGGACCTTAAACAACTTTGAGTACCAATACTCAACTTTCAGTACCGGTACTTAACATCCTCTTGACCAAAAACATATTTGAGTACCAGTACTCAACTTTCAGTAACGATACTTAACCTCCTCTGGACCTAAAACAACTTTGAGTACCGACATAATTAACTTTTTAGTATTCCAGATCACTCCGCTTATCAAGTGTGCTCATTATTTTCACCCAAAATTTCCAACCAAAACCCAAAACCAACCACAAAATTGAACTAACACCAACAAAAATCACTTTTAAACATAGATAGGGTTCATCTAACCCAAACATAGGCAAATAGAGAATTAGGAGGGTTTCCTAACCAACAAATCCATACATATAGGTTCCATACAAGTATTCCATAAATTTGCTTTCTTTCTTCAAAAGATCAACCAAACAATGGATCGCAGTCAGTTTCAACTCAGACTCCCTCTCTCTTCCACTCAGAACCTCTAGTCTTCTCTCCTCCCAAAAATGAGAAAAATATCTCCTCAAATCCATGTGACCACCGGCCTTATCCATTTGAGTCACCTCACCCTTGCATTTAGGTTTGGCTCTATTTCATTTTATTTGCAATTTAACTTATCATCTTACTTTAACATATCTTTCTTCAGGTTATGACTTTAACTCATTTTACAAATCACCAATTTACCCTTAGTACTTTAATTACCGAAAAATGCAAATTTTAATTATATTATACCCTAAACATGTAATAAACTACTAGGGTATAATTTGGGGTGTTACATCCTCAATGATGCGGAGAATCATAAAACACTCACATGGGCATCCACTAAAGAACCAGAATATTCTTTTACCCAATGAATATCCTTGTGCTACTTGCTTACAAGGTAAATTGATAGTCATACCATCTTTTAGCAAAGTCACATTTGAGTCACCAATATTCTTAGAAAGAATACATGGGGACATATGTGGACCTGTCCATTACTTTATGGTCGTAATAGATGTCTCTACTAGGTGGTCACATGTTTATCTTCTTTCAACAAGAAATATTGCCCTCATAAGTTCTTGATAAAATGATCAAATTATGATTCGCCTCCTCGATTATCCAATTAAGGCCATCGATTTGATTAACTGATTCACAGGCCGTAATAGGGTTCCTGACAACATTATTTATACCTAGCCCCACGCCGTAGTAAAACCACCAAGATAAAGGCTCTGTGGTCGAACACTGATGGGTTTCTTCCACAAATGACTTTGTGATAATGATTCAAAATGGTGAGGTTTTGATTTCAGATTTGTTAAAAACAAGGATGTTGTCACTATGCTAACTCGAAAGTAATTCAAATAAAATGTAAAGAAGACTCAAGTTTCGGTCACTGGCCAGTATGAGAAAGGTAAAGGTGTCCTCGGGTTTTTACCTCGCATTAGGGAAAATGACATATAGTCGTCTCCAAAACCGGATCTTTGTTTAACTTTAGAAACTAACCCTTAGTACCATTCCTCTTTGAAATATGGCTTTTACCGAGCATTTAATGTTCTTGCAGTTGAAATCCAGCATTTAACCTACCCGATATTCGTAATGACATCGACTTGATGTCATATCTACCATTAAGAATACACAACCCTAAAGCATGCTGGTATCACTACAAAGAGTACATCAAATAGTTTTTAAACCTAGTTTTGAAAGTTTGAAACATAAATACCCAAAGATTCGCTTCGTTAAAAATAGAGGAACACCTGCAAACCTTATCAACCTACCTAGCAACCCTCCTCTTCAAGGTTTAGAGGCTTTAGCCAAACATCCTTTGAGTTGTCATCCTCAAAGGGGGTGTTTAGTTGCCTAGAAAATGAGAGAAAGAGGAGAGAGAAGAGAGAAGAGAGAAAATGAGGGCCGAAAACAGGGGCCCGTAATGGAAATGCCTTCAATCAATAGCAAGTTAGTTACAAATTGTCTTCATAACATATTATAGCAGGCCTACAAAAGGCGAAATACCCACCCATCCTAAATAGCATGATTACAGTGAGGGTGGAAATGGAATTAATCAAAACGAGGTCGTTTGTACACAAAAACACGAAGCAGAGATTTCACTACAAGTGGTGAATTTCGCTATGTAGCGAAATTTTCGCTAGCCGAAAACAGGGGCCCGTAATGGAAATGCCTTCAATCAATAGTTAGGTTACAAATCATTTCATAACACGGGCTTATAAAGCCTTGCAGAAAAAAGCAAAAATACCAATCTATCCTAAATAGTATGATTACAAAGGAGGGTAGAAATGGAATCTTGACCTCAAAACGAGGTCGTTTAGACACAAAACATCGAAGGTAGATTTCTCGCTATGTGTGACTACTAGCATATTTAAAATTTCATATAGCTAAATTTCAATACATAGCGAAAAATTCTCATTATTATTGCTTAAAATTCTCAGAAGCCCGCTTGCATCCCCGTATATTCCACCGAATCTAGCTTGTTTCATCTTCAATTCTTCGTTCTCGCTTGATGCACCGAATATAGATCATACGAACTCTGTTAATCACCTTAACTCGATATGTTTAGCTCGATATGGTAGGATGGGTTTATGAAAACCCGCAAAACTACCACAAATGTACTCGAAATACAATCATTAGTACCAAAGGGACCTACACGTGTCAATCGGGCTTGACCATTATGATTAGCACACAAAAAGCACTCAAACCTATCTCAAAATAGGTTCAAAATAGCACTCGTACTAATCACACTTCAACCTACACATTGCTAGTCCCGTAGCAATGCCATAAATAAAAAACAAGCAGAGAACAAAAACATGTGAGGTCAAAAAGGTTTGTAAAAGTAATGCATAGCCTGTGATGAAAATCACGAAAACCTGAACTAATAACCATCTCGAAAGAATGAAAACTATACCGCACTGACTGACCAACAAGCTCCCTCCTCGAGGCATGAACCAGGCTCTTCTACAAAAAGCTACGTGTTTGTTTGACGTCTCAATCAATATAAATCACTAAATTGTACTCTCCCCAAATCGGTATTAATACCATAACCTTGTATGTTAACCTACCTAAATAGATCAGACATGCCCTTATTACACAATTCTTTTTGCGCTTGTAGGTGCAATGTCGAGGTTCGACTTCATTAAAGTCCGTAATCTGGATTAACCGACGCACTCTAACCAAATGGAAGGTTTAGTATATCAAGCCGTCGGCGATCTTTCGACCACAAACTCTATAGGTTTCACCCCTGACTAATGATTTTCGGTGCCTCCAAAGACCTACAACTCACAAACCTTAATTCCATCCACTGCAGTAGCGAACACTAAGCTCCACACTCCCAACCAAGAAGGTGTAGGGCATCTGGCTTTAAAGGTTACCATAAACCCTGACGTGTCTCTGCTCTGCCCAACGTGATTCAATTTTCTTTCTTTGCTTTTTCTTTTTTCTCTTTCTTTATTTTGTAGCCATCAAGACAAATTTCTCTCTGCATTGGGTCCATAATCTATTCAAGGGGAGTAACAACACTCAGGTTAGGATTTGCAACGTGGCTGGAGTTGCAATGTTTAGCTCTATCATGAGACCTAACGTGCTCGGTGTGTGGATAGCTAAAGGTGGAAGAGATAGGTTAAATACGACAAGAAGTTAACTAGTCATCCACTTAACTCGGCATAGGACCCTTCTAACGTTGACACCATTAGGAAAGGCTTAAGTTCAACACACTGCAAGGCTAAATATTATGCATATACAAAAGTTAAGTAAAATAATAAAAAAAATGTGGGTGCAAAAGTAGAAAATGCACGTTTATAAAGCTTTTATATAACCATTGTATAAGATAAGCTTATCATAGCTGAACACAATACATACAGCAAATAAAACCATCGCTTACTATCATTAATACATACATACAAAATCTATACAAGACAGTAGGCATTTGATAAAACTAAATAAAACAAGTATAAAACAAACCAAACATAAGTATTTTATAAATGCCACTTAACGCTAGCGCTCTCCCCCAACCAAAGTATAATTGTGTCCTCACGAGGTATGGATAGGAAAGCTGTGAGAGGAAGTGTGACCACCCCACTGGGCCGTGGTGTAGAACCGGTGGATTGAAATACCGCCGCCTCACGAGCACATCCAACGAGGTCGCCGGTTTAAACAAATGATCGATCACGGTATGGTCAGATAGCTCACATCATGGATCGGTGGGAGACCGAGGTGGCTCTGTATCTGAAGAAGTATGGCCTGATTTTGCGCGAGAGTGACCTCGGCTTGGGCCATCCGCTCGGCAAGTGCTATCTAAGCAGCTGCTAAAGATGCAGTAATAGTAGTAAGTGTTCTGACAAAGATCCATGATAGCCAAAAATCTCCTAAAGTGGCAGGATGTGCTCGGTACCCCGTGACGTGGAGGACAGCTCAAGGCCCGAAGGAGCCGGGGCGCACAACTGAACTACGTCGCTCACCCCAGTGTGTCCCTCCGTGTAGTCATCCCCTCTCGACCCCTCCCCGCCGGTGTGTGGGCAGAAAAAGGAAAGGCGATAATGTGGTTCACCCGACAAGATCCGAGATCAACTCGTCGACGCCCATACGTGGCCCTGGAACCCCTGGGAGCCGAAGACCGGCATAGCAAATCTCTGCGATCAATAGGGGAATAGCCTTCGCCGAGCCGTGTCCTTACGGTGACCTTCTCCTCAAGTGTAGCAAAGCTTGGCCATGACAGCTCCACGTATTTCGAACCGTAACCCTGACATCCGGCATACTCTGAATAGCTCCCCGCTACCGTAAATGGGTCGCCGCCAAGGGGGAACATTGACCGGCAATGGTCCGTGAGAGCATCCGCGAGGAAGTCAAAGTGAAAAGTATAGATCCGCCGATATCTCGAGAGAGAAATAACCATCTCTTCTAGGCGACGTATCGAGGCCACCGATAACTGCGGAGTTTTCTGCTGTAACTAATGCGCTTTCCAAAGTGCCAAAGTGATATCTACAACTCGCAACCTCAGACGCCATTGATACTGAACCTGACTGATTCGACAACACTCCCCGATGTCATAGTATGATAAAACCCAAGAACCACCGCTGGATAGAAAAGTCGCCGGAGAGAGCAAATGGCGCTAGTTGAATACCGACCAATCGTATAGAATCTCTGACCGCGGTCCATCGCTACCGCCGGTATGTCGTAGTGTGACTCTCGTGGAAGTCAAATGGTACGACACCACGCTCCCTAGTATCGATCACGCCAACATCGACGCCTAATCCTCAAAAATGGGACAATCGAGGCGATGAACTCTAAGCAAATTGAGGCTGGCAGCTCTGCCTAGACCAGAAGACTCTAGCCAATAATCAGCCCGCTGAAGGCACGGGGCGTGCCCGGATGCACAGAGAGGGGGCGGTGGTCCCACCCGGGTATGGTATCACCTAGATGGGAGCTCAGAACCCTGAGGCTCCTCTGGAATAAAGAAAGGCGACTCGCATCAAGGCTCATGTGGGTCAATGCAGAGGTGCCCCAGACATCCCGAAAGCTTGAGAGTGGCCGAGACACCGATGCCGCCATCTCTAGCAGTGTGGGTACTGTAGTCCGACCCCAGCCCGATCACGGCCACCGCGGCGCGAACCAGCGGAAGCTCAAAGGCTACAGGATGCCGATGTCTACAAAGCGCGGCACGTTTAAATGTCGCCAGGGGAGCCTGCTTAGCCGACCATGAAGACGACCTGCCGCGGCAGGCCAGGAGATGCTACGCGGTCAAGACCGTCGAATCTTCACTCAGGTGCGGCTCTGACCAGTGAGGGCTCCAGATGCCTCGAGTGGCTGTGCACGGCTGTGGAGACGAAATTGGGAGGAGGTCGTCTACCAAAGCCAGAGAAGGGGACGACGACTCAGACAAATGAGGGGTGGTGTGATTGCGATTGGGGGGGCGCGAGGTTGCCTTTTTATAGAGCATTTGGGCAACTGAAAGGTCCCCAAGCAGCCGAAGAGCCGCAGGGGCGAAAATTTCGCTATTATAGCGAAATTTATGCCCTGCACCAGCATTTATCCTGCAAAATAAAAACAAAAATAAAAATAAAATAAAATAAATAAAAATAAATAAATATTAAACTAAACATTTCAAAGAAGGTTTTAATTAAACTAAAATAAAAATAAAGCCATTAAAATAAAATAAACTAAAAAATTGGGACCAAAAAAAAGAAAACTACTTGAGCTCAGCTTGGTCTTAGAGACCAAACCAACTTTCAGTGGCTGAATGTCGATCATGGAGGATCAAGGAGGGAAATCTCCTCCTCTTTTGCAGAATGGCGAACATCATAGGCTCTAAATTCTCCCGTCGTCCCATTAACTTTGAAGACATTTTGTCTCGGTCGAGGAAGGCTCCATCCTGCCCTCCATCTCAAATGTCTGATGACAGAACGGTCCACCATCACTACCGAGCTCATTCTGGAATAGATGGAGTTTAGTATCATAGCTGTGGAGGACTTTGATCCCCTTTGTTTGTACCCTTGCAAGTTATCATCCTGATCATGCCAATTTTTCGATCTTTCCTTTGCACCTTTCAGTTCATGAAAGACTGGGGCCTTTGTGTTCCTCCAACTCATCGAGATCAGTGAATCTGGCGTCCTACTCCTCACTAAATCCCACACATTTTTCCATTACTGCCTACCATGCTTGTAAAAATTTCTAATTTCCACCGGAAGACGGCATGCCTCACATAAACCAAACGATAAGTGGGGATATCCAAGAATTGTTTTAAAAGTTGTCTCAGAGGGCCCACAAAGGGAATCAAGCAATTTGAGGGACCAATCTTTTCTGTTGTCACCATCTTCATTAGAATGGTCTTTATCTCCCTCGTTGGCAAGCTCTACTGACCAATTGGCTTGGAAGATGCAGGGGGTAGCCACTTGTTTAACACCATATTTGTACCATTAGGTTTTTGAAAGGTTTGTTACGTATGTGAACCCCCATCACTAATAATGGCTTTTGGTACCCTAAACCTGGAAAAGATGTTTTCTTTCAAGAATCTTTGAGCACCACCCCGTGGTCATCGGGTTTTGCGGTGGATTACCCCAACCCATTTAGATACATACCACCCCACCAATATGTATGCATGCCCATAAGACGTAGGGAAAGGTCCCACGAAATTAATGCCCCAAACATCAAATAACCCACTTCTACTAAATTAAGGTTTAAAGCATCATACGAATGCGCTAGATAATTTCTTGAAGCCTTTCGTATCTATCACATACTCTACATTACTCGTGAGCTTCTTTAAGAAGAGAAGGCGCCAAGAGGTCCGAATCCGCAAAGATCTCATTGTTGCGTCTCTCTCACAGCAAAGTGCCACCATTGTACTCTCAGCTTGCAAGGTTTAGAATTTCGTTGTTCTTCTTCAGGCGCACACTTCCTAATTATCTAATCTACATAGTATTTAAACAAGAAAGGTTCTTCCCAATAATAGGAATGGATCTTCGCTAAGAAATACTTCCTATCTTGTTCTTTCCAATCAGCTAGAATTTCTCCTCTTGCTAGGAAATTGGCAATGTGAACATACCAGGGAGCTTTCTCCAACTGCATTAGGGATTCTTCAGGAAATTCATCGTTGATGGGGGGGCTATTAGTGTCGTGGGCTATGGTTAATCTAGAAAGATGGTATGCCACAACATTCTCTACCCCCTTTTTGTCCTTAATTTGTAAAATTAAATTCTCAAAGCGTAAGAACCCATCTGATAAGTCTTGCCTTAGCATTTTGTTTATTAGGGAGATACTTCAAAGGCCGAAATGATATGTAAAAATAACTATATCGCATCTAACCAAGTATGCTCAAAATTTGTCTAAGGCATAGACCACCTACCAATTCTTTCTTTGTAGTAGTATAGTCTCTTTCTGTGTTTCATTCAAGGTTTTGCTTTGCATAATAGACTACATAAGGTTTTCCACCTTCCTTTGTCCAAGAACTGCCCACAGCAAGATCACTTGCATCACACATCACCTCAAAAGGCAACCCACAACGGTGCCCTTACTATCGGGTGCAAGGGTCAACCTGGACCTCACTCTTAAAGCTCTTCTCTCGACGCCTCTATCCCAAGCAATTTAGCATCTTTCTGTAGCAGCTTATGTGCATTTAGAAGCAATCTTCGAAAAGTCCCCCAGATAAATCTCCTATAAAAGCCCTCGCATGGCTAAGGAATTGCCTTAACCTGCTTTACATTTATCGAGAAGGCAAATTTTTTGAAATGGGAGTCCACTTTTGCCTTGTCAACTTCTATTCCCGGCTTCGGAAATGACATGCCCTAGCATCAACTCGGTCACCATAAATGGCATTTGATGAGCAAGCTCCACCCTTCCAGTTCTTCACTAATCTCCACTGACAGCTTCAAGATTAGTCGTACATTCTTCAAATCACCCCAAAGATGCTGATGTCATCCATGTATACTTCCATTACGCGCTCCACCATATCGCCTAATATACTAAGCATACATCTTTGAAAGTGGTGTATGCCAGAAAGGTTCAAAAGCACCTCCTCAGAAGCATAAGTTCCAAATGGACAAAGGTGGTTTTTTCTTGATCTTTGGTGCGATCTCTATCTCAGTACCCCGAATACCCATCCAAAAGCACATCGGGTGCCTGTGAACTCTCTCAAGAAGGACCAATGAAGGGCAAATGTGGAAGTGATCTTTCTGTTACCGCACGAGCCTCCTCAGAATCTATGCATACCTCCAACCGGTGGTAAGGTAGACAAATCCTTCGCCCATTTTTACGTTGGTCACCCCTCGACTTGGCACCAATTGGTCTGATTCTACCCAAGTGCTAATGATACTGGATAAAATGATACCACATAACAACTTCAAGACTTCAATGCAACCACTCCCCGCATGTGAGGATTCACCCTCTGTGGATGCCTAATGTAATTTTGACTCTTCTTCTAAATAAATGTGATGGGTGCATTGTTAGGCTTCGATGCCTTTAAATCGGAATTTTCCACTCCAAAGTCATTGTTTCAATTCCCTGAGGAGGCGCAGCTAGATTGGGTTTTCCCGTGGAGTGGTCAGCAGTGACGATATTACAACTGGATACTGCTTGTTTTCTTCCAAAAAGGCATATTTTAATTCCACAGGCAGGGGTTTGAGATCCAACTGTTGAGGTTCCTTTTCCTCTTCTCCAATCAATAAAGGTAGAATTTCCACTTTTTTTCTCCAGCGCCCTTGCACCAAGCTCATGCATTGAGGTTCCTGTTGCTCTACAAGGCATTCAGATAACTCATTGGCTAGCACATCTTGCACTTGCTGCTCATTAGCCTGTTCTTCAGTATATCTATTATGTATTCTTCACGCTCATCCTCCACTGTTGTATTATGCTTTTTACTCAAGTGGAAGATATTGGAGTTCCAAAAAGTCATGTTTCCAAAGGTGAGTTGTATAACCCCATTTCAAAATTGATCGTGATCGAAGTGGCCAAAAAATGGCCTTCCCGTGATGATTTGGTACATGATTAGCTCCCACGTGACCGGGTTCCAGACACACTACAAAACTAACGGATAGTAGAATTTGTCCACTTGAATCAAAACATCCTCAACTATCCCCTTTGGTATTTTGATTGACCTATCTACTAGAGAGACAATGCGGATAGTGGTCGCTTAAGTTCGCCTAGCTTTAGCCGCTACAATGGAAAAGGCAAGAGATTTACACTTGCCCCAACCAAGAATGCCTTTTCCACAAGTGCCGCCTATGTTCACTGAGATCAGAGACACCCTGATCTTTATACCTTTCATGAGTCTTCAGACTCACGATGGTACTCACTTGCTCGGTCAAAAGGCCTTTTATTCACATTAAAGCTCCCTTTCACCGTGCATAGGTCCTTCAAAAATTTTGCATATGTGGGGACTTTGCTTGATCATATCGAGAAGTTAGGGATGTTAACCTTCACTTCTGTCGTAGTATTTCTAAAATTTCGCCTGGTTAACTAATTTTTCCTTTTCTTTTCAAGTGCCCGTGGGAAAGGAGGTGGTACACTATGCTTCACCCCTTTCCCCCCGCCGGTTGTTCTTCCTCCGTGGTTTAACCACCGTGGGAGCTTTCTGCTGGTTCTCGACTGGTCGTCTCATTCTTTACCACTTCTCAAAGTCATTATCGTCACTTCATCACTCAGACGGGATCACTAGCGAGCCTATCTCATGCATTCCCTAGGTTTTGCTGTATGGAAGGGAATTTCCCTTTTAGGACCCTTCATTGCTAGACAACTGAAATGGAACTTTGTAAGTTGTTATATTTGCTGAGACTAATGCATACTGCCGATTTTTCTTGCTGAGTGAGCCTCTATTGTCTCAAATTTTTGATTGTTTGAACATTCAACAATTTTTTGTTCCTCCACAAAGGTACTAACTACCTTGCTTGTACCCGTAATTTCCTATCAATGTGAGGTTATGTGGAGGTCGTTGCCACGTACCCTCTGGGAGCATATGCAGGGGGTTTCGCTTCCATGATGTTCTGATGATTCCTCCAATCAAGTTATAAGTGTTTCCATATGAGCACTGTAGGTGGCTTATTTCTTTTGACCTAAGACATGGGCAGATGCTCGCATTAAGTCCCCACTCAAGGAACTATTATCGATGTTGCTCCCCAGATCGCTACTGACCGATTAATTAAAACAAGCAGTTTGAGATGCACCATTCACCGCTTGCATTTCATGCCGATTTCATTTCAAGCTCCTCCAACCTCTCAGTTAAAGTGGCCGGCCTTTGCTTTCATCTCCGTGTTCCTCGGGTGCATAAATGCCTCCCCGCGACGGGTCAAAGGCCTCATTCTTCTCGCTCTCTCGATCTCGGCTCATCCCATGCCTTGGGAGGTTTCCGCCGCTACAGTTCAAAAAGTCCATGGTCATCCTGGTGTTTGGTCAAAAGTCACCTCCACATGGTTTCCAAAGAATGCTTCCATGGTCGAGACATACCATCATATAAATGATTCACAAGCATTCATGTATCAAAACCATGGTGTAGACATGCACGATGGTTTCAGAACCTCTCCAACACCGAAAACTTTGTCATTCTAGGTCGGTAGCGTAGATTTGCCTCTTCAAACCGTTGGTCTTAGTTGTAACAAAAAATTTCTTCAAAACTAACTCTCAAGTTCGCCCACTTCTTATCGTTTCTTACTGAATCAGCCACCCGGCTCTCGTCCTTCAAGGTCAAAGGGAATGCTTTTAGCTTGCAGGTCCATGTCAGGCACACCTTCTTTAAAAGTTGTACATACTTCCTCGAACTCCCAGATATGAGTATATGGATTTTCATTCTCCATTCCATGAAAAGTGGGAAGCAGGGGCATCAAATATGGTCTCACTACCACATCATTAGCAAGTGGTATGATGCAGGAAGGTGCACTCACCTTAAGAGAGGTGATGTGTCCCCTTCAATGACCTATATGTTGTAGATCTAATCAAGCACCTTGTCGACTTCTGCCGCTCTTCAGAGGATCCATTTGCTCACTGTGGTACACCGACTTCACAACCTTGAGTCTAATCGGTGTAGATACCTTTCAACTCTTCACCCACCGATATTCCCCATCATAGTGATGCATAAACACTTGTGACACAAAAAGAGACAAAGCAAAGAGCAACAACAGGTCTTGCCAAAAAGATCAGTGTTAGTTGAAAATAAATGATCGTTATAAAAACAATTTCGTAGCTGACTTTGAGTAAAAACTTGAAATTCTACACAATGAAATTCAAAATCTGCTGTATATCACCAATACTTGTAATGAGGATTACAAGTACCCATCAACCATCATCTCGTAGTTTGGCACCATCCGCAACGGCGCCATTTGACTGCAATGCAATAGGGTTCCGCATCATCAATATTTATACCTAAATTCTCCTACCGCCGTAGTGTACCATCAGAGTATAGTGGTTCTGTGGTCTAACACCGGGATGAGTTTTCATCTTACAAATGACTTGTATAATGATTCAAATGGTGAGGCTTTTGTTCGATTTCGATTTGTTCAAAACAATGATGTTGTCACTATGCTAACTCGAAAGTAATTTGAAAATAAAATGTAAAGAAGACTTTTGAAGTTTCGGTCACTAGTTTGGTATGATATGGTTGCAAAGGTGTCCTCTGTTTTTACTCGCATTAGGAAGATAACATATAGTCGCTTCCAAAATCGGATCTTGTTTAACTTTAGAAACTAACCCTAGTACCATTCCTCTTGAAATATGGCATTTACCGAGCATTTTAATGTTTCGCATTTGAAACTAAAGATTTAACCTACCCTCGATGGCTCTGTGAATGACATCTACGGATGTCGTTGTATCTACCATTAAGAATACACTGAACCCTAAAGCATGCTAAGTATTGACCAAAGAAAGTACATCAAATAGCTTTTAAACCTAGTTTTGAAAGTTCAAACATAAATACCTGCAGATTCCGCTTAAAAATGTAGGAACACCGCAAACCTTATCAACCTACCTAGCAACCCTTCTTCAAGGTTTAGAGGCTTAGCCAAACATCCTAAGGAGTTGTCATCCTCAAAGGGGGTGTTTGGTTGCCTAGAAAATGAGAGAGAAAAGATGGAGAGAAGAGAGTAAATGAGGGCCGAAAACAGGCCTCAGAATGAAATGCCTTCAATCAATTGTTAGATTACAAATTGTTCATGTAACATGGTTTATATAGCCTACAAAAGGGCTAAAATACCAATCTATCCTAAATAAGATGATTACAAGGAGGGTAGAAATGGAATTAATCAAAATCTGGTCATTTGTACAATAAAAATTCGAAGGGGTAGATTTGCATGTGGTGAATTTCGCTTATTTAGCTAATTGCTAAAGTGAGCATAAAATTCACATGTAGCGAAATTTCACTACACAACGAAAATTTCGCTATTCTAGTGAAATTTCCCAGCTTCTCCGCTTGCATCCTGCATATTCCAGCCGCATCCACTTTGTTTGGTCTTCACTTCTTCGCTCCCTAGCTTGATGCAATCGAATATAGATCATACGAACTCGGTGTTAATCAGCTCAACTTCGATATGCTTAGCTTGATATGGTAGGATAGGTTTATGAAACCTGCAAAAACTACCACAAACAACCTCGAAATACAATCATTAGTACCAAAGGGACCTACACGTGTCAATTGGCTTAATTAATATGATTAGGACACAAAAAGCACTCAAAACCTATCTTAAATAGGGTTCAAAATAACACTTTTTGGGTACTAATCAACAAACGTCACCCAGCGTTTACTTCCTCAAACCTTACTCCACAATACATGTTAGTTTGAATAAATATCGAACATCTTGTTGCTCATACTCACACCCAAAACAGTTTAGCAGAGTCCCTCATCAAACGTCTTCAATTAATAGCTCAATTAATCGCTAATGAAACCAAATTGTCAATTTCTTACCTCGGGGACATGCGACATGCATGTTGCAAGTTTATTTCGCATTCGACCAATAAATTACCAAGAATACTCTCATTCACAACTTGTACTAGGCAAACCAACATTTCTCAATTTACAAATCTTTTGGTTGTACAATTTATATACCAATTGTAACTTACACAATGCACTAAATGGGTCCCTTAACAAAGACTTGAGATTTATGTGTGCTTGATTCTCCTCAGATCATAAGATATTTCAACCCTTAATAGAAGATGTTTTACAGAATTACTTTAAGGATTGTCATTTTAATGAGAGTGTATTCTCATTATTAGGGGGAGAAAAGTCGATTCTAGAAGAATGATGAGAAATTACTTGGAATGCATCTGTAATGTCTCATTTTGATCCTCATACAAATCAATGTGAACTGAAAGTTCAAAGGATCATTCATTTGCAAAATCTTGCAAATCAATTACCAAATGTTTTTATTGATACAAAGAAAGTGTTAAAGCCACATATCCAACCGTGGGAATACTCCAAGATGACACGTTCCCGAATGACAATTAGAAAATGAATATAAAATAATGTCAAACGTGGGAGACTCCATTGGCTCAAAATATAATCCTCCTAAAAGGAGAACACAAATAAGAATTGATACCCTCTAAGAGTGTACATGATAAACAAAAGCCCTCGAAGCTCCTCTAAGAGGTATATGATGGACAAGAAGCCCCGTGAAAGGCATATATTGAACAAGAAACCCCTAAAGATGTTCGAACAGCAAAATGTACCTCATGAAGAGGGACAGTACATGAAAATTATGAGGATCTCAATAAATTATGTGCACAATAGAGAAAATGATATTAAAATAAAGTTGTTATCAATAATATTTTTTTGTTTTCAAGGGCCTTAAACATCATAAGAAATGATGAGGATTTCAATCACAAAATGTGGAAGAGTGTCGACATAGAATGATTGACCAAATGGAAAAGCTATGCATGTAATTGAACTTGTTAATGAGGACGTAGAAGTTTTTGGATTCAGAGTCCCAACACCTAACAGTTGTAAAAGCCTTGGGTACAAATGGGTATTTATATGAAATCACAATGAAAATAAGGAGATCAAAAGATATAAAACGCGATTAGTAGCACAAGGTTTTTCATAGAGACCTAGTATTGACTATGAGTAAACATATTCTCTTGTTATGGAAGCAACCACTTTCCACTTTCTAAACTCGCGCCTAAGAAGGACTCGGTCATGCATCTTTATGGATGTCATCACCGCCATTCATATGGATCCATAGATAATGACATATATATGAAAATCCTTAAAGAATTTAGATTGCCTGAAGCAAATAATTCAAAGTCTCATAGTATGTGCTCAATCAAATTACAATGATCTCTATATGAATTGAAGCAATCCGAACCCATGTGGTATAACCGCCTTAGCGAGTATTTATTGAAAGAAGAGTATGCAAACAACCTTATATGCCCATGCATCTTTATTAAGAAATCAGAAATCGGATTTGCAATTATTATTGTGTATGTTGATGATTTAAACTTTATTAGGACTCTAAAGAGCTCACAAGAACAACAAAATATTTGAAAACGAAATTTTAGATGAAAGATCTTAGGAAAACAAAATTTTGTCTTAGCCTGCAAATCGAGCATTTCCCTATTGGAGTTTTGGTTCACCAATCGACATATACTAAGAAAATCTTAAAACACTTTTATATGGAGAAAGTACACCCTTTAAGTTCTCCAATGGTTGTTCATTCACTTGACGTGAAAAATGACCTATTTTGTCCTTATGAAAAGAATGAAGAATTACATAGTCTTGAAGTACCATATCTTAGTGTCATTTGTACACTTATGTATCTTGCTAACCTGCATTCACCCGCATATTACTTTTTTTGTCAATTTATTAATCAGGTACAATTTCTCTCAAACCCAAAGACATTGGAATGACATCAAGCATATATTACGCTTACTCTAAGGAACAATTTATATGAGTCTATTTTACTCAAAATCAAAAACATCACTACTTGATAAGGCCAGGGATGCATGATATACCTTTCGCATCCACATGAGTTTTATCACAAAAATGTATCTACGTGTTT
Organism: Tetrastigma voinierianum; assembly: GCA_016808115.1. NCBI lineage: Eukaryota > Viridiplantae > Streptophyta > Magnoliopsida > Vitales > Vitaceae > Tetrastigma > Tetrastigma voinierianum. The sequence continues at coordinate 135,706 of JAEQBH010002016.1, read as the reverse complement.
AATCAGAATATGTAATCGTTATTTCATGGATACTTAAGCAAACAACGCCGGCCATACCATCGAATCATTTGTAGATATAAATTACATGTCGTGAATGTGTGTATGGCTGCGATCGATGATTCAACATATCCAAGAATCATGTAGACTCCCCTCTATCAAAGTCAGTCTGACATCATTATTTGAAGATAATGTTGCATGCATTGCACATATCAAAGGAGGTTATGCTATATCAAAAGTGATGTAACTAAACACATTTATTCAAAGTTCTTTTATACATATGAACTCCGCAAGAGCGACTTAAATTGATGTTCAACAATTACACTCAAAGTTGATAATCTAGCAGACTCTATATACATGGGCACACACAACCTCAAATATTTTGCTAAACTAATATACAAATCGAGTTTACCAACCGAATGACATTGACATGAAGAGAAAGATACTTCTACGACACGACAAGTAGCGCATCGTACCATTTTTTCCTCTTGTCCAAGTTTTATCCCACTAAATTTTACCTTAGTCTTTTAAATTCCAGGTAATCCTAGCAACCAAGAATATTCTACATCACACAAGCACATTCTATACATTATAAGAATATCAGATCATTTTTCCTTCGCAAAGCCATCCCACTCCGATTTTATTACAAAGTTTTTATTAATTACTATTTAAGATGAATGTTTAGAATAAAGTTAATAACCACCACATTAAGAGAGTTAAATGGAGCTTTCATTTAAAGGTCCATGGATCCATATTAACTCATCTTAAAGACAAGTAATGAGATGTCTTATCACAATCGCCTATAAAAAGCCCCTTTCAACCTTTTGAAAGAGGATCTCGAGATCTCATTCTCTGTCTCTTCCTCTTCCTTTCTCCTTAATTCTCTTTCTATTATCACTATCCCTTTGATATATGAACAAAGAATGATAACATACTTCTCTTTATAGTTTGCTAAAACAGAATTTTATTCTTAATTATCATTTTTGCTGCAAAGTTCTAATGAAAGATGAAATAGGAAAGTAAACTCTCATTAACGCACAATTTTACAACAACAAACAAACAATACATAATTTATCACATCTTCACAACACCAAACTAAAAACACTCCACACTACCAAACAAATTCCCCCAAAATTATTACCGACTAAAGCCAGCCGCTTTGTTTCCTTTTTGATCTAATGCTCTAGTGTCGACACAAGATTAGTACTCGCATTGTTTTTTAAAATTTTCACTAATTTATCACGAAATTTTTAAAAGCTCAATGTAAAAGTCAGAATATTTGACTTTTCTATTCGTAGTGTCATTTCTTCCCACAAAATAAAACTCAATCATCATTCAACAAAAGTTAGTTCGTAACAATATACACTACTAGAGATGACAACGTATATTTCGTGATCGTATGGCCTATCCGACCCCACTCGCTTATTTTTTTCAATTCTCAAACTGGGCTTCACCTAAAATTAAACGCACGCACGGTATCGGTGAAAATTCTCAAACTCGCCACGCTTACATTTTATTTTCGCTTATTTTACCTTAATTTTTTATATTCGCTTTTATTTTTATTATATTGTAAATTAATATTTTTCATAAAATAAAAATATTAGCGAATTCTTTATAAATTATTTATTAAAACATTATAATTATTATTATTATTTATATTAAAGTATAAAAATAGAATAATAAAAATTTAAAATATAATTGGAAATGGGTTTATTATTATTATTTCGGGATATACTGGCTCATATCAGCTCATTCACCACACGCCTCGAAATCGAAAAATCTCTTCGCCCCCGGAAATATCGGTCCTATCACCCAAAAAAATCGAAAACACCGTCATTTTAATTCATAAACTTTTTCGTCACTGGGATTAAACGAATTTAATCCAAGACAAATTGCTTGCTATCCGAGATTTAGAGAATTTTCTAAACTTCCCCGAACTTCTTACAGAATTTATTTTTATTAACATTTCATATTTTTTAAAATTTCTAATTTTCTCAGTTTTATTAGAGAGAATAATACTGACCAGACGGATTCGGTAAAATAAACTCAAACCATTAAAAACTGGACAAATTAAATTAAACATGTTATTAAGAATGAAAGTGATACGAACCTAAAATAACTGTCTCATTGCTATCCCCACTCACTACCTAATATTAAAAAACAAACAACTTAATACATAACGCTATTAAGACTATTCAAAGATTGCCTAAAAAAAGTATATTCAAGATTAAGTTTAAAAACAAACGCAACCTTACTTTCTTATTTCATTTCCAAATCGAATCTCTCGCTTTTTATTTATTCACCTTTTGCACGCCGAAAGTGGCGACCCACAGGCAGTCGTTGCCGGTGAACGCGCCTGCCGGGAACTTTCGACGGCGGAAGCTGACCGCAATAAATGGTTGCGGACTCATTCAGCTTCTGTAGTCCGGTTATCCCCGCCGGCACCTTCCCGAAGATGTTGTTTCTTGACACATCCAAGTATTTTAGCGTATTCACTATTCTCAGTTTCGACAGATCGAATCGGAGTTGGTTGCCGGAAATCCAAACCCTACGCTTCAGGTAATCGGTTCTGTTCAAAATCTGATCGGACTGCCGGTGATTTCGTTTTCTGAGAGATCGATGTAGTCGTAGAAATAGGCTTCCGACGGCTTCCAATCGTCGATTTGAACTTGGAGTCCGCATTTTGCGAGCTTCAGTGAATAGATGATGCCAGATGATGTGACCCATTTTGGGATTGTGCCGGGAGATGGAAGTGGTTGTAGGATAGATCGAGGATTCGATCCCTTTACGCACATTTCCGGGAAGTGATCGACGAGAAGATTGTGTGACAGATCGAGGTTGAAGATTTGTGAGCTTTCCGAATGTTTTTGCTAATTGTGCCGGAGAATTTGTTCCAGGAGAGATCGAGTGTATCCAATGACGTAAAGTTTCCGAGAAAATCTGGGATTTGTCCGATTAAGGAGTTGTGGCCCAGCTCCAAATAGGCCAATTGTGAAGATAAGCTTGAAATGCTGTTAGGGATTTTCCCGGAAAACTTATTTCCAGAAAGTTCGAGAATTCGGAGGTTGGGGAAAGAGGAGAATAAGTCCGGTATGCTGCCGGAGAGCCGGTTCTGTTTGAGGCTGAGATAGGTCAAGTCCTTGAGCTGGCTGATCCCCGCCGGCACTGCGCCGGTGAGGAAGTTGCCGCCGAGTTTGACTCAACCTAGTCAACCGGGAGATCGAATACATTGTCCCAATGAAAAGTTACCTTCAAAACTCAGTGCATTGAGTTAACAAGTTTCCGATATCTTGGGAAGCAGCACGGGAAAGCAGGTTATTTTCGATGTAAATAAACAGAAGCTTGCAACCGAAAAGAAAACTCGGGAAAGGACCCGAGATGTTCCGGAGGTTCTGCAGGTAAATTCCATCAAGGTTCTGCACCTTCGCCAGCGCCGGCGAGATCGTGCCGGACAAGAAACTGTTCGTCTTCCCGGATTGACCCACGAGGGAGATACTGGTGACCCGGTTTCCGGACAGGCAGGTGATACCGGGCCATTTGCAGCAGTCTGTGCCGGACTTCCAGTTCTGAAGCATGCCGGAGGGGTCATGGGTGATGGCCGATTTGAAGGCGAGGAGTCCCGATTCGTCGTCCACGTGGCAGGCGGCGGATGCGGCGGAGAGGAACCGGAGGGTTAGGACAGAGAGGTGGAGGAGGAAGAAGAGAGAGGTTCCAGGCAAAACATGGTGGAGGGTGGTTTTGAAGAGTGAGAAGGGAGTATGAACAGTTTGAGCTTTCTCACTTCATGGGTTCTTTAAATACAAAGAAAAATGGTTTCTATCCATTAAAGTAACCTATCCCAAAAGGTACTGGTCGGTCTCTGCAATTAATATGTTCATCAAGGGCTTCTTAAATCTAATAATATTTTAAAACTTCGAAAATATCATGGATTCAAAACCCACAAAATATATACGTATTGAAATAAATTATTACAAATAATACGATACATCTTATTTCGCCATATAAAATTAATAAGTTGATACTTAAACTGGGCAGTTTTCATCTATTATTTCCTGATCTTTAGATCATGATTCTTTATCAACTCAATATTTATCATCGACGTTTATCGGTGTATACAAGATGAATTTAGCAGTATCCTGTAAGGCCTCAAGAAAGGATTTGAAGTCAGTTTATTTAGACAGCCATCCGCGAACATCCAATTTCTCTTTACAATGATAACGATACGATCTCACATCAAGCTTCCACGCGAAATCACAAGAAGACTTAAACTTTATGCTCTCCCACCTATTGCGTCACTTTCGGCCGAGCCTTTCTATCTGGCTCATAGACCTATCACAGACGGGAACGATCCTCGATCCTAACTGTAAAGGTTTGTTCCGCGAACCCATATGAGTGCCAGTTATCCGTCGATCCCGCACTCAGAGATACAACAAAGCACGTCATGGCTTGCACGATAAACAGACTTGCTCTCATGGCGCCTCTCATATATTGTGCCGCCTCGGCCAGCTTCCTTATTGTGGCCAGGCATTCATCAAGATTGGACGATCCTGATCCCAACATGGGCGTTCTGTCTGGTCAATCTTACAGTAGATTTATCCGTTTGATCCGTAATTTCATGGGATACAATAAAAACGCCGCTAAGCCAGACGATAGCGTTTCACATCCTCATAATCTGATAAAGAAGAAAATTTTTTGCACTATATAAGCTTTCAACCTAATAAACGCTGCTTAAAAACCGCGAAAACACTCGATCCAAATTCTTCACGACCCAAGTTCAGACTCCTTCTAACTCGATTTCACCCTTTATCACATAAAACAGACTCAAAAATAATTATTTCTTACGAGGACTCAAGTCTATACCTTTCGTAACCACATCTCACTCCTTTACCACTTGAGTCCGGACTTAACCCAAGATTCTAACTATCAAAATCTACATAACGATAGTTTACATATTGCAAAATTAACGAGTGATAAGCAATAGAAAGTCAACAATGGTGGATGCCACCACACGCCGGTCAAATCTTTCGTCTGCAGTGCACAATCAAACTGATTCGTGGTTTCCTGTTTAGATCCAAAAAGGCTGCGAAGAATGTTGGCATTTTACTACTATAGTCTTCATTGCACTGAATCATGGTCAAATGTATTGACTTTTACACTCCACACCACACCATTGTAGCTGATTGAGGACTATGAAGTCACGTTTGGCGCACTATATTTAAGGATAGTTTAGTAAAAAGTATTACAAACTGAAGTTATATTTATGAAAGGTCTTGTGAAAAATACTGTAAATTAAAGGGATACCTTGTTTATTTTTATTTTTATTTTTTTGATATACCTTGTTTATTAAAAAACTTGTTGATGCATTAATTATATATTTTTTTTGGTACTCTTGGAAATTTATTATAATTCACATTATGAGAATATAAAATCGCTTAAAAAGATACTAAATACAAATACTTTTACTATTAAATACATAAAATAGATGACGTGACTGCGACAAATCCGTTCTATTCCATGACCGACTAAAAATAAAAAATAAAAAATAATACAAATACTTCTAGAAAAAAAAAACTTTATTGAAAAACAATTCGGCATGACAAATCTATATGTTATTTTTATACTTATTTCAAAATAAATATATTTATTGATAATGTTAAAAAATGTATAGAGGTTAATTAAGGGAAGATATCGGAAAACTTGACCCGACAAGTTTTCCGATATCTCGGTGAAGCGAACCGGTGTAAACAATCCCAAGTTTCGGCAACCAAAAAAGAAAATCCGGGAAAGGACTCGTGATGTTTCGGAGGTTCAGCAAGAAAATTCCACCTAGGTTTTGTAGTTTCAATAGGGCAGGCAAGATTGTACTGGACAAGAAGCTATTCTTTTTCCGGTTTTCGGACTCGCAGAGGATACCGGTCCAGTTGCAGCAGTCTGTGCCGGGCTTCCAGACTTCCAGTTTTGAAGAACACTAGAGGGGTCATGGGCGATGGCTGATTTGAAGGTGAGGAGTCTCGTTTCGTTATCCACGTGGCAGACGGCAGTGAGGCACCGGAGGGTGACGATAGAGATGAGAAGGAAGAAGATTTTTATTGCAAACTAATACAAATTAAAAAAAACTACTAAAATAGTTTGAAAACCAAAATAAAGCCTAAAGTACTAATGCGGCTAACCTATGTTGGATACGCATCATTATGTTGTTACCAATTGGATACACATCATTATGTTGTTACCAATTTCGGCGACGCCTGGGCCAGACATACACCGTTGATAACTGGCCAACCCACGCACACTGCAGACGCCGCGTGAACCCGACACCACTTACAAAATCGGGCAAAGTCTCACGCAGCCGCGACCACTGACACGCGAAAGGGTGTCAAAGTTACCCGACATCCACGATTATTCGCAGGTCGACGTCACAACCCGACCTAAGTTTGGCGCGCATCATAGCTTGGTATCAGAGCTGCGATAATGAATACGGCATTGAGGGATCGGGCTTCAGTCGTTTTACTATGCGCGTAAGAACATCACGCCCAGTATATGTTCAATGTTGGATACTAGAGATAAATGGGTGATCAATAAGTTGGTGATACAATTTACCTAGGACTGATAGAAATCTGATAGATCATAATCCGCGCATTTTAAAGTAATTGTCGTGATGTGTGATTTGATTTTGTGATGTGTGATTTGTATGCTTGGTGAGTAGCATAGGAGAAAACGTTGAACACTAGGGCCGAGAATTATAACCTTAGGTGTTCGAGAAATGATTCAGATGTGATGGTCCGTAAATTTCGACAAGAGCTCATTTGAGCATGAACAGATTGGTTTTGTGAAATTCTGGAAAAAAAAAAAATAATTCCAATTTTTGCAGAAGAAAAAGGGTTAAAATTTAACTCATAAATTTGGTCGTATGAAGTGCAAGGGTCTAGGCTAACAGATTTATGGAGAGCAAGGAGGCTACTTGAGATGAAAAAAATGATGAGAATAAATTTTTCAAAGCCTTACGTTGTGTAAAACTAAAAGAAAATAAATAAAATAAATTTAATACCCTATTCACATCGAAAATGAAAAAAATTTATATATATTTGGTGTTTTCCAAGAGCACAATGAAAAAAATGATGAAAAAAGAAAAAAAAAGAAAAAAGAAACGGCTGCAATTGAATGGCTATTGCCCATTCCTCCAGGTGAGTCACGATACGCTGGACCGATTGCGACATGGTGCGCATGGCTGAGCGTGCCCGCCATGATACTCTGGCCGGTCAACATGACACAACACCGAAAGCAATTACGACACCTACCGAGAGGAAGGTCAGCGATACTGGCCAGAAGCGCGAGTGTGCGTGGCCCGGGCTGGCTAAGTCATTTAAACAAAGTCAGACAGGCCGGGCCGCCGGTGGGTTGCGATACAACCGCGGCGGCTGCCGCTGGGTCAGACGCGAATGTGCGCGACACGGCGGTGGAGAGCCACCATATCGGCGCTGAAAGCGCGACACGCACGCGCAGCCGCTACCGCGATACACGCGCGACACCTACCGAGACGACCAAGACATGGCGCCGCAGGGCCACGATACGCCCCAACGCGCGATGTGCGCTACGTCGAAGTAGCGGCGCTGCAAGGCTTGCGCCTTGTCTGTGGTGTGCAATCTGCGCACCCAACCCAGCTTTGACACAAGGTACTATTTTTCAACACGTTGGGATACTGCTCAGAACACCGCTCACGGTTAATCGTTCACGAGGTTTTAAAAAATAAAATAAAATAAAATAAAATAAAATAAAATAAAAATTTTAAAAATAAATTAAAATCAAATCAAATGAAATAAAATCTTAAAATGAAATTTTCTAAAATAAAATTTTTGTTGTTGATTTTGATTTGATATATTGAATTATTGTCTTGCATTTCCTATGAATGCAAGGATATAGTGTATAAAATTTTTCGATATTTGAATAGTGTCTCAGGGTTGTGTTTACGCCTTAGAGATACTGTATTGGATATTAACTTGTCATTTGACATATGTGGATGGCTAGTCGATGGCGAGGACGTAGGAGTCGTCCATGGGGTACTGGTCAAGCACCACCAGTGTTTGACTAGCAAGCTTTTTGCTGAGGCCAGATCATGGGTCGCTACTATTGCACAGCTAGTAGCAGCCGTGGAGGTCCGAGTAACCTCCAGAGGTTTAGGCACACCATCCTCCCATCTCACAGTGGGAGGAGATCCGATGGCAAGGCACCACTGTCCATGCAGTCGAAGGTGTCGGAGGCTATGGAGATTACCTCCGACACCCACTGGGGACTATACTAGCCGCCCACTCTGCAGGGTGAGGCCAAAGTACGGTGGAACTGGCAAAGACTCCCCAGACCTGCAGGCAATGACATGGGCAGAGTTCCAGATCCGCTCCATGGGCAAGTATTTCCATACCAAGACATGCCAAGGCTACTCAAGAGTTCCTGAATGCCGGGCTGTGGGACGGCGACCTGGATGGAGTATGCGGTTAGATTCATGGAGCTAGCCCGTTTTGCTGATGATTACGTGGCCATAGACATGGCCAAAGTCAGGAGGTTCGAGAATTTTGCTGGAAGTTGTCCATTCCTGGGGGCGTGATCATAGATTTCGCCACAGACATAAACTCCATGGTCAGACAACCCTACACTATAGAAAAAGAGAGACTCCAGGATGCTCCTAAGCACCTGACGCGGGTGTTAGTAGCAAGAGAAGGAGAGCTCGCCTTTCTTCTAGTTCGAGCGCCGTAGGGCTCTAGTTCACGAGGGTTCCAGGTCGCACCATCCGTGCCAGTGGACGCATCGGGGGAGTTACCGGTTAGTCAAGCGTATGGTGTGCTATCATTGCCAGCAAACGAACACATGAGGAGGGATTGTCCCAGAGACAAGGATCACGGTTTTAGGACAAGAAAGTCCCAGGCCATGTAGGACAGAGGATACAAGATATTCTCCACAAAATTGACACAGCCGTAGGAGCCAAGCCAGCCAGTGGAGCCGCATGGGTACCTCCCTCCCATATAATGTGCATGCTAGAGAAGCTGTTGGGGTGGGTCGGGAGGCGCAGGACGCAGGCCCAAGGTGATCGCCAGTTCAGGGCCATTTGTCTAATGCGATCACCCAATCAAAATGAGTCAATGGATCCCACTATACAAGGTATCGTTTGTTATCTCGCCTATGGGCAAGAGTATTATTTGATTTTAAGGTTTTCAGATTCATTTATCACGCATCACGCAGATGTAGCCGGCTGAGGTCGAGACCTTTAGAGGAGCTCAGAGCGTGAGTCTCCCTAGATTAGCCAAGATGTGGTGATGATATGTCGTGGTCAGTAAGTTAGAGATCTCAAACCTACTCACAAAGGGACTTGAGGATCATGGACACAAGCCGAGTTTGATGTCATCCGATGATCAGTCGACATCTTACGTGGTCAGCTATCGATTATGAGCACAGGAGGGTTACCGCCACACGCAGTGATGGTATTCAAGGTACTGTGGGGACAAGCATGACATTTGCCCCGTGATGGTGTAATGAGTCCAGTGTCAGGATGTCATGGTTAATGAAGAGCCTTACTCCCAAAGGACGAGGTGAGACTGACTTAGATCTACCCGAGTAGTCTGGCGAGTATGAGGACGTTTTCCCGATGGTTTCTGATCGCTTCCGCAAAGGGTCAGACTTCTGCATTGAGTTACACCTTGGTACTTCGCCCATCCTGACTCCGCATGATACACTCAACAGTCAGAACTCAGAGTCCAAATCTATGTAGGAGCTTATCGACAAGCGGGTTCATTAGACCGAGCACTCACCATGGGGCTTTGGCCCTATTTGCGAAGAAGGACAAGACCTTCGATCGTGCATCGACTACATAATTGAACATGGTTACTTGGCCAAGAATCTGCACGATTTCCGAGGATTGACGATTGCCTGACTAAATGAGAGGAGCGCGAGTCTACTCCAAGATAGACCTTCTCGCATCGGGTTACCATCACCGAGGGTTAGTGAGACAACATCCCAAGACAAAGAGTTCATAGACGCGTTATTAGCACTTAAGTTTACGCGATGCCTCTTTGATCGACGACGCGCCGCCAGCATTCACATGCGGACTCATGCATAGGGTATTCCTAACCTCATTCAGATCATTATTGTAGCCTTCGTGGATGACATTTCGAGATCCACCTCAATCGTGAGTGGGAGCAGGAGAGTATCACTCGAGGATCGCTTTACGCTTGCCGAGAGACCATCAAATAGGACGCTAAGTTCGCAGAAGTGCGGTTTTTGCTTACTGAGGTGAGATTTTTGGGACACGTGGTGTCAGCATTAGGCATGTCAGTGGACCCAGAGAAGGTTGAGGCCGTGATGAGTTAGGAGAGATCGATCGAGATACGTAGTTTCTTGGGATTGGTTGGGTACTACAGGAGATTCATTGAGGATTTCTCCCGATTAGTGGCACCTATGACGAGATTGACCAGGAAGGAGGTCGTTTGATCGATGACCGACGCGAGGAGGCATTCTAGAGTTGAAGAGGTGAGACTTACTGGGCCTCCGTCTCGATAGTCCCGACATGTGACGTGGGTACACAAGCAGACAGGATGCCTCTCGAGGGCCCGACTGGATGTTTTGATGCAAACCGGGAGGGTAGTAGCTATGGTTCCCACGCGAAGAATCATGAGCGCACTACCCCACACAAGACATGGAGTTGGCGGTCATAGCTGCTTGAAAGATGAAGCGCCACTATTTATATGGCGAGGAGTTCGAGGTGTACTCAGGCTACAAAAGTCTGAAGTATATTTTCACGCAATGGGACCTCAATATGAGGCAACGCAGATGGATGGAGTTCTTAGAGGATTATGACTTCACTTTGCATTACCATCTTGGTAAGGCAAATGTGGTGGCTGATGCACTTAGTCGGAAGTCATAGGGAGCATTGGCTAGTATAGCTTCTCGGGAGTGGCCGATGCTCGAGATTAGGACAATTGGGGCACAAAGATCGCGCTGATCGTGCACAAAGGTACGCCGGGAGTTTGGTACTACACCGCTCTCATGGAGTAGAGTGATTGAGTCCCAGTGAAAGGACGTAGAGATAGTGTTCATTAGGGACGAAAGTACGCCAGGTACGGGTGATTTAGGGTCGACCATCCACATAAGATGGTAGTCTTCAAGATGTAGGAGGGTAGTGGTTCCCGCTTGACCGGATGGAGAGTGAGATTCTCGTGGAGTTTCATCAAGCCTCGACGGTTGCGGCATTCAGGTGACACGAAGATGTATCAGATCTTCGTCAATACTACCGGAGCGACGAAGAGGCACGAGGGGACTTTGACCAATCCATGTCTCATGTGTCGCCAGCTAAGGTCGAAGCACCAAAAGCCGTACAGGCTACTTCAGCCATCGAGGCCGAAAGGGAAATGAGCACGTCACTTACGGATTTTGTGACCACTCACAAACACCGAAAGGAGCATGATGCAGATAAGATAAAGGGACCGCTCACCGTCGGGCATTACTTTCTACCGCGCGGATGACCTTCACGAGAGATCGCCGGCAGGCATTCGAGAGATAGTCCGGCGACATGGAGTACCAGTATCCATAGTATCGGATAGAGACCCGAGGTTTACGGCGCACTTTTGGAAGAGTTTCTAAAAGGCCATGGGCACGCGGCTAACCATGAGTACAACTTTCCACCCATAGACAAATGGTCACCGTGAGATGACCATGTTGTGTTTTAGAGAGGCGCCACAGCGCGCCCTAGATCATAAGGTTAGCCGAAGAGCACTGCCTCTAGTGGAATTCGCCTTACAACAGCTTATCAGCGTAGTATACGTATGGCACCATAAGGAGGCATTGTAATGGAGGCCGATCACCGTTATATCGACCGAGGCAGAGAGAGCCCATTACTTCAGTGTCACGCCCAAACCCACCTTAGGCATGATCGCCAATTCATACCTCAAGCCTTCAAATTTGAAGGTTTGAAGTGTGAAACTATTACTAATCTTTTCTCAGAATCGATTTTGGTCAATTACCAAACACATATTCGCAGGTAAATGCACAACCTTTCGTAGATTCTAAATTCTCCAAATTCAAAATTTCATGCCAATAAAAATTACTTCTAAATATCCAAATCTCACTTATGCATGTCAAGGAAGTTACCAATTACCAAGTACTTGTTCAGAGTAGCGGAACAAATCTAAAATACTCAATATTAAATTCCAAAACTAAAACATCCACTATCCAAAACTATCATTCAAATACTTGTAAACTTAAACAATTCGTAGTACTAGAACAAATTCTTAATCTCCAAAACTCAACTTTGATCTAACATAGAATTTGAAGGATCAATATCCAAGTAACTTCAATAATGTAATATCCAAATAAATACAACTACCAGTTAAACAAAATCCAACATAAAAATCCTAAGTCAAATTTAATCACGACTCATTCCTCCGTTTAGCCATCACTCTGAGGAAAACTAAAAGTACCAAAAGATATCAATCTAATTTGGGAGTGAGCTAAAAGCTCAATAAGAAATACTAATACGCTTCATGGATCAAAAAAGTTTTCAATCATATAACAATAGAGATGTTTTTCATCAAAATCTCGATTCAAAAATAAGTTGAATATTTACAAAATATACTACAACATTCTCACATCCATTTCAAATCAGTTTCATATCAAATGTGATTCAAACAATTTCATATCGAATTTCGATTCAAACACTTTCATATCAAATCCAAATCAAAAACATTTCAAATATATTTTTCTCTGGTCATCAAATATCAAATGGTGCCCAGTTAGGTGGGACTTTTAAATGGGTATTAGCCGCAATCGTTCCTTTTAAGGTGATCGAACCAAACACTACTAAGACTAAGAATCCTAACCAAACCCCTGTGAGGTCGGGTTCAAATCAATTCACATTCCCCACCAAGCAAAACGTAAAGTCAACTATTATATCCCGCTGACACAATTTAATAAATACAACTATTATATCCCGCTGACAAGGGTCGAATAGTCAACTATTATTCCCGGCTGATGCGCCGAACTAATCCGTAGTCAACATTTCATTCAAAAGTTCAAATTACAAAACATCATATCTCCAGCGACATTTTCTTTCAGAAACAAAACAAATCTCAAAAGTACAATCATACAAAACTACTTTCGATCCATGGATAATCAAATAAATAAAACAAGTAAAACTTTTCTTTATAAACCAAGATTATATATAATTCAAGAAACACATCCTCAAATGAGTAAACAAACAATTTTCTTTCAAAATCTCGCATTAATATCCCTTTACACGTACATATATATAAAAATAATAATTTTTCGAAAAAGTCAGATAGAATCCTTTACACTACATACATATAAAAATAATAATTTTTCGAAAAAGTCAGATAATCCTTTACACGTACATACATATAAAAATAATAATTTTTCGAAAAGCTGTATTAGAATCCCTTACCTCAAAGGAGTACTCTAAAGCTTTGAAGGAGCTAATCCAAAGAATTTCACCTCAATGAAATATTTCTCCTAGATAAATTTGTTCTTCAAACCCTAGATCCAAAAGCCGTACGTCCTCTGAAATTCTACCCGTCAAAGAGAAATTCAAAGATGAATAGAAAGGATTTCTTCACTTATTCCAATTTATACTAGGCATCTATTAGAAAATTACCTTACTCCCTTCTTTTCATTAAATTAATTAATTAATTACTAATTGAATTACCATTATTATTTTCATAACGCCCTTTTATTAAAGTAATTAATTAATTATTACCATTATTATTTTCATAACGTTCTTTTCATTAGTAAAGTAATTAATTAATTACTAATTGAATTACCATTATTATTTTCATAATCGCTTCCAATTGAATTATCATTATTTCCATAACGTCTAATTCGCCATATCATTATTATTTTCATAACACATGCCTATAAAAGTTTCTCATTATTATTATTTTCCTGTGAATCCTTATACTCATACAAATTCCCGTCATTATTATTTTCCCTAACTTATACCTATACAAATTCCCCCGGGTGTTACATTCTCCCTCCTTTATAAAAAGTTTAGTCCTCTAAAACTTGACTTACTAGGAGTCTTGAAATAATTGGAGGATGCTTTTCTCTCATCTCTTCTTCTAACTCCCAAGGGCCTCCTGGATACTATGATTCCTCTATAGACTTTTACCAACTTGACAACAAGATGTCGTAGGAACCTTATTCATCACATCCACAATTGGAATGGACACCTCTTCACAGTCAAGTCCTCGGGAATCTAAACAGGTCTAACCTACAACATAAGAAGCATCAAAACATATTTCCTCAAGGCCGAAACATAAACACATTATGAATCTTAATGTCTCAGGCAAGGCTACTTTATACGCCAAGGTACCTACTCTCTATAATATTTCAAACAAGCCCACAAATCGAGGACTGAGTTGTCCTTTTCTCTACAGATTTTCAAACTTCTAAATATCTCAATTTAACTCAATAAGCAAATTTTAAGATAACATAATCACCAAATTCAACACAAATAGATGTTTGGGATTATCAACATAACACTTGTGTGTACCTTGATTTTCTTCAAATTTTCTTCAATCGGATTATCCTTTCAAGAAATAATTACACAAGTTCATGTGTTAAGTATTTTTTTTTTCTCCAATATGATCATAACACATAGGGGATCATAAACTTCTACCATAAACCTTTCTAAAGATATAATCTGATTGCTAGCTTAAAACTATTCTATAAGAACATTTAACCAAAGGTAAGAACTCATTCTGATTACTTTTCAAGTTTAAAACAATATATTTCAACAAATATTTCCAACTTGCGATTACTTTCCTCAATTAGTCATTAGTCTAAGTATGAAAGCTACTATCAAAACTAACTTAGTACTTCGATTTTTTTTTTTTTTTTTTTTATGAAGTCAAAATCTAAAAGTAAAATAAGAATTCTTATTACATACCATAGAATCAAATATTTCATACATTATCAAAATCTCCTTAATATCAAGAAGCCAGCCGATAAAATGATAGACTTTATCCATAAACAAACCATCATAATGAAACATTGTCATCAAACTGAAGATTCTTTTGTAACCCTATCACAAAAATCTATTGTAATAAGTTTCACACTCATTTAGAAATATAAAGTAGTTGCAAGTACTATTAGGTCTTTGATACAACCTCCATATACGATCACACTAAACCCAAAGTCACAAATAATGTAATACCTTACTTCATATATGACCATCAAAATCCTGTCTTAAATATTTATACTTTTGCATCCTTTTAGGGTAGATCGTAAACTTAAAGTAATAAACATCCTTCAAAAGTTGTCTCTTTATGTCTCCATTATTTAAGACATTAAGTCAATCCCAAATTTCAAGATCTTATTATCTTTTTAAACAAATCCATTGTTACAAAAGTTTAACTAGTTTCAAATAATTCCTTATAAGATCTTAATTCTCCAAACAAATTTAGTTGCACTATAATGCTCAACTTAAGAACTCTAAAATCCAAAGGTATGATTTGGACTTGTAAACATCTCAAATCATATAATAATCGTTTACATAACCCTTTAAATAATTTCATGAATCAAAAATTTTTTTTTTTTCTATTTAAGGCATGAATCACAAGATCTCATTGTTTTATTAGTACTGAATAATGTCATCATAATCCTTAAGTAATTGTATCAATATTCCTATTTCTTGCTTAAAATTCATTTTAAGAAGACAAAGACTTCAAATCCTCATAAACTATGAGTAGATCATAATAATAAAAATGTATTCCATATCTTAAGTAAGCACTATTTTACCTAACTTCAAATCATAACAAGGTAGTTTCATCTTAAAATTTCAAATGTCTATAAGTATATATCAATTTTTCCATGTTGTATAAGGACACAACATAAATCCTAATGAAAGACATCATTATGGAAAACAAATTTTTGCGAACCCAATGAAATAATCAAAATAAGAGTTGCTACCAATTTGCTCTTCAACTCTTTGAAGCTATTATCATAGTTATAAGACCAATCAAATTTAATACTTCTTCTATGTCACCGAAAATATAGGATAATCTTGGAGACTTTAATAATTTATTTGTAATATCAATAAATCCCAAGAAATCTTTAAACTTTAATAACAATATTAGATCCTTTCAAATTTCGTTTTCATCACTCATCACATTGACTTAAAACACTTAACAACATTTCTAAGCAAATAACTACCTTGCAAGGCTTAGTTTATGCGTAATAATTTATCCACATGATTCCCTTCAACTAAACTTAAGATAACTAAGAATATGGAAAGACAATATTTTCCCAAAACAATCAACAAATAAAAGGTAGTAAGCTCCTTAATTCATCCTCAAAATCAAACAAAACCTTTAATGTTTATGAGTATTAAGTCAATTCAATATCCTTCTTACCAATTGTCATAAAATAACTTCAAACCACCATATTGTCCTATATAATGACATGTTCCATAGAAGTGACAAATTCTCAAATCATAATTCATATTGATAAAAGTATATTCACTAAATCAACAAACCATTGATGCCGAAAACTGTGTGTAAATGAATGCCTATAAAAGCGCAAGTGCACGCTGTGAGTCCCAAGTAATATAGTGTACTTAAAGTACGGATATCAATTCACAGTGGGAAAGGTAGAATTGACTACGAGGTTCTGGCTGCATTAACATCCCCGAATAAACATCTCTAGGTAAAATTTGGGTAAGGAAACCGCAACTAAGCTATCGATTCTAGTGAATTAATGGTGTCGGGCGCCTTAGGTTAAATCTCCCTATCAATGCTCAATGGATTACTTTTCTAAAGATATTGTTATTCAATATATTTGTAATATGTCAATGGCGAGGTGATCTTGCCTCTACGGTGATATCCTCTCAAGGTATATCCGCCATTCGTGAATAGAATCGAGTATATCTCTATCTCGACTCTAAGATTCGAAATGCGCCATTGTTCTTAACCCCAAATGCCACCTTCAGTTCTAATATCTCTATTAACCCGACCTGGGCTAAAGGCTGCTTCACCCGCATCCTCGAATACCCTCATCTCGACCGGATCTCCGTGCTGCGATTATAACATTGTCCGTGACATTATCATAATTGAATGCAGGTATAGAGTAGATGTGACAAATTAATAACAATCGAATAACATGAAAGATCAAACTTAACTATCAGATACAGGTTTGACGTAACCCTAGAAAGAGATCTAGAACATCATCGAGAAAAGATCAAATTGTCTAGTATTAAAAACATTGTCATATTATCCAAAAATAATATCTAACTATGAGAACGGTCCAACCCGAAAGCACTTCTCCAAGTCTCCGTCGATCCGCCGAATCCGCAGGCCTTCCTCGCATCACCCCCGATAATCCCACCGAGCCATTCGTGACTTTTAAATGACGGCGCCGCGCAGATTTTTCGAAATGACGCCGCTGATTGCCGAGCCGTAGTGATCGCCGCGACGTAGTGACGCCGCGACGCGATACCACTTCGCATGCTCCTCATTGCTCCAAAATCGCTTCCAAAAAGTCAGCTTTTACGCTCCAATGAACCCGCAAACCACACCTTATTAATAAAATCGTGGATCTAGCCACAAAAACTATAAAATTATTATAAAATAAATGTGAAAATGACGAACTCATGTAGTGTAAGATGAGTGTTTGTGTGCACTCATCACACCCTCTAAATCTTGCTTCAAGCCAGTCTCAAGCAAGAACCGACTCTAGACAAGATTAATACACAATTCGACATAACGTAGCTAACACTAAGACGCTGATGCACAAGCCGAAAAATAGGGATCAATTTGACTGACTCACATACCCACCGTTTTGCTCGATGTTCAATGGCAAGTGGCTGGGCTGCATATTTGACTTTCGCATATTCGATCGAGACAGGTGAAACCTGACTAGTGCATCAACCTATGGGTGTTCAATAGCCTTTCCCAAAAACCCTATGTGCTTATAGTGAATGACCTCCGTAATGTTCAGGTTCCGATACTTCCCAAACTTAAGCTCAACTCGCCTATTAGGAAGAAGCTAATTCAGGTAAAGGATAGAACGCACCCATTTATTCATGTCCTCATACTTAGAAATTTCCGTACCTAAAACTAAAATGGAAGAAGACTGAGTGCGAAAGTTTTAGCGGAGTGTTCTGTAGTGGGGGGATCATTGACTCCCCTTTGATTAGTTAAGGGCACCGGGCATTCAATTCCTTCAAACTTCACCCGAACACTCAACCAAACTCAAAGGCCCTAGGTTGCGTGAATGATCCATCTTCGCTCCCATGGCAGAGCGTGAAGTCAATGACTCGAGCCAGTTGGCTCGGGCATTAGGCTTTGATAGGCCCCTCGGAGCGTACTGGGATTAGGTGGATGATCCAGCTTATTCCACATACATATACCTATTTTGTCATTTTCTTTTCTTTTCTCTTTTCTGTGTTTTTGTATATTCTCTTTTTTGGTTGGGGCTCATTAAGCGATCCTCTTTTTTGATTAGGTGTCCCGTCGCTCGAATGGATTCGAATCTCCTAGGTTGGTCGGGCTTTAGTAGTTAGTTCGGCACCTATTCTGCATCCTCTGAAAGTCACTAGTGTGTGAGTGTGATAGGGTTTTGAGAACTGGTTTCTTGACTGCAAGGTTCACTAGCCCTTTTCAACTATTCAACCTAATTCTGGAGCATCAAGCAAATGTATGCATTTGAACAAGTTTATAGTGAACTTCGATCCAAAATTGATCCTCAATATCCCTAAAATGGCACACATGTATGCGATGCTACATGCAAAATATATAAAACACCGCAAACAACTAACACATGACTCATTAACATGAAAGTGTGATGTAAAACAAACTAAAACTAAACCCAGGCACCACCCGATAAGCACATGAAATACTAAAACGAAACCTGACCAATATGCGGAACACACTAAAGACTACATACTACTAAAGCCAAAACAACAATAAACAAAACACAAAACATGAATGCCGTCACCCATCCACACAAAACAAAATATCCGGTGTCCTCCTTTGGTAGGAATATAAACAATAGAGATTAGGGGCTCACCGAAGATCCTTTGCCCGGTGGAAGTGGTGGAGGTAGTGGAAGATGGAAAATTTGGGCGAAATTTGGGCACATAAATTTCTTCTTCTTTGTAGAATGATGGCTGATTGGCGGAATTTGTACTTATGTCGGCACGACGCCTCGTATCTGGAGTAACGAGGGCCGCGGGTGCTCCTGGGTCTCATCGAGTGCGTTAAAGCGCTCGGTGAGAGGAGAGCCGGGTCCTCAAGGTGCAGGGAAGGGCGGAGAGGGAGGCTGCTGTGGGCTGGCGGGGTGTGGTGGTGGAGGTGGGCTGGGACGGGAGGCGACCAATGTCTCTGGGATCACCCAGGGATCCATAACGAGCACGATACTCATAAAGCTCGTCCTCGTCCAGGGCTCGTAATGGAATCATAAACCCCCTCGGGTTGGGACACAGTGTCAGCCAGCCCGATATGGCTTTGATTGGGTGAAGCCAAATTGCGGAGTGTGTCGAGGCACCTAGGCTTGTTTTGCCTGAGCGAAGATCGAGAAGGGGTGTCCTAGGTTCATCTTGCATCCGGTTATGGAGGATGGCATCCTCGATAGCACACTTGACATCGAGAAGGGTATACCACCGTAAGATGGCGTAGTTGAGCACGGCCAGCTTGGCGGTCACCTCCCTGCGTTAAGTCGTCGGGATGGGGCGAGTGATGAAGTGGTGCCGGACCTTGGGAATGAAGGCGAATGCTTGGCCTTAAAATTATTATGGCCCGCTGTGATTCTCCATTCACCACGACCATTGGTCAATCACGTATAATCCGGGATAGTCGGGGTGCTTGCGGGCCGTCGAGCGGCTCGAGAGGGACATGCTCTAGGCGTAATAACTATTGATCGACTCATGTGAAGTCGGCTTGATATGCCCCGCGCCACGACTTTCTTCAAGACATGGGAGCGAGATTGGCGTAAACCACTGATCTGCTTTACACTCGCCATTTCTTAGAGGATGAGGTGGTTGGCCTGAGCACGCCATCCATGGCAGGGTGTCTTGCGGAGAATCATCGGGGTGGTAGAGCCCCTTCTCCTTGATGAAGGATCGGTTTTTGCAAATGGTGCCAAACCGATCGGCGGCACTCGCATTTACAAACCGCGAGACATCATAAGTGGGAGTCGGGTCCTCGCTGGGCCGACTACGCCTTGACAATACCTCTTGCCGGACATATTGATCACAGAACACGTGAGAGTGGCCCAAGAAGTGGGCCTGCGGCTTGAATGAAACCTGAACACCTAATGTGCTAGAAACTAACTAAGACCTTCAGGGCTCAAACTCCTAACAAGACTCGGGACCACTACTCTGGACCTAAAATTCTCTAATGAACCTTATTGGCCACGAAACCACCTGGGTACAAGGTACCTAGAATACGACCCGCAAGCTAGAGCCCAGAAGTACGGTGGGGGAATGTCTGCAATGACCGGAACCCCGGGGAAGAGGGTGGCTCGTAGGAGCACAATGGGGTCGGAGGGGGCAATGGAAGGCCTCAGGCCCGGTGGAAGCAAAGGGCTCCTGAGTCCGGTGACAATGGTGCGAGGAAACTAGGGTTTCAGTTTGGAGTGTGTGCGGTGAAAAGCCAGAAATGAACTGATCGTGGGCTTAAAACAGGGTGACGTAGCGACGTGCGGGGTCACGTCGCGACGTGACAAGGCTGTTCAAATCCGTCAGCGGCCCCCGTGGGAGATCACCGTCGCGGCGTGAAAGCGGAGGGCGCATATTAAAATGGCGTGCGACGTGATGGGGTGTTAATTTGGCGTCGCGGCCCGTGAAGCTCTGCGTCGCTGACGTGTGAAAGAGGTGATGGTTTGACGTCGCGTGGGAAGTACATCAGCGACGTGGCGGGGAGAAAAATTCGAGGCATATTGGGGTTGCATGAACGCAGACCCCCTCACTCGTACTTGTGACTCTGGGCTTGTAATCACGTGGATTGGAGCGAATCCTCCCACGACACATCAGCGCATCCACGAAAGTAAACAAACAAGCCGAAATACGATCCTGAATAAAGCTAGAAACCTAAAATTGCGAGAAAATAAACAATAGAACTTGGAGCCCAGGCAAAAGGGAAAGTTTAAGAACACTTGGGTTGCCTCCCGAAGCGCTATGTTTAATAATAGATTGGCTTCGGCGACCACAGATCTCCTTTGTGCAAGACACTTGGATAAGCGAGAAATGCTTATGCGCATCCTTATAGTGCTCTACTTGATACTTTCGAATTAATTTGAAATACTCTTCTGTACATGCCCTTGCCCTTCTCGGTGTCTTTCTGTGCAATAAGCGGTTTATCCACTGGAAATTTTCTCATCGCCTTACCAAAATCTACGTATCTTGAAGTTAAAGATATCTTGTTTGGATCGTTATGTGGATGCTTCATGGAGTTAAAATACATGGAAGAGAATAATTTCGTCTCCTTGGACTCTCAATTTGAGCTCACCCTCTTGCACATTGATTTGAGCCTTTCCCGTAGCCAGGAAGGGTCTGCCAAGTATAATGGGAACTGAGTCGTCTTCTTCCATGTCCAGAATGACAAAGTCAGCTGGGAGGACGAATTTACCAACTTTTACTAGGACATTTTAGAGTTATACCAGGGATGTTGGTAGGACACATGCAAGGATTGCAAGGCGATTGTAGTCGATTTTAGTTCTCCCAACTTTAACCTTTTAAACATCGAAAGCGGCATCAGTTGATGCGGCTCCCGAATCACGAGGGCTTTCGGATGATCCACATAGAGAGCGGTATATAAAGCTACCCCGGGATCTTGAAGTTTGGGGGAAGCTTCTTTTGCGGGATGCTTGCCTTCCTCGGTCATGATAGTCCCATATTCCTCAAACTTCTTCTTACTCGCCAAGATCTTTTCATGGGTACTACGTAACTTGGCATGTTCTCAGGTCTGCCTCCGAAAGGGTATATATTAATATGCTGCTTCTTGAAGATGTCGAAACTTTGCAAATTACTTCTCTAACCTTTCTTCAACCTCGAGGATCACGGAATTGGTATGAGTTCATACATTTTTTGTACATTTAGATTGTTTCCTTCGACTATTATCTTTGGCGCTCTCGTATCTCGGGGTTGCTCGTCTTGCATGCAGTCCTTTGGGATGCTTTGGTCACTCCTTAATTTTCAGATTCTCTTCTTGCTGAGTAGGCGGCAGGTTCAACTCTTTTCCACTCCTTAGAGTGATAGCTTTGCCGAGTACTCTTTCCCTTCTCCTCTAGGGTTTACTTAGTGCTTGGTAGCGAACTGTTGCCTTGCAGCCGACAAGTTTGCAATTCAATATTGTGCCTCAAGCTACGGTATCTTCTTGATTGTTCATGAGTTGCTTCTTTGTTGCATGTATATAGTCTCATTCATGAAGCGGAATGAAGTCAACATCACATTAGAGCTTATACAAATCATTTTTTTGAGAATTGGTTTCATTTGCTCGGTTTGAGGGCGCTATTGTTACGGATTATTTAAGCCATCCATACCCTTGATTGTTTTGATTATGCTGGTTTGATTATTCGCCATCCTTGTCCACGGTCGGTCGAGTAGTTGTTTCCCCATACGGTCCTTCTTCTTGTGGTTGATTACATTGAACTGGACACATCTTGGGCTTATACTTTGTAGGGTTTCATTGACGTTTCTGCTATGCTGCCCTCCACAGAATTCACACAACTCCCATGGGTGCTGCGTATGGCATGTGTTGTTCCTATTTGTCTGTTTAATTTGTTTAGTCCCGGTGAGCCACATGATTGCAGTTGTTGGGGTGCATTTATGCGTGCCACCCAGTGTTTCTTGGTGTAGCCTTCTCTCTGGGCCAGCGATTAGTGTTGGTTGCAGCATCTTCCAATATCTCATACGCTGATGCCGTGGTTTCTTCATCAATGATCCTCCGGTGAGGCATGTATCATTGTTCGGGTTGCATTTCGGACCATTGTAAGAAGGTGTGGACTTGCATCCATGCAGTTGTAGTCGGTGGTGAGGACACTTCGCAATAATTCATAGAAACTGTCCATTTTCTGCCCGAGTTCTCCCCTCTAGTTGATAGCGTATTGATCTCTTGCCTGAGTTGTGCATTTCGAATTAGGAAGAACAGTCGTAGAATTTTGTACCAAATCTTTCCATGTAGTAATGGAATACGGTGGTTATTTGGTTAGCGATTATTTTGGCTCTATCCACAGAGTGAAATTGGGAACAAGTAATCTTAGAGCTTCTTCGAGTAACTCAGTTGCACTTGATGGTATCGCAAACTTCGAGCAAATTAGTCAAATGCATGTTCGATTCTCATGGGTAGATCCGGCCGACAAGATGTTAAAAGCATCTGTCTGTGGTGACTTCAATTCGAAATTATTTGCTTGAATCGGTGTGATCGATCGCTGTCTGAACAAGCTGATGATGTGCATGAACTCATCTAATAGCATGGGGATCGTCTAAATTTGTATAAATGGCCTGTGTGGTTGCCAGTGATTCCCATTTCGGCTTCTCTGTAAGTTCGGTTGTTCAAACGCGAAATCTTGTTCTTCAGTGTTTTCCATGACTATTGGAATTCTAATCTGTTTACTGTTCTCTGTTCAGCCTTAATCTGTGCGAAGTCTTTACGGCTCGGGGATCAGTGTTGATTAATTCGATTTTGTTGTAGCTGCTCACTGAAACATGCTGCGATAACACGAACTAAACAAATTACCAGCACTTGTAAAAATAACAAAAGTAACGAAAAATTCATAATACTATCTATGTGCTCACTTCTCTATATCAATTTAAACCTTTCCCCGACAACGGCGCCAAAAACTTGATAAGCCGAAAACGCGGTGTGTAAAATGAATGTTACCTGTAATGCGCAGTGCCGCGTGGCCCCAGTAATATAGTGTACTTAAGTGCGGATGTCGATCCACGGGGAAAGGTGAATTGACTCTGAGAGGGATACCTTTTGGACAATATGCGAGATAAATGATTCTGAGGTAAAATTTAAGTAAAGGCTGCAAGCGCTAAGCTGTGATTCTAGTGAATTAATGGTGTTGAAACTAGATTAAATCTCCCCTATCACGTTCAATGGATTACTTTTCTAAAGATATTGTTATTCCAATATATTTGTAATATGTCGATAGCGGAGTGATCTTGCCTCACGAGATATCCTCTCTCGAGGTATATCTGCCTATCTCGTGAATAGAATCGAGTATATCTCTATCTCGACTCGGTATTACGAAATGCTTAAATGTTCTAACCCCAAATGCCACCTTCGGGTTCGGAATATCTCTATTAGCAGATGGCTAAAGGCCTACTCTGCCGAGATCCTGAATACCCTCATCTCTGAATCTCGGATCTCGGTGCGGTATACTTTGGCTGTTGTGAGACATTATCATATAATTGAAATGCAAGTATAGAGTAGATGTGACAAATTAATAACAAGCGAATAACATGAAAGATCAAACTTTAATCATTGTATGTAGCGGAGTTTGATGTAACCCTAGAAAGAGATCTAGAACATCATGAGAGAAAGATAAATTGTCTAGTATTAAAGAAACATCATCATATTATCCAAAAATAATATCTAACTATGACGGTCCAAATCCGAGCACTTCTCAAGTCTCTGTCGTCTGCTCTACGGAATTCGATGCCTTTCCTCGTCACGACTCCGATACCTAATTTACAGGCCATTCGTACTTTAAATGATGAGGTGCAGTTTTGTGCGACATCGCGGCGTGGTGACGTCGCGGCGTGGTGGCGTCGCGGCGTGGTGGCCGTCGCGGCGTGGCCGATCACCTCTTGCACGCTCCTCATTGTTCCCAGCGCTTTAAGTTTGCTCTTTGCGCTCGATGAACTTGTAACCACAGAAACACAAAATTAGGGATCTAGCCACAAAAACTATAAAATTATTATAAAATAAATGTAGAAATGGCCGGCAGCGAGTGTAAGATGAGTGTTTTAGGCTCATCAACCATACAAAGGAAAGAGTGTAGTGAACTTTAACTAGTCATCGAAATCATTTATCTAACATGCAGCACAATACGGAATGCTAAGAATACTCAAAAGCGGATATGAACTATCAACTAACATGTCACTCAACTATCATACACAAACTTAAACAGAGTTCCGTTAAGATAATAAATCTGGCTCTGATTCCACTTGGAAGTAGGCTTTTTTGTGCCAGATTTCATGAGCTTTTATCATCTATTCTCTTCTTTGTTGTTCCTAGCCACTAGTGAAGCTCTTCATTATCTTTCCTACTGTGATAAGGGCTCTGTCTACCACCTCTAAGTAATCACCCGACTTGAGTGATATCTTATTCTGAAATAAGGCTTTAGTCCATCCACAAACTTTGCATGCTTTCTCCCTCCTCTATGGCAATCAAATTTGTAGGGCAAAGCGTGATAGTTCGGTAAACTTAGCTTCCACATTATTAGGCAAGCATCAAATCTCTGTTCCAAGCAGACAAACTCTCCGTCTTCGTAAAACCGAACACTGCTCGGGAAAGTACTTCTTATAAAAGGCCTCCTTAAATTGTCTCTCCAAACAATATTTTGATCCTCCTAAAAGCCTTTTTGTCATGAGCCTGATAGTCAGCCTCTTTTATCCCAACATAAATGCTGCATAAGAGGCTTTTTGTGCTCCTCAGAAAAATCAATGACAATAAAGAATTTTCCCTATCTTATTAAGCCAGCCTACGCCTCATTAGATCTGGTACGAAAAAAAATAAGGGGGACTCAACTTCTTAAAGTCGTCAAAGGAGCTACCCCTACTAGATGAGGATTGTCCTTGACCATTACTTCCAGTAGCTCTAGCCTACCACTCAACCAATCCAACCAAAGTCCTTAAATATCTATAAAGCCCCCCTTGTTACTCATAGAGTGATCTCAGTGGAGGAGGTATATCTATCATTGCTTTGACTATTTTGAGAGAATCTGGCAAGTCTCCTTGGCGGCATGGTGTTCTAATAAGTAAAAGGTATAACTAATTTAGTCATTAAAAAGCCAAGTAAGCAAGTTAGAATTGTAGGGAATTAAAGGAATAAGACTAGATGAAGTTGAAACTTAAGCTAATGCATCACTCATATATTCCCAAAGGTAAACTAAACGAGTTCCCATCAGATCATAACCTATAGCTCACGATACCACTCTGTCAGCCGAAACCCACCTTAGGGGCATGTCAATTCACACCCTCAAGCCTTCGGCCTGAAGGTTTGAAGTGTGAAACGACATTAACCTTTCTTATGCTTGGATTTTGTCCAATTACGAGCACATATTTAGAGTAAATGCACAACCTTCTAGATTCTTAAATTCTCAAATTCAAAATTTCATGCCAATAAAAATTACTTCTAAATAGTCAAATCTCACTTATGCATGTCGAGAGATTTTGATTACGATACTTGTTAGAGTAGCTGGAACAAATCTAATCTCGATATTAAATTCAAACTAAAACATCCACTATCAATCCATTGTCCAAATATTTGTAAGCAAACAATTCGAGTACTAGAACAAATTTCATAATCTCTCCAAAACTCAACTTTGATCTAGCATGGAATTTGAAGGATCAATATCAGTAACTTCTCAATACGGAAGATCAAATAAATACAACTGCAGTTAAACAAAAATCAATATAAAATCCTAAGTCAAATTCTAATGGCGACCATTTCCTCTGCCTAGCCATCACTCCTCGAAACTAAAAGTACACGAAAGATATCAATGGGGTGAGCTAAAAGCTTCGATAAAAATACTAATACAGGTTTCATGGATCAGAAAGTTTTCCAATCCTTATAACAAATAGGAGTGTTTTCCTTCAAACTTTCGATTCAAAATAAGTTGGAATATTTACAAAACATACTTCACAACATTCTCACATCCATTTCAAATCAGTTTCATATCAAATGTGATTCAAACAATTTCATACCGAATTTTGATTCAAACACTTTCATATCAAATCCAAATCAAATACATTTTGAATACTCTTTTTCTCTTGGTCATCAAATATCAAATGGTGCCGATTAGGTAGGTTTTATAAATAGGTGGCGCGCAAATTGTTCCTTTTAAGGTGGACGGAACCAAACACTACTAGTACTAGTAACCTCTAGCAAACCCCTAGAAATTTGGGGTTGAATCAATTACATTTCCCCACGAAAATGTAAAGGTCAAGCTATTATATCCGGGTTGACAAGGGCGAATAGTGTAAACTATTATTCTAAGTTGTGAGCCGAACTAACGAGTCAAATATTTCATTCCAAAAGTTCAAATTACAAAAACATCATATCTCCCACATTTTCTTTCGTAAAACAAAACAAATCTCAAGTACAATCTTACAAAACTACTTTCCAGTCCACTTGGATAATCAAATAAATAAAACTTAGTAAACTTTTCATAGAAAGCAGATTATATACTAATTGATTCAAACAATTTCATCCTCAAATGAGTAAAAACAAACAATTTCCTTTCAAAAATGCATTAATATCCACCATTTTATATATATAAAAATAATAATTTTTAGCTTTGTATTGAATCCACTTTGCGTCACATCATATAAAATAATAATTTTAAGGCGTATTAGAATCCCTTACACGTACATACATATAAAAATAATAATTTTAGAAAATTTGTGTCAGTCATACCTCAAGAATTTCTAAAGCTTTGAAGGAAATTAATCAAGAATTTCCTGTTAAAATATTTCTCTAGATAAATTTGTTCTTGAATACTAGATCAGCCATTACATCCATACGAAATTCTACGTCGAAATTCAAAGATGAATAGAAAGAATTTCCTACTCTTATTCAATTTATACTAAATTTATCTATTAGGAAAAATTACCTTTTACCCCTCTTTCATTAAATTAATTAATTAATTACTAATTGAATTACCATTATTATTTTCATAACGTCCTTTTATTAAAGTAATTGATTAATTATTACCATTATTATTTTCATAACGTCTTTTCATTACTAAATAATTAATTAAATTGCTGTTGATTATAATTGTTATTTTTCTATGCGATCTAATTGGATTATCATTGTTCCACCGTCTAATTCAATTATCATTATTAATATTACTATAACATAACCTATAAAAGTTTACGTCATTTATTATTTTAGTAACTTATCACCTTCACAAGTTCTAATAATTATTATTTTCCTAACTTATACATACTTCACCAGGTGTTACAACTAGTCCTGATCTGATTAAAGACACCTCCGAGAAGGTGAGTTTGATACGATAGCGTCTTCTCACGGCTCAGAGCCGGCAGAAGAGCTATGCTAATGTACGACGTCGACTCTTAGAGTTTGAGGTTGGTGATCACGTCTTCTTGAAGGTGATGCATAGAGGTGGTCGGAGTTCGGCAAGTGAGAAGTTATCGCAGGGATTTGGTCTTGAGATCTTTCGAGAGGGTGCCAGGTACTATAAGCGTCTGGGTTGGCTTTCTTGCCTAGCATGTTAGGTGTCACAAGGTATTTCATCTCCATGCTCTGGGTACACTCCAGGATCCGACTCATGTAGTGGATTGGGAGATTGAGGTTGACATGGATGGGACCTTCGAGGGGTCGGTGTCGGTGTGGTTGGTGGGATCGAGGTTTTGCCTCACACCTTGAGGCCCAGAGTGAGGCTAGTGAGGGTGCTATGGTAGCACCATGGAGTGGAGGAGTCTACGTGGGAGCGCGATGACACGATGCGAGCCACCTATCCTTTCTTGTTTAGGGATGAAGGTACGTGGTTTAGTCGTTTAATATTTAAATGACTAGTTTACATGCAAGAGGTAGTGCACGTTGCATATGCATGTGTTGTGTTGTGATTGTCCAGAATTTCGACGAAATTCCTTTTAAGGAGGGGAAAATGTAAGACCCGAGAAAATTCCAATTTTCGAAAAAATAGGTAAAACGGTAATTTTGGTAAAAACCTGAAATTTTTCTAGATCTCAGATGATGAAGCGGACTTCATCGTTGGAATCGTCTCGCGAAATCTAGCTGACATGTCAAATTTCATCAAATTCCGAGACATACGAAATTTCACGTTTTTTGAGGCATCGGGTGTCGAGTGCCGTAAAACGGGTTTGAGAGACATGTGATGTGACAAAAAGTCACCTACTACATGTACTCTTGTGACACATGTTGCAAGATTCGAGAGATGATGAAATGGACGGCTTAGATTAAGCCAAGTGTCAAAAATCAAGAAAAGGGGACATGATGGGAATTATTGGAAAAGAATAAATGATAATAAGACAAAAGGAATAGTTGTCTTCTCCATTTGAAAAGGAGAAATCATGCAGTAGGTTGGAAATCAGTTTTTAGAGAGAGAGAGAGTGGCTTCTCTCTAGATTTTTCGATCCAATGACTGTCGGTTCTCGACCAGACAAGAAGTAAAGTTACTCCTAGCAGGGGGCTACGCATGGGCGATTTGGTGGAGTTAGGTAACTCTAAGAGGTAGGGATCTTTTTCCTGCTTGTAATCTTTGGCTAGGCCGTGTAAATGGTTAGGAATGTTAAAGGCTTGTTTTAGCCGTAAGCTCGATCTCGAAAGCTTTGAGCAGTGGAGAAAATTCCTATTTGTGTGGTCGTGAACGATGTCTGAGAGTTTGCGTTCATGTGAATGAAGTGACATGAAAATTTGGTGTGAAAATGTGTTTTGTTAAGTGATTCAAAATGGTGCTTGTGTTTTCCTAAGATTAGCCATGTGAGGCTAATTTTGGTGTAATTGATTGTGAATTTGCATAACATGTTTTATGTGATTTAATTATGTTAATATATATATGCATGTGAATATATTAGCATGAATGTGTTGGAATTGGCATCATGCATTCCATATGCCTTTGGGGCACCATAAGATAATGAAGTGAGTGCATGACATGAAATGAAAAAAAGTAAAAACGTTTTTGAAAGGAATTTCAAGGAAGATTTTCCGAAGAATTGCCTTGGAGGGACGTCCAATAGATCACTTCGAATGAGGACCATAATTGTTTCGGAGAGTTATCTAGCAATTCGGTAGTAAGTTTTCGAGAACAAAAAGCTTTTGTTTTGAAAACTGTGATTTTACTCGCAATTGACTTAGGCATATGTGAGGGATTCGATGAGGACTCGGGACATGGGATTGGTCATGTAGACATTCGAGTAGGTTCATGAAATTGCTTGAATGTGATTGTTTGCCATGCATGTGCACTTAGGTGAGGGTAACCCATGTAGGAAGTGTCACTGGGCTTTGCTCACCTTGTCGAGGATCACTATTTCGAACTACGGGAGCGATCGAGAGGCGACCATCATTAGAAACCATTTTGAGAGAAAGCCCAGACTTGTGGCTTTGATTTTGTATAACATGTATTAAATTGTAAATTTTAATATATATTTGAATTAAGAAATAATGTAAAAACTCTTAAACCATGTAGTATATTTTGGTTGGGATATATGTTTATTGTGAGTTTTAATGCAGGGCCCAAGTGGCCATTTTACTCATTTAATTGTATATGAACCCGATCTTGGTCATAAGTTGATTATTGGGACAGGTTTTGTACTTTGACCCCAAGTCCGGTATTATTGACCGATAGGCGAGTCCGACAGAAACCCAGGGACGCCCATTTAATTCTTTATTTTACATTTTATTAAGTTTTCTTTTCAAAGTGTAGTGACGGAAACCGACCCGACCGAATGGCGGATCCGAGCCAAGACCCGATTTACTCCGGCGTTTTTATTTATCTTATTAAAGCGTTTGAATTAATTATTGTTTAGTTGCGAGGCGGTTTTGATTTGGGCAAGCCCACAATCATTTAAAAATTTCAAAAGCAATTCGGTAGGCCCATAAACATTAACAAAATACATTTACAAAGAAAGGCATTCTATGCCCCTTTCAAAATGATATACAAAAATCAAGGTTCAGGGTTTAACCCTTTTGTTTACAAAATACCACTTGTTCAAAAGAGATGATATGCAAATGACGGAGTATATATACTTATACGTCGTACTCTCGCTATGACTCTATGCTGCGCGATCTTATCTCCCTTCTTGTCTACCTGAAACTGCGCATAGGTAAAACTATCGCTAAGCATTTTCATGCTTGAGTAGTTTCTATCTGATTCTATTTCAATATTGATTAATAGCTCGACATGCATTTAACATTAAACCATGCTTATTAATTCAACATATACTCATGCTATTTATTCGCATGCTTTCAATTTCTAAATCATTTTACCGTCATCATACAATTTCAATGCAACAATTCATTTCACGATTCAATTTATGAGATTTAAGCATATACATAGAAATCCCATTTACACTCGTCAATGTTGGTTATTTCACTTTGACTATTCAAATCACATTTCTGACGGATTCCGTTTGATGAATCCCGTCCTTATTATCATTCGGTAATGTGCTTACACATTTAACAATTCGGTCTCTCCCATCTGACGGATGCCGTTTGGTACACCCCGGAGCATGTAATTATCCTTAAATGCCATAAACCATCATGGCGGATGCCAGATTGGTTACATCCGCCAAGTGGAACATTTCTTCAATGCCATACGCCATCATGACGGATGTCGATTGGTGCATCCCGCCAAGTGGGACATTGGACAATTTCGGGGTGCCTTCGTGACGATGCCGATTGGAGCATCCCGTCAGGCGGTTCATTTGGTTTATAGTTTCAATTTAATATGTCAAGAATTGACCGATTCGATTACAATTTGATTTATCATTCATAGTCATTCGATTTTCAACATTTCAAATATCACATCCAATTCCATAAGCACTTTCTTAATATCATTTCGAAGATATGTTCATTTCATATAATCATTTCAGATTTATTTGGTAAACTACCAAAATACTGGAAATAAGAAGAGAGTCAGAGAACACATAAGCCAAAAACATGAAACGAGGAATAGAAGTTGGTAGAACAAACCCAAAAAGCTTTGCACTTTGATTACGTCAATCTAGTCTGATTTAGAGCTTTTCGCCATAAAATCGATCCACTATTTCAAAACCATTAAAACGATATTATTCATATTATCTTAGTAGTTTTGGTTAGGATTGATTTTCGGAGTTTAATATGAGTTCGGGTCAATAGGATATATAGATGAATTCTTATTCGATGGGATTTCAAGTGGAATTGAGAACATCGGATTTGAGTTCGGACGAAGGAGTTATGACCTTCCGAAGTCGGAGGTCATATGCAGTCAAATCCTGAACTAACGAGCTGACCTGACCTGGACGAGCTCGATCTATCACCTCGATCAAACATCTTCTATCCTCCTCAGGAATATGAAAGTATTCTTGACTCAATGGGCTTTCCATAGAGTCCAAGAACACCCGAAACGGAGTTCGGACGAAGAAGATATGACCTTCCGAAGTTGGGGGTCATACGCAGTCAAATCCTGAACTGACGAGCTGACCTGACCTGGACGAGCTCGATCTACTATCACCCCCTCAGTCAAACATCTTCCTATCCTCCTCAGGTGTATGAAGTATTCTTTACTCAATGGGCTTTACTTAAATTCGAGAACACGACGGAGTTCGGACGAAGAAGATATGACCTTCCGAAGTTAGGGGTCATACGCAGTCAAATCCTGAACTGACGAGCTGACCTGACCTGGACGAGATCGATCTATCACCTCAGTCAAACATCTTCTATCCTCCTCAGGCATATGAAAGTATTCTTGACTCAATGGGATTTCCATAGAGTCCAAGAACACCGAAACGGAGTCCGGACGAAGAAGATATGACCTTCCGAAGTTGAAGGTCATACGCAGTCAAATCCTGAACTGACGAGCCGACCTGACCTGGACGAGCTCGATCTATCACCTTGGTCAAACATCTTCTATCCTCCTCAGGCATATGAAAGTATTCTTGACTAAATGGGCTTTCCATAGAGTCCAAGAACACCTAAATCGGAGTTCAAACGAAGGAGATATGACCTTCCGAAGTTGGAGGTCATGCGTAGTCAACCCTGACGAGTTGACCTGAACTGATGAGTTGAGATGACCTCGGTAAACTTGGTCTATCACCTTGGTCTGACATCTACTAGCCTACTCAGGCATATTAATGTATTCTTGACTCAATGGGCTTTCCATGGAGTCCAAGAACACTCGAATTGGAGTTCAAACGAAGGAGATATGACCTTAGAAGTTGGGGTGTGCGTAGTCAACCGACGAGTTGACCTGAGGCCGACGAGTTGAGATGACGCACCTCGGTAAGCTTGGTCTATCACCTCGATCTACGAAATCTACTAGCCTACTCAGGCATATGAATGTATTCTTGACTCAATGGGCTTTCCATAGAGTCAAGAACACTGAATCCAGATTCAAGCAGAGGAGATATGACCTTAGTTGGAGGTCATCAAGTAGTCAACCTTGACGAGTTAGGCTGGCTGACGAGCTGACTGTCTGGGCCAGTGGGCTCTACGGGGTGTTTGGCTCTGAGGACGGTCACATGACCTCTTTTGCATGAGTCTGCTGACCTCTGTATGAGGTCTGGAAGCCTGCAGCGGCGACCTCTATAGTGACCTCTCACCCCTTGGTATTGGAGTAAAAGACCATAGCTGGTCACGGGGTCGAGATTAGGGATTCAAAGTCTAACATCAAGTTCAGCGATGTGGCTGAGACTCAAAAGGACCCCTTTACTAAATTCCCTTTATTTCTTACCCAAAAATCAACTCTAAGGTCCAGCTAATGCGCACTACCACAATGTGGTAGCTTCCCTTGGTTTAAAATGCAACCAACCATTCCCCTAAGGGAAGGTAACCACCCAATAACCCTTAGGGTAGAAAATGACCAAGTAGGAGAAGACCTACTTCATGAATTTTGTCGAAACTCTCCGATTCCAGTCTCTACTTATAGCTCTTGTCACTAGGAAGGGCTTTCCCTTTTGCTTCACCTGAGACCTATGGTCCGATCGTCGAAAAATCTAGAGAGAAGGTAGAGCCTCTCTCACAACTCTCACTTTCTCTGTTTTCCCTTTCTTATGGATCCTCTAATCATACTTTAAGGAGGAAGCTTCCTCCCCTTTCCCACCATGCCACATGTCCTTTCCTTGATTTTTTTTTCACTTAGGTTTATTTAAGGAATCAACGTCATTTAATTAATATTCATCTAAAAATTTCGGAAAAATACCCAAAGTTAGCTCAATTATACCGGAATATATAATAATTTATTATAAAAATTCTAGGGTATTTTGAAACGTTACGAGGTTTGTACCTTAGGTAGAGCTCTCGTCTGAGGGGCTACGCCCGATTTTCATGAGTGGTGTCGGGTTGCAGAGCATCCCACTGATGTCAAAAGGTTGGCGGGTTGTCAACGGACCCCGGAGTTTAGGGCATCACATTTTTCGTCGATCTCGGGATATCGGGCTGCCTTGATAATGAATGTAAAAGAGCGATCATGCGACGGTGTCTTGAATAGCCTCTCAATGATTAAGTCAACAATATGGAGAGGTTGAGATAGTTGGAATTGCATACCTTTACTCTGTGGGGGATCTTCCCAATTTATAGGGATCGGTTCCAAATCTTCGTTCTTATTTTAGGAATAAGATCTGTTTTTCCTTATTAAGGATTATCCTTTTAATAAATAAGGGATAAAATATGTTTTTCCTTATTAAGGATTATCCTTTTGAGAAATAAGGGATAAAATCTGTTTTTCCTTGTTAAAGATTATCCTTCAAAATAAAGGATTTAGAAATTAGGAAATTCAAGGATAAACATCTACTTTGCGTATTTTCCCATAACAAATTTCCCATATGCAGTGAGATGACCGGTTAGGGGGACTCGAGATCCCAAACTTGTTCTAGGATTGCACCGTCTGGTGAGTTCCCATATGGTTTTAATATAGTGGGCCGCCTTGGGTCGCTTCATAAGGCGGGCCATGTAGTGGGCCTGCGCGGGCGTGCCGTGCTTATTGAGCAGTGAGTCTGGGCCTAAAAAGCCATGATACTCACAATGCCCCCATTTTTTTCGGCTAAAAGTTGGTGCTTCTTCAGTAGGGAAAAATATGGTGCTTTTAAACCTTGGGTGGAGAAAGTTGAAGGGACTAAGAGAATTAATGCGTGCATTGAACGTGTGTTTGGATATAAAGCACGTGTGAACCTCATGTTTCTCAACATCAGTCGATGGCTTGAGATCACTGAGAGGGAGTGCAACGAGCTCCTCTTGTCTGTGAAGAACTCGCAGGAGTTAGGCTCGACCCTTTCATACATGGCCCCGAGTCATGCCCTGAGTCTATTGCCGGGAGAGGTCGTTGGGGATGAACATTTGTTCTTTGATCTTTTTAAAGTCAATCTCAGTTATACATTCCTAAAGCGGGGTCGGCCAGAAGATCCACCAATGAGATACGCTAAAGGGGCCTTAGTTAGCTTATTGCATTTGTTGATCACCTTTGAGGGAACAAGACTCAAAGGCTACCCCCCAAGTGGTGAAGAGAAAGAAGGCATAGGTTGAGAGCCATTGTTGTGTTTAAACATGTGCCAACGGGCTAGGAGTCTAAAGTCTGGTCTTTTAAAAGTGCTAGTAGGCTTAGAGCCACAGTCTGGTTTTTTGAAAGTGCCAGACGGCTTAGAGCGAGAAGTTTGCCATTAAGAAAGTGTCAGACGGCTTAGAACCAGAAGTCTGGCATTAAGAAAGTGCTAGACGGCTTAGAGCCAGAAGTCTGGCATTAAGAAAGTGCCAGCAGGCTTAGAGCCATAGTTTGGCCTTTAGAAATTGCCAAACGGCTTAGAGCCAGAAGTCTAGCCTTTAGAAAGTGTCAGACGGCTTTTAGAAATTTCCAAACGGCTTAGAGCCACAAGTCTAGCATTAAGAAAGTGTCAAACGGCTTAGAACCAGAAGTTTGGTCTTTTGAAAGTGTCAGACGGCTTAGAGCCAGAAGTCTAGCATTAAGGAAGTATCAGACGGCTTCGAGCCACAAGTCTAGTCTTTTGAAAGTGTTAGACGGCTTAGAGCCAGAAGTTTGGCATTAAGGAAGTGCTAGACGGCTTCAAGCCACAAGTCTAATCTTTTAAAAGTGTCATACGACTTTAGAAATTTGCCGGGACGGCAGAGCCACAAGTCGGCGCGTAAGAAAGTGACCAGACTGACTTAGGGCCAGAAGTCGCATTAAGAAAGTGCCCGGGCAGAGCCACGGTGCGGCCTTTAGAAGTGCTAGGCGGCTTGGGCGAAGTGCGGCATTAAAGAGAAGTGCCATGCGACCTTTAGAGCGATCGGCATTAAGGAAGTGTTAGACGGCTTCGAGCCATAAGTCTGGTCTTTTGAAAGTGCCAGGCGACTTTTAGAAATTGCCAGGTGGCTTAAAGCCACAAGTCTGGCCTTTAGAAAGTGCTAGACGGCTTTTAGAAATTGCCAGACGGCTTAGAGTCACAAGTCTGGCATTAAGAAAGTGCCAGACGGCTTGGAGTCAAAAGTCTGGCATTAAGGAAGTGCTAGACGGCTTGGAGTCAGAAGTCTGGCATTAAGGAAGTGCCAGATGGCTTAGGGCGGAGAGTCGAGGCCTTTGAGGTGTCGGGGTGACTTTTAGGAAATTTCAGGTGGCTTAGGATGTGCAGGTACGGCATTAGAGGTGTCAGGAGGCTTAGAGCGGAAGTTTGGTCTTTTGAAGTGCCCGGGACTTGGAGCCAAAGTCTGGTCTTTTTAAAGTGCTAGACGGCTTAGAGCCAAAAGTCTGGCATTAAGTGCCAGACAGCTTAGAGCCAGAAGTCTTGTCTTTTGAAAGTGCCAAATGGCTTAGAGCCAGAAATCTGGTCTTTTATGTACCCGTAAGACATCAACCTTACCCAGGATTTTTAATGAACCAGCTGGGCATAAACCATACAAGGCCGGTAGGACATCAACCTTGTCCGGACTTTAGACCGAGCCAGCTAGGCATCAACCATGCTCGACCGAACAGGGCATTAAACTTCTAGGCCATCCGGACATTAAACCTTGGTTGGGCATCAACCATGCGGTCGGATCGTCGTATAGCCCAGCGAATCCGGACTTTAGTCTTAGCCAGCTGGGCATTAACCATGCTAGGTCGGACAGGGCATTAGCACCATCCGGACTTTAGTCTAAGCCAGTTGGGCACTAACCATGCTGGGCCGGATAAGGCATTAGCGCCATCCGGACTTTAGTCTGAGCTAGCTGGGCATTAACCATGCTGGGCCGGACATGACATTAAACTTCTAGCACCATCCGGACTTTAGGCTAGGCAATTTGGGCATCAATCATCTTGGACCGGAACGAGGTCATGTAGCGCCGTCAAACTTTATTATGAGCCGGTAGGCATTAACCATCTTTGGTAGGACCCGGTCATGGCGCCATTCGGTTTGATACGAGGCCCAGTGGGCATTAACCATGCTAGGCGAATAGATTAGTGGTGCCATCTGGACTTTATTATGAGCCAGCTGGGCATTAACCATACTAGGCCTGATAGGGCATTAGATTTTTAGCGCCATCCGGACTTTAAAAATTAAAATTTGTGATGAAAATACAATTAGAGGATAAATCATCTTTTTATTAATAGTACCTTTTTCAGGTTTGCGGATTTCTCCGATCTGAGTCTGCAACTGGTCCTTATCTCGTTGTGAGCGTTCAACATGACTTTGCAACTCCTTCATCTTTCTTGCTTATTCCTCCTGCTTTCTCTTCGTACTTTTTGGCGTAATGGAGATTGTTATTATAAGCTGGATCACTAGGTTGCATGACATTGCGGCGCCGGATGAATGTCGGATGTGGAATGGGGATCGTAGAGGCTCAGTGACGGAGAACTCTTGGACAACCGTTGGAGCCAAGCTTTTGCCAATCGCAGGCGAAACATTTTCGTTCAATTTCCCACAGACGGCGCCAATTGTTGTTACCAATTTTTCGTCGATTTAAGGCATCGGCTACCTGATGTGAACACGCAAAAGGGCGATGACAGCGATGTCTTGGTCGCCTCTCCACGATGATTAAGTCAACAATATGGAGAGGAAGAAGAAGGAGGTTGAGATAGTTGGAATTGCATACCTCTACTATGTGGGGGATCTTCCCAATTTATAGGGCTCGGTTCCCAAATCTCCGTTCTTATTTTAGGAATAAGATTTGTTTTTCCTTATTAAGGATTATCCTTTTAAGAAATAAGGGATAAAATCTATTTGTTCTTATTAAGGATTATCCTTTTGAGAAATAAGGGATAAAATCTGTTTTTCCTTATTAAGGATTATCCTTCCAAACAAATGATTTAGAAATTAGGAAATTTAGGAATAAATATCTACTTTGCATATTTTCCCATAACAAATTTAAATATGTCTTGAATGGCCGGTTAGGGGACTCGAGATCGAGACGGGTTCTAGGGCCCATGCCAGATCGGTGAAGGTTCACAATGTGGTTTTAATATAGTGGGCGTGGCAGGTCGGCTTATTGTTTGGCCCGTGCGGTGGAGCTGCTTAGCGGGCCTTCGAGCCTATTGAGAGCGGAGTGGGTCTAGGCACAAGAAACCATAATAGTACTCACACATTAAAGCCGTAGTTAGTGACTACAACTTTGGAAATTTTTGAAGTTAAAATCCGATAAAGTTTGTTTTATGATTTAGTTGTTAATTGAAGAAGCCAATAAAACATTCATCATATGGAACGTCCATATGGAATGAGTGGGTCCTAAGAAATAAGAGTTAATGTTAGTAGTGAGATCATGTTTGTTAGTAGTGGAGTCATGTTTGTTT
Source organism: Tetrastigma voinierianum (assembly GCA_016808115.1). Classification (NCBI taxonomy): domain Eukaryota; kingdom Viridiplantae; phylum Streptophyta; class Magnoliopsida; order Vitales; family Vitaceae; genus Tetrastigma; species Tetrastigma voinierianum. The sequence continues at coordinate 97,054 of JAEQBH010002016.1, read as the reverse complement.
GAGACTTAGTATTTTGTTTATTTAAACGTATTGCAAGTAATGAAAAAGGATAGATTTTTGCATCAAGCAAGTTATGGTTTTATGATCTTTTCCCTAAAGAGAACAAAATTATATTTGAGCTTTGATTAGGACCTAACAAAAGCGCTGTCACAAACTATTGCTTTGATTTTTTTTTAAAAATCTAAAGTCGTAGTCAATAACTATGACTTTAACTTATAATCCAAAGTCGTAATCACTGACTATGGATTCACAAGATCGGAGGGGAGGAGGAGGGTGGAGGAGAATGGAGGGAAAAAAAGCCCTAGATGTTCTTAAAAAAGTCTAAAGCCATGGTCAGTGATTGCGACTTTGGATTTTAAGTGAAAGTCATAGTCACTGATTATAGCTTTGATGATGAATATTCCAACATGGCCCAGACGTATGAGTTTGAACATTATTTTGATTTTCAAATTATTTTGATAATTTTTTAAAATTTGTATGAATTTGTGACAAAACTAAAACAAGAAAGATGTTCTCAAAGCAATCATAGTGGTGGGAAGAGTGAGAAGTAGTGGAGAATTCTATGAGCTTTCTCACTTCATGAGTAATTTATACAAAGAAAATGGTTTGTTTTCACACACTGAATAAATCCTATCCAAAAAGAAGAAGTTGCTACTTGTCGGGTTGGCCGCACATACCCTAATTCAACCCGATATTTAGATGGACTTCTCACACATTATTTGTGTTAGGTGTCATGTTTGAGTCATGTCAATTGTTGTCTCTCGGATTCTTAGAGTCTCCGGATCGTCAAGGCATGAACTGTGTGAATCGCAAAACAAACAAGATCTGGCGAGTGGTATCTTAGAATTTGGCTCTCCGTCTTAAGTTAGTTAAAGAGATAGAGAGCATTCAAAAATGCCAGTCTTGCAGGCGTATATTTTCCATATATCTTTTTCCTAGCATTACCTCCCTTATTTATGAAGAAGGATGGTGATCCACTTTTTATGGAAAGTGGGTGATTGGTTTCCGAAATGGAAGGGAAGCATGCGCTTTACTTGCGTGTCAACCATTTTTTCTTTTGAATAACCAAGTTGTCCGAGTCTGCCACCTCAAAGATCGGTTAATCCTCTTAAGGGCGGTTACGTACGAGGTTTGTAGGAAGATATGTTCTCAAGTTGCAAGGAATCGGTCGGGAAATCACTGGTCAACCATCTTATTAAAGGTGGTAGTCGGCTAGAAGATTGTGTGGATATCCCGCAAGCAGGACTTTAGGCCTGGATCCGTGTTCATGTTAGGACGCTTGGGCATCTTTTGGGCTTTGATTCGTTTGGGCCTTTTGAGTGGAGGTGTTGGGCCAAAATCCATGGTACCCACAATGCCCCCCTTTTTCCTACTAGGGAGTTCGACCTTCCCCGGTTGGAAAAATATTGTGTTTTTGACTTGGTTGTCGTCGGGAACGGGGGACCATTAATGCTTGCATGTTCTAACGTGCACATTTTCGGGGACAATTGTTCTATTTTTGGGATCGCATTTAGTACAGCTTTTTGAGTTTCCCATTGGTTTGTAACCCCTATAAAAGGATGCAGGGTATCGGGTTTTTATCTCACTGGCTAGTTTTGAATTTTCGGTGGATATGCATGGTTGGATATTGGTGGATCTTTGCTAGTGTGGACTTTTCGATTGCTCCTAGGTGAGCATTGATATTGGCCAGTCGGTCGGTGATTAAAAGGAACATCCTGGAGCTTGCTAATTTACCTTTGGAGGGATATTTTTGAGCCTTATATGTCCCCTTGGGTGGTTCTCGGACTCGGAGGGAGAAAGCCTCTTTGAAATCGATGAAACTCTACATCTCCATGTTCAGCGATAAGCCCCCTTATGCCCTACTTGCTTTTGTATTGATTATACTACGAGTAGTAGGGGCTTTTCCTTTTCTTAACTGCGGTAGCAATTTTTTCCTTTTTTAGACTCTGCAGTAGTGGCTTTTTCTTCTTGCTTTTCTTTTTCCTCTAGTTCCCCTTCTTTTTCTTTTTTCTTAGGCTCAGTTTTCAACCCATATGGGTTATGTAATTGTCTTAGGCCCAGTTTTTAGCTCGGATGGCTTATGTAATTGTGAACGCCACTTGGTGTAATTAATGAAATAGTGGTTCGGGAAACTTTTGTGTTGTGTTTCACCTTATTTTTATTGTGTTCGGCTAACCGGTTAGTAACGTCAACAAACTTCAAGGATTATGGCGTCTGATGGATACTAGCATGCGTTGGAACAAGGGTTATGGCGTCTGGCGCTGATGTATTCGAGGATGGATCGGCCCATACGGTTCCTGACTGGGCCCAGCTAGGTTGTTTGACCTAAGCCGAGTCCATTGGGAGGGCATACAGGGCCTTCTTACAGGGCTGTGAACTGGCCGCAGCTCGTTCATTGTGCCACACAGTAAGTGAGGCGTCGTTAGGATTCAAATCGTTTGGAAGAGTGATGAGTCAACAGACGCATTTAATGCATCTGTAGGGGCTAGATGCCTTATTCTTAGGGAATAATAAGTGGATTTTATCTACTCCTATCGTATCTTCGCCATTTTCTTATTTTCCTTCTGTTCAAGAGCTTCTGCGGATATTTCGCAATGGAGTTGCGTGTTTGGCAAATAGTCTTTGTGGGCGTTCGTTTTTCCTTGTCTTTCAGGTAAAGCCATTTTTCAGTCTACGTTACATTCTAATCGCCGGCATGTAGTAGCGGCGTAAATGTAAGGTGTTCTGGGTATGCTAGAAATTTGGGGTTTTTCCCTGGCCTGGTGGGTTAATGTGCATTCTCGCCCTTTTACCAGTTTGGTATTAAGGCATGGAACTGACTCTCATTTCCTTTGTCCTTTTGTTGTTGTCTACTTGCAGTATGGCGAAATTGAAGAGACTTCCTTTAGTCGGTCGAGTATGAGAGTGCAGTAGAGATCATATGTGAGCAACATTATTTTTTCTCTATCTATGGAGGAGTTGAGGTCTTACTGTCACATTCCTGATAATATCGATTTTTGGTTGCCAGGATGGTCGAGTGCGGATCTTGTCGATTAAGGAGAGGCGATCTGATATATTTTACTAGGGAGCATTTCGCGGTCGGGCCGGCTTTCCGTTCGTCTCATCAGTAATTTTACACTTCTCGGAGCATTACTGCTCTTGTCCATCCCAGATATTCGGATCTGATCGGGTGTGATATCGAACCTCCTTTACCAATTGGATATTTCGTTGGTGAGGTTTCTTTATTTACATTGAAGGTGTGGCGTGGAGGCCCGACTATCACAATCGACTGACCCTCGGGTGCAAGTTGTTCACAGGGCTCCCAGGCTAGCTAAGAGCGGTGAAGGGCTTGATCTTGAGTCAGGGAGCGTAATTACGGACCACAGGTCACTCTGATCTCCCGTTTACTTTGAATCGAGGAATGTCATTCCCATGTGTGTTCAAGTTGTGGGGTTTGTACGTCATTCCACGTTTATCCTACGTATTTTCTTAATAAACATTTTATCGTGGAGGGAAAAGACAGAGAGGTAGACTGGTGAACTGACTTCAAGAACATTCAGAAGTTACTAAAGATTTCTGAGCGGGAACGAAATCACGAAATTCTTTTAACCGTGAAGAATCTTCATGAATTGAGTCGCAATCCCTCTCATTATATTCTTCTAGTAATTCCTCTCCCTCTTCCCACAGAAATGTGGAGGGCAAGCATTACGTTGTTGTCGACCTTGAGGCTTTAGTCTGGTATTTCGTGTCTCGATACAACCAGAGGCGGGTGGTTGGTCGGGGTGGTAATGGAGTCTTGGAGCTGTGACCTTTTTAGCTAGAGAGGGATTAGGCCCCTACCCCCGTGTAACACCCGAAATATACCTTAGTCGTTTTTAAACATAAATTGGGTATATTATAAGTGCACTTTGAAATTTTTCGAAAGTATTATTTTTGCTTTCGATGAGAAAATTCGAAACTCGAATTTGTCTGAGAATCTGAGGAGTAAAGTGGAATTTGTCAAAATAGGATATAAAAGTCACTTAAGATAATAAGATTATATATGCCAAAGTAGGATTTTGATAAGTTAAATTGAGAATAGAGATGAAGGACTAAAAGCAAAATGGAAAAAAGAATTCAAATGAGTTAAAGCGGAAACATGGCCTTAGCTCCAAAATGAGGATAAGACCAAATTGGTCTCTCATTTTGCGAAGAGAAAAACGTGAAGGAGAGAAGAAGAGAGAAATGAGGAGAGAAAGGAAGAGAATAAGAAAAAGAAGAAGAAGAAGAGGAAAGGTATGGATGCTATGATGATTTTGTATGGAAACTATTTGAGTATGGAACTTGTATGGAAGTGTTTGTATGGATGTTAGTGGTTCCATTCCTAGGGTTTAGTTAAGAATTCATCCTAACCCTAGATGTCTTGAAAGTTGGGTTGGTAAAACCCTAATTCGTATAAGATGAGTAGGAATCCTCCCTTTGAGTAAGGATTCTTGGTTTATGATGTTTGGATACATGTTTGGATGTTAGGAAGTTAACCTAACTTACAACTACTTAAGTTTGGGTTTGGAAAAACCTTAATTAATCTCTATGTTTGGTTTTGGTTGGGTTAGAATACATTTGGGAGTTGTTTTTGGTGATGCTTTTGGAGTATTTGAGGTTTTTGGTTGGGTTTTTAGAAAAATGGACAAAATGATAAAATCTTGGCAATATCGGGGTCCTCGTCGGCGTAGTGATGTCTGTATGACAATTACGCGTAGTGGCATGGTGAGAGGAGAATTGGCCAACCGGGTATGCGACAACATAGCGGCCCTTCTGTATGTGAAGAACTGCCGCAACATAAGCAGTCTGCCTTGCGGCGTCAGTTTGCTTTAGTTACTAGAGGACTTGTCTATTGGACTAATAAGGACCATATAAGTGTATGATAGGGTACATTCATGTTTGTAAGGTAAGGAAAGAAAAATTATACCGTACCTCGCCCGCTTGACGAGTTTAGTCATGGTGACTTTCAATGCCCCTATGATAAGATAGTAGGTTCCTAGACACATATCATTGTAGTGTTAGTAATAGTGCTCTAGGCCTATTGTATGGACATGTTATTTTGACTATTTATGAGAATTTATTATTATGATGATTTGCATGTTTATTATATAATGTCAGCTAATAATATTATTAATTATTCTAAATGTCCCTAATCGGTTATTGTTATGGGAATAACAATTAAGATTAGTATAAAGTTTGATTGATATTCATACAGGATGAATATGTGGCTATGAGATACAAATTAGAATTTATATCTATTTGTTGAAGGCTAAATATTGGGCCCAGTCGTCTTGGGATTAATACATGGATCGGGCATAAATTAATCTAATAGTTGTGTCATTAAATCCTTTGACCTGAGATCACTATAGTTCTCAACATAAGAGATATTGTGTTTGATATAATCAAATGTTGTCTTTAATCGGATGACTATAAAGGTTGCTGTTAGACATAATAAAAATTATGTAGTGAGATATGAGCGATTAAAATGAATTTGTCCCTCGTAGTATAAGAGGGATATCTGGACCCCTCGACAATTAGTAGGCGAGAAATGCATGGTCGTGCTCAAATGAATTGATGGAGATCAATGTCATTTTGTTTAGTCAGTCTAATTGGGCCAGTAATCAAAGATAAAAAAGCGATATAAAGTTGACTTTGACCATGCCTTATATTCTATCAAGATATCATGAGACAAAAAGTTATGTCATTAGCTATATTAAGGTTGTACCGGATCATGGGCTTTTCATTTAACTTTGGTAGTCATAATGTCTTGTTAGGGCCACTTATGACTTGTAGGATCAAAATGTGATTGGGCCTACGCGATGTTTAATGAACCTGGATCGCACATTAGAGCAGAATAATACTTGATTATGGTTTTCACTCTGTAATAATTTAAAATGATAGGATTATTTTAAAATTACAAACAACAATTAGTTGTTATTTAAATTCGAATTTAATTTTGAGAAAGTTTAAATTAGTGATTTAAATTATAACAAATAATTAATTTGTTATATTTTCTTATTGGATAAGGAAATAATCTGTAAAGGGTGTTAAATAATAATATAAATTCGTTTCCTTATCGATGAGAGGGTCAGTATTCTAAATTGTTATTATTTAAAAGGAGCTTTAAATATATAATAATATCGATAAATTCGTTTCCCATATCGAAGATAAAGGGATTTGAATTTAAATTATTTACTATTTAAGCGTTTTAAATATATAATGATATAAATTTGTTTCATATCGATGAAGTCGTTTTGATTTAAAACCCTAGCAAACTTATATAGATATATATATGTAGTCATATATTTTTTGGGAGTAGTCGTCTTTTAAAAAGAGAACTGACAGCAGAGAAAAAGCTATTCGTTTTGAGAAGACGGGCACGAACTAGCATTCGGAGAAAGATCGTTTATTATTTGTTCGGTGTGTGGATACTTGTAGAGGGGTGGTGGATTTTTCGAAAGGCGGCACCTTTGAAGATCGAATAAACGAGTCACGGACTTTGACAATGAATCGATCTACAAGAGTGAAGTTAGTTTACCCTTCAGCCGGTTCTTATAAACATGTGATCTGAGTGGGTTAAGGGATAAAATTATAAATTCCGTTGCATTTATGTTCAACTTCAGGTGGATATTACGCGCGTAACCCGACATGGGATTGCCTAAGACCCGATATTGAATGACATGGCGCCACGTGCGTGGGGCGGGACACGTCTGTAGGTGTTCGGCATACGCTGGAGTATTCTGACGCCGCATTACGTGGGTGAACCGTCACATTGATGCCGGCATTCTACTAGTCTTACTACACTTATATGCATTACGTGGCGAGCAGCACCTCGTCGGTGCTTACGACACTCTTACTTTGTGCTACGGCACCTCGATCTTGTCACAGTACCTTGGTACTGTGTGTTGTGTCCTCATTTCTTATTACTGGTCTAGGTATTCCAACAGTTATATGATAAGAGTCTGAATAACGAATAAGGTTAAAGTATAAGCTTTGTAGTACCTACGGGTACCTCTATATAAGTATAAGCTCTGTAACACCTATGGGAAATCTGGATAAGTATAAGTCTACTATAAGTACAAGTATATGTATTAGTTTGCTATATGGTTATGCAAATTCGATGTCTGATACTTGTACATATGTTATTGTTATAATAACCTACTTTGTAAATGGTATTCGTCTCAGTGTATATGTACATAGTTATATATTTCCCACTACGCGTAAAGCTTAGCCACAGTTTTTAATGCGTGTGGAGATGCGGAGGAGGACGTCCACGATCTTACGCATCTTCTTTGGCAGACCACGCTTGTGAGGGGACCACCCACTTGTAGGTTTCTTGCTCCCCAGTTATGTAAATGTAAATGAAAATGTACAGTTTTTGTATATGTATATGTAAATGGGACTAGGACTATATGTATTGACACTATAAACACTACTACGGTGGTAGTTTTATTTTGTATCCTTATATATGATATTTTGATTCAGTGATAAGACTTGGGCCCACCAATGTATGAAAAAGCATGTAGAGTCGATATAGTCGACTGCCGTCATAAGGTGGGGAATGAGGGCGTGACACTCGAAACATCTAAAAGAGGTTGATAGGGGTAAATTTGTCTCGGCGTCTCCTTTTACAAAAAAGGGTTCTGTCCCCATCCCCTAAGCTCCGAAGGAAGGGGGTGTACGGAAGCAGCGAAGAGGCTTGGCTCGGGGGTGGAAGATTTTGTCCCCTAGGTTGCTCCAATATCGAGCCTCTCGCCTACTAGCGAAGAGGAAGAAGAGGAAGACGAGATGGCTGACCTCATTCATAATTTTGGTGCTTGGATGCGCAAACGAGGTGCTAGTTTTAAGCGGCCAACTGATACTACCCCCGAGGTTGTTAGTGAGGCAGATCAATACCCAACCGGAGGTTCGGAAGAGCAGGCGATAGTTGTTATGGACTCGCCTGAGATGGGCTTTCATAGCCAACCGGCTATGGAGACTACACCCTCGGCGGATTTAGGAGAGGTTCCTCTATCTCATGAGAAAGTCTAGGAGGGCATTCCCTCGGACGAGGTGCTATCAGACGACCAAGGCCATCGTCCAGAAATTTGAGTCTGATGGAGTCGTTGCTTCCCCAGTAGTTCTTCTTTATTTTCTTACATTCCTTTAATATCAAAATTAAATAAAATATCATTTTTTTATTACATCTATTACATTGTTATTTATATTATTAATAATGTTTTAGTTTTATCTGAAATCCATGTGTTATTGATATCAAGATGAATGAGGGTGATGTATATCTTGTTGATTGTGCAACCACACACACAATTCTTCGAGATAAAAGATACTTTCTAGATTTGACATTAACAAATGGAAATGTAAGTACCATATACGAATGTTGCAAACTTAATTGAAGCTCGAAAAATCAAACATAATGCTACCAAATGGAATTAGGTTTCATATCAATGATGCATTATATTCTAGCAAATCCACAAGGAATTTGTTCAGCTTTAAAGATATCTACAAAAATGGATATCATATTGAAACTATGAATGAGGATAATACAGAATGTCTTTACATTACCTCTATTGTTTATAGTAAGAAACTTATAATGAAAAAACTCTCAGTATTCTCCTCTAGGTTCTATCATACAAATATAAAGTCTATCGAGTCATACGTTGTCGTGAACCAAAAGTTCAACAACCCAAAAACTTTTGTTCTTTGGCGCAGAATTTTGGGTCACCACTGGGTCCTGCTATCGCTACTGCCCTTGCACAGGAAGAGAGAGAGGGGCGTGGCACGGGACTGAGACTCTTTAACCTGCTTTTCTAACATTGGTGGGCCCATTTCATATATATAATTTCATAATGAAATAAAACTTGTTATACAACCACCGTAGTGGTATTTAAAGTGTCTTGCACATAAATTCATGAGTCCCATTTACTTGTACTTATACAAATTCCACTATTACAAAAACATGTACTATCTCCAAAATATTACATTTACATTACAAAAAAATTCAAAGCCATCGGGTAAGGCTGAGTTAGTGCTCAAAAGTACTATTTTGAACCTGTTTATTCGAGGTTTTGAGCATTTTGTGTACTAATTAGGCGTAATTAACCCCGATTAGCATGTTAAGGACTAAATGAGAGCTCTTAATCGCATTTTGTGGCAAATTTAAAAGAGTGGTTTTTGCAAGCTAATCATGCCAAAGTTTTCGAGTCAACTCCATCACGAAGAATCAGGTTGAACTCGATGTCTGGTCGAAGTAAAAGAAAGAAGAAAGCGGATGAAGCGAAGCGGGGCTGCGAAATTTATGACTGCGAAATTCGCGGAGTTGCGAGTGCCTTTCTTGCCAACTGTTCAAGTTCTATAGCTATTGGTCTTCTTCCTTTGGTTGACCTTACCCTGCCTTTGTCATTTTTTGGTTTTCTTCCCATTTTATCCCATGTAATAGCTTTTGGTTTCATTTTTTTTTTTTGGTATTCTGTAAGGGGTTTAGGTATAAAGCCGAGATAAGCACTTGTAAAGGGGTCTTCTCCATTAATAAAGGTTTCTTTTAGCGGGAAGCTTGGGCTCACCACGCCTCTTTCCTTTTCTCTCACTTTCTCCATTTTCTCTCATTTCACGGGCAGCCAAACACCCTTCGGGATGACTCCCGGAGGATGAGTGGCTAGAAACTCTTCCTCCTTGAAAGAGAAGGTTGTGTCAGGATGAAACAGTGGAGTTAAAGTGTTTTTCCGTGAGTATCCTCTAGTCATGATTTCTCCTTGCACAACTTTAGGTTTTTATCCCTTTTGAGTCACCTTGGATAGTTATTACTTGGTAGCTTTTGAACGTTGGATTCTTAATGTTAGATGCGTGATGTTTGTTAGTTATCATTTATGATCCATTTGTAAAGTGAATAAAGGTGACTTGTGTGTTTTTAACGTGAGCTTTGATGGCGGTGGATACCATTTTTAAAAGAGATTTAATGAGAAGTCGGTTTTATAGCTAAATGAAGATTCGGTTCGGGGAAGTATTTGGTCATCCTCCTGAAAGGACCACTGAAACCTGTGATCTTGCTAGGAGTCAACTTGGTGACCTAATACTTCAAGGAGTTCTATTTTACATTTTTTTACTTATTTCATTTTCAGTTTCCACCATCAAAACCCATTGTTTTTACCGAAACCTTAAAATCTAAACAAATTCAACATTTTGAGCCAACTGCAAATCATTTGTGTGAAGAAAACTCATCCTTGTGTTTGACCCTAGAGTCACTATACTGCAATAGCCTTGCTACGGCGGTAGAAGGAATAGGTTATAAATTTTGTTGATTCCGGGATACCTACTGGCACATGAATCATGGACTCTTATTGTTGTGTTGGCACTGATGTATACGGAATGCCTCGGATGTCCTCTTCAGTACCTACACGGATGAAACACCCGTGCTAAGCTTATAGCTTAGAGGAAACTGATAACAAATATGACCACTTGAAGTGGTCCACAATTATAGGATACATATAACATAATTCTTATAACAAGTTTTCATATCTTCCTTAGGTGTTCATAATAGAGATCTTGTACAGAAGGTACCCATAGGTACAATATAGAATAGAGCAAAACTGATTACTTATGTTTTTTTATTGTTCATTATTCATATTCTTATCATATAAAAGTTTGCCTGTATAGACCAGTAACAATGAATAATAGGAACATAACACAATTAATTACCACAGGAAGTGCGGTCACGGTATAGTGAATGAGAATGTGCCCGGCCGCGTAGCGAGGTGTTGTAGCGCAATGCGGGAGTGTCGTCGATGAAGCGGACGTGTATATGTGAGAAGTGTCGTAGCAGCGAGAATATCGTCTGCTGAGCGAGCATTCGCCTACCCATGCTCTTGGAGGTGTTGTAGCATAATGTAGAAGTGTTATCACACTGATCAGACGTGCCTATTCATTTGCTATTCGGTCTTAGGTAGATATACAATTATATTTATTACTGAGCTTGTTATATTATTCTTCATCGTTGTATGAATAAGGAGTAGAAACAATGTTTACTTTAACATGACTTCACCTCGAGTGGCGAAGGAGCGAGAACATTTTTCATATAACTTTTATACATGTGTGACCCTTTCATTTGCGATTGCGGAAGAACAAAACAAACGGGTTGCGGAGATACTCGGACCTTAAGCGACTTGTGATGCAGGTACTCAACTTTGATGCCGTGCTAACATCCTCTGGACTTTAAACAACTTTAGTCTAGATACTCAACTTTGAAATCTAGATACTTAACATCCTCTTGACGAACAGATTTAGTCTTAGGTACTCAACTTTCTGATGTCGATGCTAGCAGCCTCACGGACTAACGGCTTTGAGTACCCATTCTCGACTTCGGTACTAGTACTCACTGCGATTCTAGCGAGGTTTGCTTATTTCTTGAATTTCCAACGAGAAACCCAAAACCAACCACAAAAGCCCTGAACTAACACCAACAAAAATCACTTTTAAACATAGATAGGGTTCATCTAACCCAAACATAGGCAAAGAGAGATTTAGGAGGGTTTCCTAACCAACAAATCCATACATATAGGTTCCATACAAGTATTCCATACCTTGCTTTTCTTCAAAGACTTGAACCAAAACAATGGATTGCACCAAAGCCAACTGATCTCCTCTTCTCTTCCTTATAACCTAGTCTTCTTCTCCCACAAAAAATGAGAAAATATCTCCTAATCCATAGACCAATTTTTGGTCTTATCACAATGATGTTCACCCACATGGGAACTTTAGGTCATTCTATTTCATTTTATTTGCAATAAAAAACTTATCACAATTCCTACTTTAACATATCTTCTTCTTGTGTTATGACTTTAGGTCCTCGTTTTACAAATCACTAATTTACCCTTAGTACTTTAATTGCAGAAAAATCTGAATTTTAATTGTATACCTAAACATGTAATAAACTACTAGGGTATAATTTGGGGTGTTATCCTGTGATGCGGAGAATCATAAAACTTGCTCACATGGGCATCCACTAAAAAGACAGAAGATTCTTTTACTTGATATAGATACCTTGTATACTTGCTCCTGAGGTAAATTATTCAATCATGCCATCTTTTAGCAAAGTCACATTTAAGTCACCAGTCTTCTTGGAAAGAATACATGGGGACATGTGTGGACTGTTAAGTTACTTTTATGGTCGTAATATATGTCTCTACTAGGTGGTCACATGTTTATCTTCTTTCAACAAGAAATATTGCCTTTGGTAAGTTCCTCGCATAAATGATCAAATTACGAGCCCAGTTTCTTGATTATCCAGTTAAGGCCATCGACTTGACAACGTCGATGAGTTTACCTCTCAAACCTTTACCTACTACTACAATTCAGTTTGAATAAATATCGAGCATCTTGTTGCTCATACTCACTAGCGGTTTAGCGAGTCCGCCGTCAAGCGTAACAATTAATAGCTTCGATCGGCACGCTAGTAAAACCAAATTCTTTGACTTACACGAGGACACGCCATTATGCGTATTGCAAGCTTATTTCGTGATGGCGACAAATTACCATAGATACTCCCGTTCTGGCAACTTGTATTAGGCAAACCAAATATTTCTCACTTACAAATCTTTGGTTGTACAGTCTATATACCAATTGCACCTACACAATGCACTAAAATGGGTCCCCAACGAAGACTTGAGATTTATGTAGATTTTGATTTTCCGTGTATCATAAGATATCTTGAACCCTTAATAGAAGATGTTTTTATAGCCTGCTTTGAGGATTGTCTTTTTAATGAGAGTGTATTCTCATTATTAGGGGGAGAAAAGTCGGTTCTAGAATAATGTGGTACTTGGGATACATCTGATATCTCATTTGATCCTCATACAAATCAATGTGGCCCGAAAGTTCAAAAGGATCATTCATTTGTAAAATCTTATGATCAATTACGGATGTTTTTATTGATACAAAGAAAGTGTCAAAGCCACATATCCCGACTATGAATACTCCAGCACAGATTGATGTTCTTGAAAGACAATTAGAAAATGAGTCTAAAATACGCCTGAAGCGTGGGAGACCTATTGGCTCAAAAGATATAACTCCTCGGAAAAGGAGAACACAAATGAGAATTGATACCCTTGAAGAGGTACACTTTGATAAACAAAAGGCCCTTGTAAGACACTGAAGGGTATATGATGGATGAAGAAGCCATACTGAAAGTATATATTGAGAGCAAAGAAACCCTGAGAAGATGTTCAAAATAAAGAAACAACCCATGAAGAGGACATGTACATGAAAATTATGAGATCTCAATAAATTATGTGCACAATAGAGAAAAATGAGATTGAAATAAAGTTGTTATCAATAATATTTTTGTTTTCCAAGTGGCCTTAAACATCATTAGAAATGATGAGGATTTCGAATCTGGAAATGTGGAAGGTGTCGACATGAAATGATTGAACAAAATGGGAAAAAGCTATGCGGCGAATTAGACATTGTGAGACAAGAAGTTTATGGATCATAATTCCCAGACACCTAACGATTGTAAAGCATGTTGAATTTACAAATAGGTATTTATATGAAATCACAATAGAAATAATGAGATCATAAGATATAAAAAGCGCGATTAGTAACTTGCAAGGTTTTCGTAGAGACCTAGTATTGAAACTAGAAAACAAATTCTCACATTATGGAAGCAATCTTTCACTTTCTAAAAGCTTGAGTCTAAGAAGAATTTGGATATGCATCTTATGGATGTCATCACCGCTTATCTATATGGATCCATAGTAATGACATATATATGAAAATCCTTAAAGAATTTAGATTACCTGAAGCAAAGAATACAAAGTCTCATAGTATGTGCTCAATCAAATTACAATGATCTCTATATGAATTGAAGCAATCCGGACCCATGTGGTATAATCGCCTTAGCGAGTATTTATTGAAAGAAGAGTATGCAAACAACCTTATATGCCCATGCATCTTTATTAAGAAATCATAAACCGGATTTGCAATTATTGCTGTGTATGTTGATGATTTAAACTTTGTTAGGACTCCTGAAGAGCTCACAAGAACAGCAAAATATTTGAAAAATGAATTTAAGATGAAAGATCTTAGAAAAACAAAATTTTGTCTTGGCCTGTAGATCGAGCATTTCCCTATTGGAGTTTTGGTTCACCAATCGACATATACTAAGAAAATCTTAAAACACTTTTATATGGAGAAAGCACACCCTTTAAGTTCTCCAATGGTTGTCCATTCACTTGACGTGAAAAATGACCTATTTTGTCCTTATGAAAAGGATAAAGAATTACATAGTCCTAAAGTACCATATCTTAGTGTCATTTATTGCACTTAGCATATCTGCTAATTGTACTCCACGGATATTGTTTTTGTCAATTTATTAAATCGGAGTACTGATAATAAACCAACCTAAAACATTGGAATGACATTAAACATATATTCGCTACCTGCAGGAACAATTTATATGAGTGTTTTACTCAAAAAGAATCAAAATAGCGATTCCTTTGATATCTTTGATGCATGATACCTTTCGGATCCATGGGCGAAATCATCACCAAGCGAATTTATGTTTAATTGCAATAGGCTGCTATTTCATGGAGATACTTTAAGCAAAAAATGTTTGCTACATCATCGAATCATTTAGAGATTATAGCAATTCACGAAGCAAGTCGTAAATGTGTATGGCTAAGATCGATGATTCAACTTATCCAAGAATTATGTGGACTCCCCTCTATCAAAGCTAGTCTAACAACATTATTTGAAAATAATGCTGCATGCATTGCACATATTAAAGGAGGTTATATCAAAAGGGATAGAACTAAACACATTTATTCAAAGTTCTTTTATACACATGAACTCCAGAAGAGTGGCGAAATTGATGTTCAACAATTACACTAAAGTGATAATCTAGCAGACTTATATACACTAGTCATTACGACCTCAAACATTTAAAAACTAATATCTGAGATGGAATGCGCCCGGTGAGATGACATTGACATGAGGAGGGTATGCTTATGACTTTATGATGTTAGTGTCTTTGTACTATTTTTTCCCTTGTCAGGCTTGTCTACTAAATTTCTTGGTAAGGTTTTTAGCAGGGAGTAATCCTAGCAAACTAAGAATATTCTACACCATCAATAAGAATATTCTATACATTATAAGAATATTGTACTATTTTTCCTTCGATAGGTTTTATCCCACTAAATTTTACTAGCAAGTTTTATAGTGGTCATTCAAGAGGAAGTGTTGTAAATGAAGTGGTGAATAGCCACCACATTAAGAGAGTTAAATGGAGCTTTTCATTTAAGGTCAGTCCCTCATTAACTCATCTTAAAGACAAGTACCAGATGTCTTATCACATTCGCCTATAAGGCCTTTGTGAAGGCCCTTCATTCTAAAAGAAGGCCTTTCCAACCTTTTGAAAGAGCATCTCGAGATCTCATTCTTTGTCTCTTCCTCTTCCTTTCTCCTTAATTCTCTTTTTATTATCACTAGCCCTTTGATATAGAACAAAACTGATAACATACTTCTCTTTATAGTTTGCTAAAACGAGAATTTATCATAATTATCATTTTTCTTGCAAGAAAGTTCTAATGAAGATGAAATAAATGACTCTCATTAGCACAATTTCAGCCAGCCAGGTACCATGGGCTGAGGGCCTGTTCCATTAGCTAAGTAGACCAGCCAAAGGCCACGTGGGACCAAACTGAAGCCCGGTGGCCGGGGCATACTGTCGATCCTCCCAGGCGCCCAGGCACCTCTCATTCTAGATGCCTTGTCGCTTGGATGCTTCCCCCGGGCGCCTCTTGGAGTTTGGATTGCTGCGTCACTGGATGCTTCCCAGAGCATCGCTTATCCGGGATGCGCGTCACTTGAATGCTTCCCAGGGCATCGCATCGAATGCCTGCGTCACCGGATCGTCCTCGGCGCGCTCATCTCATGATTCTCGTCACCGGAGGTGTCCTTTCTGATGAACGCTCCACCAAGCCGAAACTATCAACCACCTCTTCATGATGTAAATATAAGTTTTCCCACGAACCGGTCTCTCCGCCTCCAACGGAATAGGAAGGCACTCTCGTAGCTGACCACTATCAGGGGAGGCTTGGTTACATAAAAAAGAAGAACAAGTCACTGCTGAAATAAACCATCTTCCCCACCATTAGGAAAGAAATCATCCTTCTACAGGAAAGTTGGATCATCTCCCTCCATAAAGGGAAACAAATCTACAAATAAGGTACACACAGTGCCAAGTGAGATTCTTCTTTGTTGCCCACCAGTCTTGAAAAAGCTAACTTTGCCATCGGAGGGACGACGGAATACCACCGTCGTCTTCTTGTTTGTTTTGCAAGTTGCAGTCAACTGGTGAATGTCCTGACGGTCCATTGACTGCGAGATTGAGGGGCCTGATTAGCGCGGAAATGCGTAGGAAGCGCCAATGATAAATCTCGGAGATTATATCTTGAGGGCTTGGGTACTTTGCTCTGAGTGATATCTTGATCTCGAAGCCTTGGCCATTCAGAACATACCATCGGATACAATCGAGCATATCACCATGTCTAACAACCCAGTAAACCCACCTATCGAGGACTAGTTCCTCATTTGGCGTCAAGATGGAAGCGGCGGGAGAACATGCAGATGGGTGCCGGAATGCGAGCAGGCGGATCATTTGCGCGGGAGCTTGATCGCAAAGGCCGCAGCAGTCCAATGGGCCCAGTGACCCCAGTGTCTTCGCCCCGAATGAGCCCCAGCTCGACGAATAAAGGGGAAAGAGCCTCTGCAGGCTATGGTGATCATCGGTGATGGTGAGCACTCTTCGGGATAACTCTCGGCTTCCCCCATGGCTCGCCACCCAGAAGCGTGCGAGCGAGTCAAAGGGAGGCCTCTCG
Organism: Tetrastigma voinierianum; assembly: GCA_016808115.1. Taxonomy (NCBI): domain Eukaryota; kingdom Viridiplantae; phylum Streptophyta; class Magnoliopsida; order Vitales; family Vitaceae; genus Tetrastigma; species Tetrastigma voinierianum. Next base: position 80,186 of record JAEQBH010002016.1, on the reverse strand, counting down.
CCCCGGTCGGTAGGTATGAGCGGAACTACGACCGTCTGAAGAGGCGAGCGGGGATGGACCCGTTCCTGATTGGCCCCTAAACATGTTGCCACTTGGTTTGGAGACACCTCAATTTTGTGCACGGTGTCGCGAGGCTCCAGATCCGCGTGTGGCCCCGCATCCCACGTTAGGGACCACTACAACATGTTGTCCTCCTTTGGGCTAGCATATTTTTGAACTATGAAACTCCTCGCCCGGTTGTTATTCGCCATTTTGCTATGTACCACGGCTCCTCGGGCGGAAATGCGATCATATGTTACACTTTAACGGCGATGATCCTCAGTGTAGGGGATAACGAAACCTACGTGTAAAGTGTTCCGGGCCGACCTCCAAAGGCGGCTTTGGCCTAGTTTCACAAGCACGAGAGGATCGTCAAGCTCGTTCGGTGTGGGCGTGTTAGGTCTCCCGATATACGTAGCACCGATCCAGGCGAAGGAATATCGACTCCCTACGATCCGCCATTAGCGGAAAAGTCCATTAGGGACTTCATGCCGCAATTGGACGAAGGTCAACCAGTTGATGTCTACAGTATGGATCGCAGTCTTGCCAACAAACTTGAAGCTTTAGTAAGACACCAGATTCTTCAGTCTTTATCCACAGACCGCCGTGACTATAAATTATGCAAGCGGGCGGATAGATTCTTTCTGTTGGAAGATAACATCAAGGTACCTCATAATAGTCGTGATTACTGAAGCGATCAATGAAGTGTAGGGCCCTCAGAATAGAAGCGACCCAGCTGAGGTCAGACGCCTTGAGTGGTCAGAAGAGGAAGATCCCCCGATTCTTGCTCTCAACATAGCCCTCTGACCCAGGCTCACCTTGCGTAATCAGAAATCTCCCCGGAGCTTCCGATGGCCCCACTGTGAGGCCAGTCAGAGGCAGTGCGATAGATCCACACGATCACGATTATCACGGGGACCATGACCATGAGACCCGATCCTTGCCAGAAGCCTTGATTTTTGGTAGAAAACTATTGGTAGAGCACCTTAAATGATACTTATGGGGAACTGACCACACAGGGTAGAGTCGCTCCTGACAATCAGGGTTATTGTAGATCTGCAGACATGCTTCGGGACCACGGCCAGATATCGACTTTATCTTGGGGCCGTGGCCGACCCGATATCAATCGAGAAATAGCGGAGAAAGAATGCTCAAGGCGGCCTCTGTCAGGCAGAGTAAGCTCTTAGTGCCATGGGGGATATCAGCGATTCGTCGAGTTGGCGCACATATCCCTTTCACAGCCATTAACCACGAGTCGTCACTCCACCATGATGCGCTCATCTGTGTATGTGTGCGGTTTGCAGTGTGCACGGGGTCTCGTCAATCCGAGGCGATGCGTTGAGCCTCCATCAACCGCGAATAAAAATCCATCAGATCATCTGCCATTGTTAGCGGGTTTTGTCGAGTTTCAGTGGGCGCCTGTTGTCGGTTAGGGATATCACTTTTATCAAGGCCGGGCCGGTGACCTCAAATAATCTTTGTTCTCGGTAGTAGAGGACTTGCAGGGCCATCTGCGCCGTCACAGGTGGGGAACTGTGGCTCACAACGCCGTGAAAGTCGTACCCTCCGCATGCCACCAAACCATCGTGACCTCACTTGCGTCCAGGCCGGAGTGACCTCGAGAAGCTAACTAGTTGCACGACGGTCTTCTATCGCTCTCAAATAAAGGCGTGAGCAGGGGAAGTGCTCAGTGGCCAGATCTTGAGGACTGACCATGATAGCAATCTGATCATCCCAGAGCGCTTTGGAGGATGGAACCATTGTGATTGACCCCTTAGAAACCACGCCCTCGGCCAGGCCGGGACGGTGCATATACGTTAGTACCCTCCTCTCAGGAGGAAAGACTGATGCGGGTGATACAATTAAATCACAGATGTATTTGCTTGGACTCATGTAGATGGCCAGGAATCGGCCCAGCACACGCCTCCCATAATTGCTTGTTGCCCACCTCTGCCAATGGTCGAGACCAGTGAGACGTTTTCACCCAGGAGAATCGCCCATGGTCATCCCGAGACTAGGTTGATAATCTTCTGCGTAATGGATTTATCATAGCGATTCAATACCGAATGTTGCCCGTGGTGGTGGTTCGAAGGAAAGCGATGGAGGGTATGTGTGGGCCCACCACGGATGTCAGCGGCGCTTGTCGAATGGCTTCCCGCATAGATTAAATTGTGGATGTCTTGGCAGGGCACGGTATGCTATCATTTTTGGATGCCTTCTCCGGATATCCGCAGATCCCATTACCCAGGCGAAAAAACATCTTTCATCACTCGCGGACTCTCTTGTTATAATCTTGATGTCTTCATTAAAACCTTGAGTGACTGTCGAGAGGTTGGTGACGAAAATGTTTAAGCCAGTTACTCGGCCGCGCGATGGAAGTACATATTGATGATATGCTAGTAGAAATCGAAGCGCGCCGGATCACGTTGATCATCTCAGCGGAGACATTCGACCTCCTTAAAAATGCAATTATGGCGAGACCCCCAAATGTTGCCTTGAGGTCAGCCTTGAAACTGATTCCTTGGCTTTATGGTAGCTTTCAAAAGGGGATGAAGCTAATCTCTGTGACTCAGGCCATAAGAAATGTAGGCTGACTCGAGAAAGGGTCGTGGCCGGTGACCGATTTGGTTGAAAGCGCTCTTGGGCGTTTTATTTCTTGGTTCATGGACCGTTTGAAACCCTTCTTCACTACTCACGAAGGGAACTGGCCCAGAAGTAGAATGGAATGAGAATCACGGCCCCGAGCATTCATGCAGTGCTTGTACGATAGAGTCACGCAGGTCTTGTAAGCCGAAGCTTGGCGACCACGCTCGATCTCTGCCTAACGGCCTCGTGTAGCGATAAGTGGCGCCTTGTTTAAAGAATGTGAGGCGAGGTTGAGGCTGGATGTTCTTTGTCGGAAAATCGCAACTGCGGAAACAGATACACCCACACAGCAGAACTGAGGTTGCCTTGGCCCACTACGAGCAGTAAGCAGGCTTCGCCCATTACTTCCGGGCTCATCAGTTTGTGAGTCTTCAAGCGATCTTGCACTCGAGGGCCGCGATTCATAAGCCAGGATATGTCCAGAATGGATGGCGGATTGAGCTGATGGAACCTAGCGAGTATGGCATCCGGTACAAGCGAGGGCTTCGAAGGTGATCTTGGTGACTTCCTTATAGAAATCCGCGGCCGTGCTTGCAGATGAAAAGGGTAATTATTGGACCACTTTTCGTTTATGGGGCTTCGGACAATCGAGGCCGGCATCGGCCTGCGATTAACCTCTCAATCGGGAAAGTTGAGCAGGCAGTGGGTTTAGGCTTGAGCCTCCAACCAGCGAATGTCAGTCTGAAGCCATGATAAATAGTCTTGAACTTCTTTTCCTTGGTGAGTCTTCAACTGACCTTTTGATTCGAAGCTGACTCACAGTGGTTGTAGGATAAGTCAACAGGTCGAGTCCGGGAACCACAGAATGACAAAATATGCTTCTCTAGTCAAACAAAATTCGCCCTCTCGGCTGAGAAACTTGAATATGTCCCTGAGGCCCAGTAATGAAAAAATTCGATGCCTTAAATTTGTCGTGTCGCTTCTTTGCCCGATAAAAGGCAATATATCTTCCCATCTCTTATCAGTGGGCTCATCCATGCTACATACTCAAGTAAGCCGAGATAGGAGGTTCCCGAAGTCTGGATGGATCATCTGACTCACGCAGCGGAGAACTACTGTGCGAGGCGAGCTCGCAGAGGTCGGATTCGGTCGGCTGGAGTCTCACTAGTAAGCAGGCGGTATAAAGGTCCCTAGACGGGCCATACCTAAAATGTCTAACTCCCGAGCAAGGCTAGTATGTGTTGGCTGAGTTGCACGAAGGTATATGCGGCAATCACCCGGGAGGAAGATGATTCGTGCCACAGTAGGCTGAGTTGAATCAACAATATTTATATACCTAAGTTCCTCTACTTTACTTGGTAGTGAAGCTCTGCCCATTATAGTGGTCAGAATTAGATCACGGGGATGAGTTTTCATCCACAGAATGATTTGCATAAGTGTAAAAGGTAAGGCTTTCTTTGGACTTTTGGATTTTTGTTTCAAAACGATGGCAATGAGTTTGAAAATTACGATTAGCTGTAAAAAAGCGAAAAATGGAAATGTGAAAAGTTAACTTTGAAGATTTAGGTCCCTTCTTGGTAACTTAGAGAGCGAGCAAGTGTCCTCGGGTTTTATCCTCACGTTATGACAAACAGCCTATAGTCAAGCCCTAATAGGATCTATGTTTAACTTTAGCAAACCTCACCACAAAATCAACTCTATTTGAGTCAACACAGATAACATGCATCTATGGCCCTTTTCTGATTTGAAAACCACAACATTAAACATCATTTCGATGGCTCGTAAGACCATCTAAAGAAACCCGCAGTGCATCATGATAAGTATACCTTGTATCCTAAAGCATGGTAAGTATTGGCGAATCACTAACATTCCCGATGCTATTGACCATATTTTGAGAAGATATGGGTCATAAACCTGATATCTGTAACTTTTAACTGAAGACCAACGTCATGTCTTGCATGTATTTAGCTTCCTTCCTCTTAGAAAGAGAGAGCATGGCGTCTCTTGAGTTATCATCCTCAGAGAGGTGTTTGGCGGCGAAAATAGAAGAGGAGAAGAAGAGAAAAGCAAAGCCACTAACTAAAGCTACGAAAGATATTTACAAAAATAAAAACTTGCCAAAAATTGCTTCCTCAGTTGTTTCTTGGGGTTCTGAAAATGGAGGGGCTTATAGGCCACCCCGATGTATGAAAATACCATAAAAGCTAACAGAGATTTGGCTAAAGATTTAGGGACAAGGGAGTATGCACAAGAATTGAAGTCGGTTTGCATTAATTACAAAAAAGTGTGACAAGGCGGGTGAATTTCGCTAAGGCATGTAATTTCATTGGCGCGAAAATTTATTCAGTAGCAAAAATTTATTGAGTAAGAAATCACCCGAGAGATAATGACGAAATTCATTAGACCTGTGATTCGCTAATGAAATTTAAATCTAACCATGAAGTCTTGTGATGTGACGTGAAATTTAAGCTGAGATAGTGCTTTAGCGAAAATTTTTGGGTATAAGCGAAAATTGTCAATTTCGCTACAAGGTGCGAAATTTTCCCTTTAAGGCTACTTGAAAATTTTTAATCAGTAAGTACTAGCAATCTTAGCGAAAGTCACGGGATTGATTTACGCTGCTTTGCCTTTTGCTCCTCTTTTGCATTGATTTCCATCACTTTGCCTTCATTCTTTCTTTGATTTTTGAGTGTTTGATGGGTGACAATTGAGTTCAATCTTCATGATTCATCCCATATGTCTCGATGTCGAACTCCCAAATGCATGGCCTGCAAAACAACCAAAAATAACCTCTAAAACGGCATAAATTGAAACTAAGAAGACTTGAATACTTCAATTGGCATAAATGACATGATTAGTGCATTAAAAGCACTCAAACCTATCTAATATAAGGGTTGAATAACGCCTTTTGGGCCTTTAATCACACCCCAATGGCCAAAGCGTTGCTAGTCCTTAGCAATGCAAAACAAAGGAGATGCATGTAGTGATTTTCCAAAAGTTTATGATTCAAAGGTTTATGTACATATAAACATTACCTTTAAAGCTGAAAAATTGACACCCAGTTTAGCTTAGGTATGAAAGAACCAAAACCATACAAGAATAATTTCGGGTCAATATTGGTTCCATGATTCTCAACTTGAATTTCCACACAGTCTAATGGTTCTTTATATAAGCAGGGTCATAAGCGATAAATTACCAAAGTGTCCCTCCCCCAACCCTACTTGACATGGCCTTAAGTTGTTGAAACAGCCCTAGATAGGGCTAGTTACTCTCTTCTTCTTTATTGACTACAATGTGAGGTGCAGGTGGCCCGTCAGACTTCACCCAGAGTCAGGTGTAGCCGGGTCCACCAGGTGACTCCTGACCAATTAAGGTTTAAGGGCATCAAGCCAAAAGGATCAACGACCACAAACTCTCTGGGCTTCACCTGGGACTCAGAGATGACTTGAAAATCAAGCACCTCTGAATCGTTGGGCTCTACTATCCACCCATTATATGAACACTAAATCGGTGGCTCCCGACCAGGAATTAAGGCTTGGGGCATCGGACTAAAGGCTTTTCGCCATATGCCCCACGGGGCCCGGGTGCTCGGGTTTGAAGCGAGTCTTCACATTTATTTTTCTTTTCTTCTTTTCTTTTCTTTTTCTTTCTTTCTTTCTTTTTTTTTTTTTTTTTTTGGAAGACAACATTGGTCTTGAATGCGGGCCAACAGACAGCCTATCATGGGTTGTATTGACATACCTAAAGTAGGCTATGCAAGCGAAAGGAGGTATCTGAGTCCTGACTATTGAAATAATCACCGGAGTGCGGTGTGTGAGATTAACGAGGAAGGAGAATTTTCCAGAGTGGAGCATCTTTGGAGCGCAATTGACAACGTTTCCAAGCGTGGAATTTGTTCTACTTGTAAAGGTGACAAACAGGGGTTCAAATTTTCCATTTAAAGGCAATTCAATTGTCCAATTTGAAGCAATTCAATTGTTCAATTGAAAAGAAAAACAATTATACATGGTAAAGGCACACTCTTATAACAAACGAGTGAAGCCTCGGGTGTTCGATGATGATCTAGTCTTGAAAAAGTTAATAAAAATTAACTACGGACCCCGGCAGAGGAAAATTCCAGCCCGATTGGGAGGGATGGGTATGTAGTCTACGGCCCGAAGGGATTCGGGTCCTATATGTTACTCTAGACAAAACAAATGGAACTCTTATTACAGAATGTGAATGCCATGCACTTGAAAGGTATTATCAATAAAAAGATGTCTTTGTTATCTACTCTTAGGCATGTATTTGCATATCTATACTTAACGCAGGGTCAATTTCAAAGTCCGTTAGCGCGACTCGCGACTGGCCCGGCATAGATAACATCCTAGGCGGTGATTTGAATCCCAGGGTGGCGCGATTCAGCGGCTTTGCCCAGGCCCGGCGCTAGATAACATCCTAGGCGGTGATTACAAGTCCGGGGTGGTGCGGGTTCATTGACGCAGGCCAGCATAGATAACATCCTAATGGTCAATTACAAGTCCAGGGTGGCAGCGCGAGTTCCCGCTAAGCGCCTGCCCGGCCATAGATAACATCCCCAGTGGGTCCGTTTTGAGTCGGGTGGCCTTGACTCAGCGGGCACACTTTTTGTGGCGTAAGATAACATCTGGTTGGTTGGTGAAGTGCGGGAGGCGTGGTTCAGACACTGCCAGGCCCGGCGCAGATTACCATCTAATTTGGTCAATTTGAAGTCCGGGTGGCGCGGTTCCAGCTGACCTGCAGGCCCGGCATAAGATAACATCCTAGTTGGTCGATTACCGTCGGTCAGCGCCGGTTCGCGACCTGCCCAGGCCCGACATAGATAACATCTAGGCGAAATTGATTAAATCACGGGTAGTGCTGACTCGTTGACCTGCCCAGGCCCGGTATAGATAACATCTAGCTAGTCGATTTCAAAGGATTCGGTGCGTGTGAGTCGCCCTAACTTGCCCGAACACAGCATAAGATAATATCTAGGCCGGTCGATTTCAAAGAATCGGATGATGCAGTTCTTGACACCTTCATTTCGGCATAGATAACATCTAGTGAGTGATTTAGTCAGGGTGGCGCGGTTCAGCTAACACCTTGACCCGGCATGAATATTATCTGACGGCGATTTCAAAATCAGGGTAAAGCGCGACTCATTGACTGCCCGAAGCGAAGCGCAGATAACATCTAAATTGTGCGTCAAATTTGAAAATCCAGGGTGGCCTTGATTCAGCGACCCGTCGGCTCTATGAGTTTTGCGGCATGTATGCCGAAGGATACATTAGCAAAATGGGTAGAAATACGGATAAGCGAAGTGTGGCTTGTCTGAAATGATGTCAAATCGAAATAACAAAAGCGAAAGAAAGCATATTGTTTAGTGCAGGAAGCCTTGAAAAAACCAAAGCACTTAGATACTGCTAAATAACGGCATCCTCTTCGGTACTAGGGGGATCAGTTGGAAGGTTGTCACCCTCTCGGGATCTTGTTAAATTTATTCTCCAAACGATCCTCCTTCTTAATGATAGGGTCCAAGCCGAAGCAGCGTTGGCGTGCTGGGGCGACGGGGATTAGTGAAGAACTCACAGAGTCAGCGAATTTGAAGGATCAGGCATTCAGTCAGAGATGCGGGCTTGCTCCACGTATCGTCGTAAATGCACAAACAAGCATAACCATAATTAGACAATGTCATCATTAGAATCAAGCTTCGGCCTCCATTGTTTCTTTATCAGCAACGGCCTTCTCCCGGAAGGCGGCAAAGTCATCCTTTACGGTCTCGAGCTCCATGATCAGCGAAGCCTCTCACTCCGTCAGCTGGTAAGTTTCTCTTGCTTAGCCTTCTTGGCTTACGGCGAGGCAGCGCCTCCCCGTCGACTCCATTATCGAGACTCAGCCCTCGCGGTAGCATCTTCATTAGTGCTAAATGCGTTGAACGACGAGTTGAGACTATCTGTGCCGGTATGCTAACCGCCGGTCTGGCAGCCATCGCTGCCTCATGGCACATGCCTCATCTTTCCGGCTTGACTTAGGCGGCTTTGGCCGAATTCCTTAGCCTCGGCTACGGCGGTAACCACGCCGTCGGCCTTCTTTAATGAGGCGCTCTGCATCTCTCGTTCGGCCATTCTCAACTGAACATACAATCGTAGCCGCCGGCGTCCCTTAAGCCGGAGCTCAGGCTTCGTGATCTTGAAGCGCGTAGTACGAATAACAACAGCCGGCTGCAAAAGCTTCGTTATGATTAAAACAGCTTGATAACCGCAATAACACCCAGTAAACCCCTTTCTTACCCGATTCGATTGGCCCGAGCGAAGTTGCGATCCGGACTGTATCTGGTAAATTGATAATCATGATATATCTTCGCCGGTGGCGGCGGGGAGGTCATCGTCTAATCCTCGTGAAGGCCCGGGCCAGGCGTATCGGCAGCCGGTATATGCGGATCTAGTGCCCCAGCCCGGTCGGCTACGGACGCTTCCACGTCGACGGCTCCCAGCCGGTGCGGTATATCTTTCACCTCCCTCGCGCCAGGAGCCGACACCTCCACTCTGGGGAGCTCCGGCGTCACGGGAAAATGTTATCGGTTATTACGGACCCGTACGGTAGAACGCCAGCGATCCGGACCGCGCCATGCTCAGGCACAGCGGTTGCCCCTCGGTAGGATCTGAAGAGTAGGAATGCAGGTGCACTCGAATTAAGATCATCCGCGTTCGATTACGATCAAATGACCACCGTCGGCTCCATTCTATCGTGAAGCCCCGGTCGGGGGTAGGGATGATGATAATCCCGGTCCCCAGAACTTAGTCATGATGGGCGATCATGTGATCGGCGGCTCGGTCTGTGCACATAGGCGACATCGATTCGCCCATTTAAGACTTACCTTAAAGCTTTCTTTCGCGGCCGGCGTGTAATCAGCGAGCAACCCTGATCGATGCAGTTCTTCTTCCTCAAATCCACAAGGGCCAAAATGCAGTGGCCGGCGGAACCCCAGTACAAAATTCTCCCCCTAGACCTCGAAGCGGCTTTGGCGCGGCGCCGCACTAAAGCGACCTTTACCGCTTCCGGGGTAACTTTCAGGCCCTTGTCTGAAGTGGGAGAGAGCCGGAACGGTCACTTCCTGACTCTGGGCCGGAGGCGGGGAAGACGAACTGATCCCCGCCCGAGAAGCGAGATGACCCTCGATGCGCCGACCCCTTGTACGACTCGTGCCTCGATTCGGAAACTGGAGGCTAATGGCTGCCGTAAGCCTTAAGCGCGCCGTCGGCGATCCGCAAGTGCTCCCACTTTCGCCAGAGGCGTGTGGGAATAGCAGGAAGGGGTATAAGGGCCGGGTTGCGTCTCGAGGAAAATGTGTTCTCGGGTGCGAGACCTAGCGGTGGCGCTCTTTGCTAGGAAATCCTCCCGAAAGTCGTGGATCTTCTGATGCTCGACTTCTCCGCGAGTTCTGACCTTCCTCGCCAAGCTTTTCCTGCATAAATAACCAACGATTAATGCATCATAATACATCAAAACGTCGGGGTATGGTGTGAGCTAGATCAAACTGGCTACACAGAAGGGTGAGAATGGGACAACATTAAACGGCAACCGGGGAACTGAGGTCTCATCGAGACCCCTCGCTATCTTCCTTCCCTTCGCTCCCAGTCTTAGTAGTCAGGCCGAGTGCAATCTGCGGTCGTGGGCTCAAAAGCAGGCATGGACATCAGGCCACAGGCCTTCACGTTCGGAAGTAAATAATGAAAAGCTCTGACGTGAGATCGAGTTGAAATGCGAGGTGGTTCGACATGCAGTAGATTAGAGGATCGAATCGCGTTAGGGTGGATAAAGTGAGGGCGCGGGTAAAATGCAAGCGTTGACTATAGATGTACGGAAAGCGTAGCCGTGCAGATATCTGGGTAAAAAAAACCTGCCAGATTTGTGTTCTCCACTCAAGGTAGACTCATCGGGCCTATCTACCAACTGGAAGTCGATGTTGTCAGGCACCTCGCAGTACCTCATTAATTCCTCCATCGTCAGAGACGAGATGATGCTACTTACGAAGCGTGCTTGGGTCGCGCCAGGCGACCTATACTCGTGGAAGTTTCTTCCTGACCCCTCGCCGTTCTGAGCGAGATCAAAAGGAAAGAAAAAACAAATATTAAACTCTAGTCGTACACACAATGGTCTGAAGGCATGCCCCGAGGGCCAGCGAGGGCCACGAAGTAGGATAAATTTTAGTCCACCCTCTTCCTTCCAGGCCTTTAACAGCAGAAAACGATCGCGCGAGGACCCGACAACTACTTGGGGCGATGATAGTTACGTGGAATAAAGTCTTGAATCACCTGCCGTTGGCTCCACGAATGAGCATAAGGTAGAAGCCCGGTCTATTCGCGATAGTTGGTCGCGAGGAAGAAGATAAGCAAAAATAACCGAAAGGAAAATGGTCTGACTTAATGATGCTATGTATATGCTCCTTGCTTTGGGATTACATAGTCGCATTGTCACGGCCTTGTGATCGTGCTGAGATCTCTGACCCAGCCGCGACGATTCGCGCTCTGGGAACACTTTGTAGACTAAGGTGGGCGAAGCCCGGGGGCGCTATAGAGACCAGTTCTTGGGCTGGATTACTTAGTTTATAATGATCGATTAGCCTCAAATTAGATAAGAAATATAGAATTCCCACGCCTGATTGCGATAAAGGCCGCAAGGAAGTGATAAAACTACAATTTTATTAATTGCACCAGGTGTAAACGTTACATAATGATGCTTGTTGCCCGAGCAATTGTATCTGAAACCTGACGAGCTAGTATTCATAACATAGAAACCTGAAAGAACAAGCAGGCCCGAGGCGTCATTGTAGGAACCAAAAGAGGCCCTTGCAGAAGAGGAAGAAGACATAGATGGGATTTGAAAGGAAGAATTCGCTGCGAAGCGAAGAAGGAAAGATGGTGATGGGGGCTGGGCAGGGCGAAAGCCTGATAACGTCATGAGGCTGCGAAGGAGGAAAGAGAGGGGATGAGGTGGTAGAGCTTGGTGACCCTGCGGATGTCAATGAAGTGTCTCGAATCGCAGGCGCCATTGAGTTTTAGAACCACGAGAACACCTCCCGAACATTTGGAGCTAAAGCTCAACCATGCTGATCTCGGCAGACCCATGCTTTCGGAAGACGCATGACTAATCGATCGCCGCAGGTCCCTCGTCCCGCAATCCCTTCCTTGAGTCTGACCAGCGATCGGTGTCCTTCTGCATTCGGATGAACACATGGATAACGATAAAATAGCGAACCTACGTCACTCTATAGCCTTTTATAGCAATCCTCCAATCTCATAATCGGCTTCAGCTTGGCCTTATAGCATCGATCACGATTCAAGATTATCAAAATTCACATTGAACAACATTGATTGTCTATTGTTCCCCATGAAACGACGGTCAAACTTGTTCTTTTTTCAGAGACGTCAGCTCCCAAGCGAAAAAAGGGGCATTGTGGGTACCATGGGCCGGGCGATTCCGTGCTTCAGTGGCGGCCCGAAACCACGATGGGACTAGGCACGCTTGACTGCCAGGAACTCTGATTACATCCTCAGGGCGCCTCTCAAGTTGGATTCCTCGTCACCCGGATGCTTCCCCCAGGCATCGCTAATCCCGAATGCCTCGTCACTCGAAGAATCTCGTCCCCGGTGTAGCTCATCCGGGATCTTCTCGTCACGCGAGTGTCCTTTCCGTCGTGCATTACCTTGCATGAAGCGCGACCACCTCTTCATGATGTAATCTAGTTTTCCCGCAAGCCAGATCTCTCTCGCCTCCAGCGAATAGGGAGAACACTCAGCAATGCTACTATCGAGAAGCGGTTACGTAAAGAAAACAAGTCATGCACTAGAAATAAGTCGTCGCCGTACCATTAAGGAAGAAATCGTCCGAAAGTTGATCTCCTATCTCCCTATAAAGGAAAGCAAATCATACAAAATACAAGGTCACATAATTAACTTGATTGAGATTCTTGTTGATGCAACCCACCGATCTTGAAAAAAATTGCTTTGTCGTAGGAGGGGCCGAGCGGGAATCATGAGTAAATGCTTGTTTGTTTTTGCCGGAGTTGCGATCAGGCCCCGGTGAATGTCGCGGCCGGTGAAGTGACTCTGGGAGTCGAGGCATGACAGCCAACAGACAAACAACACACATGAAATTTATAACATCTTCACAACACCAAACTAAAAAAATCTACATTGCCAAACAGCCTTAAAATTATTACCGACAGGAAAGTTGCTTTCCTTATTTCATTTCCACAAATCCTCTTCGCTTTTATTTGTATTCACGCCTATTTTTGCACGCCGAAAGTGGCGACCCACACAGGCAGTCGTTGCCGGTGAACGCGCTCGCCGGGAACTTCGACGGCGGCAGCCGACCGCACAAATGGTTGTGACTCACATTCAGCTTCTGTAGTCCGGTTATCCCCGCTGGCACCTTCCCGAAGATCTTGTTTCTTGACACATCCAGGTATTTTAGCGTCTTCACTATTCCTCGATTTCGACAAGATCGAATCGGGTTGGTTGCCCGGAGGCCAAAGCCCTACCAGGTAATCGGTTCTGTTCAAAATCTGGATCGGACTGCCTGTGATTTCGTTTTCTGAGAGATCGATGTAGTCGTAGAAATAGGTTTCCAACGGCTTCCAATCGTTGATTTTGAACTTTAGTCCGCATTTTGCGAGCTTCAGTGAGTAGATGATGTCAGATGATGTGACCCATTTTGGGATTGTGTCGAGATGGAAGTGGTTGTAGGATAGATCGAGTGATTCGATCCATACACCAATTTATTTCCGGAAGGATCGACGAAGATAATGTGACAGATCGAGGTTGAAGATTTTTGTGAGCTTTGCGAATGTTTTTGGCACCGTGCCGGAGAATTTGTTCCAGGAGAGATCGAGTGTATCCAATGACGTAAAGTTTCCGAGAAAATCTGGGATTTGTCCGATTAAGGAGTTGTGGCCCAGCTCCAAATAGGCCAGTGTGAGAATAGCTTGAAATGCTGTTAGGGATTTTCAGTAAATTTATTTCCAGAAAGTTGGAGAATTCGGAGGTTGGGAAAGGAGAAGAAGTCGGTATGCTGCCCGGAGGCCGGTTCTGTTTGAGGCTGAGGTAGTTCAAGTCCTTGAACCGGCTGATCCCCGCCGGCACTGCGCCGGTGAGGAAGTTGCCGCCGAGTTTGAGCTGACTCAACCCAGTCAAACGGGAGATCGAACTCGGTATTGTCCCGCTGAACCTGTTTCCTTCAAAACTCAGCGAATAGAGTTGGGTCAAGTTTCCGATATCTTGGGGAAGCGTGCCGGAAAGCCGGTTATTTTCGATGTAAACAAACAGAAGCTTCGGCAACCGAAAAAGAAAACTCGGGAAAGGACCGAGATGTTCGGAGGTTCTGGGTAAAATTCCATCAAGTTCTGCACCTTCACCAGCGCCGGCGAGATCGTGCCCGGACAGAAACTGTTCTTCTTCGGATAGACCCAGGAGGAGATGCTGGTGACGGTTTCCGGACAGGCAGTTGATACCGGGCCATTTACGTAGTCTGTGCCGGACTTCAGTTCTGAAGCATGCCGGGAGGGTCATGATGGCCGTTGACGAGTCCTGATTCGTCGTCCACGTGGCGGCGGCGGAAGCGGCGAAGAGGCACCGGAGGTGAGGATAGAGAGGTGGAGGAGGAAGAAGAGAGAGGTTCTGAAAGCAAACATGGTGGTGGTGGTGGCTGGAAGAGTGAGAAGTGGAGAATGGTTTGAGCTTTCTCACTTCATGGGTTCTTTAAATACAAAGAAAAATGGTTTCTATCCAAAAAAACAAAGGTACGTGGCGGGTCCCCGCAATTAATCTGAACATAATTTACTTCTCTAAATTTAATAGAAATATTTTAAAGTCAAGAAAATATCTTAGGTTTAAAATGGACAAAATGCGCATGATTGGATCGAGTTATTAAAGATGATATGATATAATCTCGCATTGGTTTTATATAAAATTATAGAGTGATATTTAAATTTGAGAGGATTAGTACATCTGATATATCGATTAACTTTTGGGTTAAGGTCTTTTATTGAGAGCTTTGGATATAGGTGATATTTTTATTGAAGTTGATGCACCTTGAGGAAGGGTGCACAGTGCCGAAATGGTTTAAAGTGGCCATAAGTGTAAATCGTACGGACTTCAGTGTGAAGCCAGGAAAATCAAGAGATTTTGGATAAAGGTAAAAATAAGAAATTTCGGTTGAAAATCAGAATTTTTAAGATATCGGATAATGAGCAGACTTAACCCCAGTTGGCTTCGTCCGCGAAATTTAAATTTCTGCGTCAATTTAGTTAGATTGAAGGTGGTAAGTTCCGTTTTGACGTGGGGTGTCGGATGACCACGTAGAAAGATAAGAGATCTTGTAGCGCATAGTGTGTGACACTTGGCATCCAAAGAAAGTAGTCATTCCCATGATTAAATGTGTAGGAAATGGATTCCAGTGGCTCATGATAGTAGCATGTCAGGGGATGATGTCGTAAAGGGACTAAATAAGAAAAATTATTGGAAAAATAGTAGCCAGGTGGTTTGAGAAAGGAGAGGAAATTCATAGTTTGTGGGATAAGGATTTCTCGAGTGGAAGAGAGAAATGAAGGAGAAAGGGAGAAAATGAGGGAGAAAATGGAAGAGGTGAAGGATGAAATGAGAAAAAGAAAGAAAACGAAAAGGGAAGGAAAAAGAAAGGAAAGAGGGAAAAAGAGAGCGGTTCTTAGAGAAAAGAAAGAAAAAGGGGAAAAGGAGGAAAGGAAAAAGGAGGATTTTAGGGTTTCGACCGAGTTGGTTAATCTGAGGTAAAGTTAAGTCTTAGCCTTGATGAGATCATGATATTGGGCCAAAAAAGTTAGATTAAATAGCTTTAAAGGTAGGATATTTTCTTACTGTACGATTTCTTAAATTTTTGCTTTATAAATTCGTAGGTTACTATGGTACACAGAGCTTTCATGCGACTAGTTCCAAGCCTCGGGGACTATGTATAGGGATTTACGACCGGTTTCTCACGCCACCGACAGTAGGGGGTTGTGGTTTGAACCATGTAAAATCAAAAGTTTACGTATCACTATTGCTTCGACGCTGATGACAGCGACAGTAACCTGACGGCTCATGCTCATGGGGCTTTATCTGGAAGGCCTCGTTGAATGGTCCTAATTTGAGACCTTGTTGTGTGTTATACTGCCAATAACACGCAAAGGTGCAAATGTTATATCGACGTACGCTTGGGACAGATAATATAGTTTCGCATTATGTAGATTATAATGTGATAAATTATAATTATCCATGGCTTCAGAATGTTTATGTAGTGTCTATTCATGATAACATGAGGAAAATGCATTAAGATTACGTATTTATACGCACCTGGCCACATCACTGCGCCGCAAAGTGTAACAGCAGTAGAAGGTCATTCATCAACATAGGAGTGGGTCGCGAACTGGGAAAATGGGACAAAGTCCATGTAGAGATTCACCAGTAAAATAATCAAAATGATAAATTACATGCTTCGCAGAGCAAGTCAGAGATCCCCTGTGGTGAAAGTCCCACAGCTATCACGCGAGACATGAATCCCACATGTCTATATGCCAAGTTGAAAAGGCTAGCCAGTCTCAATACTTGGTGAACCTGAAACTGCGCCCACAAAATAAAGGAAAAGAATCAGCACCGCTGATAAATAAATCAAGGCCTTCCACCATAATGCAGCGCTGCGACCGATTTTATTTCACATTCATTCCAGCGTATGAGTCGATTTGGGGACTCAGCGGAGCATGATATCGATTCACGCATGTTACATTTCATGTAAAAATAATCAGATTTAATGCGCCATTGCTTATATATGTCATTGCATATGCATTTTAGGTGGGGAGTAACCCTTGTGGGAGAATTTTCACTGGCTATCACCCCGCTGGACCCCTTCAGTACAGATCATCCAGGAGACAGACTCAAGAGGTTTTGAGAAGAAAGCCGAACGCTTTAAGTAAATATTTTAAAATATGTATAAAGCTAGAACAAGCAATGAAAACTATGAGTAATATAAGCAAGATATTTATTTCAGATACCTAGACCACAGCTAATTTTTACTGCATAAGCGCCTCGATACCAGATTTATAGAATTTCCAAGAGTTGATTTAGAATAAACGGACACCTGGATTTGGGGCGTCACATTCCAACTTCTCTAAGGATAGACAATGATTTGATCTCACATTGTTTTCATATAAAATTGTGAAGCGGCATTAAGCTGGTATGCCTTCATCTATTGCGCCTCTGCTTTTTTTTTGTTGAGCTTTCCTATTGGGTTTGTGTATCTATCATGGTATTGGAATCGGATCCTGATCCTAAAGTAATGTTTGTCTCATTTAATCTATATGCTATCCTTCGATCTCACAATCCACAAGATACAATCAAGATTTGATGCTTGCATTTGGGTTGTCATTACATCACATATCAAATAAAAGAGAAAGTTTTTTGTATTATATAAGATTTTAACCTAATAAACATGTTTTAAAGCCGTAAGAACTCCTTAGATCCAAAATTCATATAGGGACTCAAGTCTAGACCTCTTATAACCCGATCTCACCCTATTATCATATAAGTTGAGATTCGAGCAATACCATATTCTTATGAGGACTCAAATCCATACCTTTCGCAACCGCATCTCACTCCTTTACCACTTGATTCCAAACTTAACCCAAGATTTGAGCAATCAAGGTCTACTTAACGATTGCTTTAGATATTGCAAAATTAACGAGTGACAAACAATAAAAAGTCAACAATGGTGTTTGCCACCACACGCCGGTCAAATATATCGTCTGTAGTGCACAATCAAACTGATTCGTGGTTTCTGTTTGTGATCCAAAGGCTGCGAGCACTACTGGCATTTTAAT
The DNA here is from genome assembly GCA_016808115.1 of Tetrastigma voinierianum. Lineage (NCBI taxonomy): Eukaryota > Viridiplantae > Streptophyta > Magnoliopsida > Vitales > Vitaceae > Tetrastigma > Tetrastigma voinierianum. The sequence goes on along the minus strand of JAEQBH010002016.1, from coordinate 62,674 downwards.
ATTATAGTCTTCATTGCACTGAATCATGGTCAACTGGTTGACTTTTTCCACTCCACACCACACCCAGTGCAGTTGATTGAGGACTATGAAGTCACGTTTGGCGCACTATGTTTAAGGATAGTTTTGTAAAAAGTATTACAAACTGAAGTTATATTCCTTAGAAGTAAAAAGTGGAGGAAAATCATGTTTTAAATTTAAAGTCGGGCTTGTTTCGCTACTACTAGGTTCTCTAGGGTTTAAATAGGGTTTTCCACGATGACTTAGAAATTGTTAAACTAATGGGCTAATAAAATAATTATTTTTTAAATTTGTTTTATATTGATCTAAAGCCTGAGTTAGGTTATAAAAACCTTTGAAAAATTGTTGAGGGTGATTTGAAATGTAAGGGAGGACTTCTTCCAATGTTTTAAAAATGTCTCTTTTATGACCTTGGTAGATAACATAAAAACTGAAATTGACGTTACCCTTATTCTTTTTGTTAAGATATTATGATAAACAGTTTAAACAAGTGATGAAATATTTTCTATCTAAACTCTTATTAGTCTGATTGTTAAAAATATGGCCGAAACTAATCCAAATGTTATCTATAATACATTTTTATTCTTTGTCTAGTTCTAAATGTTTTAACAGATTAAAGGTTATGTTACTTTTAGGATATGTCTTAGGAGAATTCTTTCCAAAAGTAAATACATTTTCTTGGTTCTTACTGGAAGAAAAAGTTTGAATAATCCCACATATCTGCTTGTTCATCTATAAAATAAAATTAATTTGTTAATCTTCTTAATGAATCAGCTAGACTATTATCTTTTCCTTTAATATGTTATATTTCTATTTTTATACTTGTGTTAATTATCATTTCTATGAAATTTAACCATCTTCTTTGGGAAGATATTTTTTCATTTTTTAGTTTGTAAAACTTTACTATTACTTCACAATCTGCTCTTATTAAGATTTCTTTTTGGGGAATTATAAATATTCTAAAACTATCTATGGTATGTTACGGCAATATTTCAAAGATCTATACCGTTGATATTACCCTTTTTCAGATTTTCACTGTTATATTCACAAATTTTTCCTGTATTTTTAGCCGAATATTTATGGGGTTTTGCTAATACACCGCTCCTCATCCTAAGCTACATCCATCTGTTTCAATTATCAAGTAATCATTTATTAATGGTAGTTCTAGTAATGGTAATTTTGTGACTAGTTCTTTGGGGGTTTTTACTAGCTTAATATTTTCTTGGTTAAAATATTTTTGTCCTCTACTGCCTCCTTTACTAAACAGAGGTCCTGCAATCCTACTTAAATTTTTTATAAATGGTCTCGCATAGTTTAATAATCCTAAGAATTTCTATAATTCTTTTGTTTCTTCTATTTTATTAGGAAATGTTAGAATTTTTTCTGAAATATGTGGTTATAATAATATTTTACCATTTCCTATTATCACTCCTAAAAATTCTATAGTTTGTTGAAATAGTTGCATTTTACTTTTACTAATTATAATACCATGTTCTTCAAACTTTTTAAATACTATTTGGAGGTGTCCTATGTGTTTCTTCTTATTTTTGCTAAAAACTAGTATATTATCTATGTATACTGCCACAAATGAATCATTATCTCTAAATATATTATCCATTTTTCTTTGGAATATTAATGGTGCATTTTTTAAACTAAATGGCATCACAAGCCATTCAAAATGCCCTTCTGGACAAGAGAAGATGTCAGCGTATACCATTCCCACAAGATCTTAACTGGCTAAAATCTGATTACAATCAAATTTACTAAATACCATACAATCTTTTATTTTTCCTAATAAATATTCTTTTGTTGGTATATCATATCCATCATCTTTTGTATTATCATTCAATCTTTTGTAGTTGATTACCATCCTACTTTTCCTTATTTTTTGTTAGCTATGTTTATTTACTAAGAAAGCTATTGGTCTATGAGGTGAATCGACCTTCTTAGTTTACCTCAGTTTTAATAGTTCACACATGTATCTTATAATCTTCTACTTTTCAGCCTGCTTTTATTCAACAAGCTTTTATTTTATAATTTGAATTTTTTATTTTTAATATACATTGTACTCTATCATTTTTCCAATATTTTAAAACATTTTCTCCTATGATTTCTAATTTTTCTAACCTATCAACTAAATTTTGTATTTGTTCTTCTTTTATATTTATCATAAAGTAGTTTATACTATTACTAACATGAACTAAGTCTATTAAATTAAAACTTTATATTCTAAGTCTTCGAATTCTTCTTCCCATATCATGTTTCCTAAGCTGCATTGTCATTATTTTTCACGCTCACAATTTTTTTGCTAATAGCTCGGTTTTTAGAATGTTCTATTTGTTTATCGATTTCCTCTGGACTTATAATTTCTAATTTCTTTTGTAATGGACTTGTCATGCAATGTCTTGATAGGGTAAAAAAATCTTTATTAAAAGTTATTTGCCCATTGTCTTTTAATAAAAATGATAGTCCTAATATGACACGGTGTCTAAGATTTAAAGGTTTTATCCAAGTTTCTTTTAATGATAAAGAGTATTCTAGGCTAGAGTAACAATTTGTCATAAAAGATATTTTGGTTGTGATACTTAAATGGTTGGTATATCTATTAAGACTTTCGTCTACTTGTTGGGTTGTCATAGGTTTTTCTGTTAAAGTTATAAATATTTCTAGTATTATTTTCTCATCTATAATTACATGAGTACAACCTGTATCTAATAGTGCATGTGTTTTTATTACAAATTCTTCTATCCTTAACGTACATTCTATCTGAAGTGCCTTTATTTCTCCTAATTTATTACATGTTTCTATAGGATGGATCATTACATTATCATTTTCTTCATTCATAAATTCTTCTGGGATTTCTCCTAATTTTTTTCTTTCCTATAGATTTTTCAAATTTTATAACTAAATCATTATATCCTTCCTTTAACAAAAATATTTCTTGTTCTAATCTATTAATCTTTTCATCTAAAGAGAGAGTATTTATGTTTTCTTGATGTTCATCCTTTCAATACTTAGGCTAGTGTTAAAATATTCTTCTACACATATTATACATCTTTCTAAATAACATTTCTGACATTTTGCCCTATGTAATCTATCTGAAAACCATTTACATTTAAAATATCTAATACTATCAAGTCCACTATTCTTTTTCCATTTATGTTCACATATTATGTTCCTAAAATTTTTGTTCCTAAAAATTATAGTTCTGCAAATTCATTTATTAAATCTTCATTTTCACCGCTTGGAGTTTTTCTTTCCTTCTTTATGCTAACTATGCTATATATTGTTTCAAAGATTTTATATTTCGTCTATTTCTACTAATTCTTCATTTGTGCATTCAAAAGCATACTCCTAGGATTATATAGGATTTCTTTTCTTCTAGGACAATTAGCTTAAATGATCTAGTTCTCCACATGCATAACACTTCAATTTATTTTTATATATTCTCTTTGGATTATACTTTCGAACATGTCTGTTATGATCTAAATAAGGTTTCCTTCAAGTAGTAGAAATATCTTTTATTATATTTCTTATAAGGTTTATATTTCTTTTCTTTTCGATCTTCTTCTACTCCATATGTTTGTGATGTAAATATATTTTTCCAAAATTTGCACTAGCTTTTCTTTAGTTGTCTTTGGGTTTGTATTTCGCTGCATTTTCTTTTAAGTATTTTCATTATATGGTTAATCCTATGTCCTATACTCCAAGGTTCTTGATTTTCTGTCATCTCATTTTGTTGGACTCCTTTTAATTATTTCCATGAGGTTTCTATTTCTCTACCTAAGGTTCCTGGAAGTTTTCTAAATAATTTGTCTCCTAATTCTTGGTTAAATCCATTTCCTGAAATAGCACAAAAATGGTAGTATGATTGACAAATTCTTTTATATATTTCCAATTTTTTATTTGCATTTGTTCTGAATTTAATAATGCTTCTTGTTGTAAAATAATATGTCCTGAGTTGGGATCTTCTCCTGTAATTAAACTACTAATCTGGTTCACAAAATTATATGGATTAGCTCCTAAAGCAAGTATACCATTATTGTTTTCCCTAAAATTTATCTTATATGATTCCCGTAATGCTCTAGTACTTTCTCCTAAAAAGGTTTCTAAATATTTGTACATAGTTTCAGGGTATGTTTCTTAGGGGGTATATTTTTCCATATTTCTGCTACTACTGAATATTTCCATACGTCTATTACATTATTCCATAATTGTGGATCATGAGCTTCTATATTTAGTATTTGTCCTGAGGCCTGTCCTTGGAACTTATAGGGTCTTTCTATTGGGTAAGGCCTTCCTTTAGGTCCATAATCTATAGATTCGTTGTATGATTGGTTTGGTCCAGGTCTGGTTACATAATTTACTTGTGGTCTAGGTGAATTTCCTCTTCTATTGTGTCTTACTTCCATAAGGTGGCTCTTAGTAAAAGGTGTAGAGAAGTTGCACTACTTACTTCGTCATCCATCATTTCTAATTCTTTATCTGATTCTATGGTTTCATTATCATCTTCTATTAGTTCTATGACTACAATGTTTCCTAAGGTATCATAGATTAATTTTTCGTCTTCTTCTATCTTTCCTTTTCTTAAAGCTAATGTTTATATCTTTAATAAATCTTCTTCTCCTGCTATTAATCTGTCTGCCTGCTTCATAAAGTATTATTTTTATTAGATAATCCTTTCTTGCTAGAGTTATAGAGTTTGTTTTTGTTTTTGTTAATTCTTCTTGGTATTCTTCACTTTTTTGGTGGATGTCATCTTTTTTATAGTCTATAAATCTTATACTAGTTTTTCCTAAAGTATTTTGGTATACTAGAGAGGATTTTGGCATAATTGTTTCAGTTCTTTTACCAAAATCTTCTAAATTCCATTCTAACTCAAGCAATTTTCTCAGACTTATTTCTGGTTTCTAGTTTAATCATTCCACTCCCTAGATTAACAAATTTACTTCACATCTTCTACTTTTATTCTTACTTTATTATCTCATAATTTGTACATCTTTCGATAAACACTATATTAATTAAATTACTACCTTTTTATTTATTATTCATACCCTTTGTTTTAATTCCTACTTTAGCATCTTGTCAGAAGTGCGAAACCCCGAAAATTCAAATTTTCTTAAAAATTTACAAAACAATAATTTTGTCGGAATATTACATGCTAAAACCTAGAAATTTTCGAGATTCCTGGATGATGAAACTGACCACCGTTGAATCGCCTCGCGAATCTAGTTATCCCTGGTCACCTCGCGATTCTAAAGCACGCTTAATTTCACGCCGAGAAGACCAGTAGTCGAGCGTGACACTGCATGATGCCACATGGCGCCATGAGCTGGTGCCACATGGCACCATAGAGGATCACCACATGGGTGGTGTTGGAGAAGCTACCCAAGGGCCACAAGCATGTGACACTTGTCACATACATGTATGGCCACCATTGTGACAAGTGTCACAAGCTAAGATATTTGGAACAAATGCCCTTGTGGTGGGGAACCAACACCAAGCAGAGCAAAAAATAATAAAAGGAAATCAAGGAGAAACAAAAAGAAAGGGGTCCAAATTGTTTACGGTATTCCAATGTTCAGAGTTCAATAGGCCGAGCATTAAAGTTGGTCTACTTGATTAGAGCTACGAGTAGGTACCAAGGACGGAAGGATTCGATGCTTCACGCTCCAAGAGGTAAGGTTTTTCTCCTACTTACTTTAATCCTTGTCTAAGGGTCATTCAAATGACATGGGTTGTGTGAGGCCGTGAGTACAGGAACCGGTCCCAAGACTCAGGATAGTGTGTTGGAAATTTCGATTGTTTCGATAGTCCTGGGGACCGATTATCGACTGGCAATTGTCCTTGTGTGCCATTTGATGTACTATGGCTAAAATGAATAAAGTTATTTGTTGTGTCTTACTCCAAGGGTGATTTTTGGTTGCATTTGAACCATCGGAAGCTGCCTAGTTTGATCCTACGCATTAACTGGACTTTAGAACTGGTTTTTAGGTGGGAAATAAAGGGAATTTGGCAGTGAGTCCCTTAGGTAAATTGTAACCACATCAGTGAACTTGATGTAGTTGTTTTGAACTTTCTCCATTCTGACTTATAATTAAGTTATGGTCCATCAGGAACGCCTAAACGAAACAGTCGCCCAGCGAGGTCAACCCTGCCAGTCGGCGACGAGAGGTCACCGGTTAGAGGTCACCCATTAAAGGTCACGGCTGTAGAGGTCGACAGCGAGAGGTCGGTCGGCCACGCTAGAGGTCGCACCGGTCGAGGTCACCCTACTAGAGGTCGCCCGTGTGAGAGAGGTCAACCGCCTAGGTGGTCAACCCACGAGGTTAGCCTGGCCAGGTGAGGCCCAACTTCGAATCCATTATAACTTCTTTGTCCGAACCCGATTTGGGTGTTTCGACCCTATGGAAAGCCCATTTAATCAAGATTCCAGCCATGTACATGTGGAGGGCAGTAGGAAAATCTATGTTTTGCACAAAGTGTGCAGGTTGCTTGGTTGTGTCGATGTAAATAGTCGGGTTTTGATATGACTATTGCATGGCATGTTGCAGGCTATTGTATTGGGTAGGAATTGCCATGAGTTAGCATAAGGAAGGTCGTATAACATCATTTGGTTAATCATGTATTGAGGAATGGAACCAAGATGGTTCATGTTTGTGAAGGGACCGTGAGGTACCCTGTTTGATGGGTCCAAGATTGTGACCTTGTTGTGTGTTATTGCTTATATGGATAACGTGCAGTGTGAATATATCATGTTAATATATGCTATTGATGTATTAACATGGGTTGTTTATGGATGTAAATTATATGTAGTAATTATAATGGTCCATGGTATGTTGATGTTTAATGTAGCACTCATATATATACATGTAACATTAAGTAAAATGCATTGACATCATGCATTTAATATGCACGGGCACTTCGCATTGAGTCGGGTGTGGATGCATGGTACTTGTTTATTCATCGGTGTTGGTGAATGGGTCGTGAGCTCGGAAAATGGGACAAAGTCCAAAGTAGAGACTCACGAGGGTGTAAGGCCATTTAAATGACAAGTCACGTGTGTTGGGTGAAGCAAGTTGGGGTAGATTCCCCCCAGGGTGAAAGACCCAGATTTTATTCACGGTTAGACATGATTTCTCGACGATGTAAGTTCGCGAAAATGCTGAAAAGGCATGCGGCGTCCTACGGTGAGAACCCGAAAATTCGTGGCCCACAAACGTAAAACACACGAGAGTCGATAAAGTATATTAGAGGTATATCTAATGGTTTGAGTCCTTGGGGTAAATACCAAGGGCTGGGTATTCACACTTGGAAAATTGCAGGTGTGAGGGAGTCGATTGAGACTCGGGTTGTGGGCATGAGGAGTCACATCTCATGCATGACATGGAACATTTCATATAATGTTGCATAAATTATATGAAATATGACTGATGTTTTATGTATGTTGCATGTGCATCTTAGCGGGAGTACTCAGAAGTATTCTCACGGATTTGCTCACCCGCCGTGGGATCCCCTTTAGGTACAGGCCGCAGCGCTGACCCGCATATGGGGTGAGAGCCGGACACGACTTTGTTTAGTTCATGTATGCCTTTTTGTTGTATTAAATAGTCTATCATATATATTTTTGTATATTTGTGAATTAAATATACAAGAATGAGTCTCAATATGTGAGACAAATTAGTGTGATATCGGGACACCCGATATTCACACAAGCTCGTATGTCGACGAAGCTTGTCATGGGACCCCAGAATCAGCGCCATAGTAAGTCTCAAGACTCATCATAAAATCTGGGCATGTAATAAACTATTCCTATATTATTATTCATATCTATTTATGTACTTGCTATCATTGTTTTTCCCATATCTGTCCAACTATCATCATATATATGTACTAGTGTTTTTGTTCCTAAACATTTTCTTCTTAAACCTTTAATAGCTATGGTTATTAATCCCAAATGGCAAAAACTATAATCTTTTCTTAATTTATCTATTATACCTTTTCCTAATAGTTCTAGTGTGATTGTATCATTTCCTAAACATTGGATTTCTTTCTCTCGAATACATTTTATAAATTTATTTCTTTTTTCAAATATTTTCTTTTTGTATATTATTTCTGGTTCTAATATTTTTAAACCATTAATTTTGAAGTTTTCATATTCTTTTTTTGGATCTATAATTTCAACTATTTTTGTATCGCCTTGTTCAAGTATTTGATCATTGTTACTACTTGTTTCTCCTATTTCAGATATTGTTCTGGAAACTCCTGAAAATGATCTTCTGTTATTCAGTATAAGTTTTAGGTATGGCTATTGATTTTTTCGTTTTTCCTATTTATAAATTATTTATGCCTTTTATAATATCTTCTATGTCTTGTGTGTTTGAACTACTAGGTTTGTCATGGATTTTACCAAGTTTCTGATTTATTTTAATCAATAGTATTATTATTATATTATTTTGTTTTATTATAGTTGAATCTGTTTTGCTTACAGGGGTTTCTGAACTTAGACCTTCGAGTATATTATGGAAATTTTTAGCTTCTTCTATTATTTGGAGATATGTTTCATCTTTTTATAAATTATTCATATGCTAGTCTATTTAATTCTTTCAATATATTTGTATGTTCTTTGTTTATTTCTATAAGTTTTTCTAATTGGTTAATGATCTTATTATTAGATTCTTCTAAGTGTTTAATCTTGTGTAGTAGTGTTCTATTTTCTTTTATCAAATCTAATGAATTGATATAGTCAAGGTTTTTTTCCTATATGTTCTACTTTATTTTCTAAACGTTTTATCTTATTAAATTCTGGATCTTAAAGTTTTTTGAGAAATTAATTACTAAATCTAATAATGTGTTAATAGTTTTATATGAGTTTTCTAAATTTTCAGAGTGTATATTATGTGTATAAAGCTATTTTGTATAATTACACTTAAGTATAAATGAGTCTGAAGAACTGATTTGTTTTTCTAAATTTTTTATTCTGAGATCTAAGCAATCTAAATTTCTAATTGAATAACTAATCTTTAGAAATTGTTATACCATCTTTAGAAATTTTTATACCTTCTGTATGGTATTCTGAGTAGTCTATAACAGGTAGGGTTTCTATTAAGTGATTAGTACTCAAATAGTGCAATATTGAGCCTTGTTTATCATAGGTTTTATACGCTTTTTGTATACTAATCGACTTCAATAACTCAATTGTTGCATTGGGATCTCGGCTTTATATCGATCAAGTTTTGTAGCTATTTTAAATATGTGTCAATTGCCCTATAATTCCTCAATTTGACTCGAACACATTGAACCCGAGTCACTAAGACTTATGATCAAATTAGAAGAATTTCAAGCAATTCTATTGAAGCTCGAGGAGCAACCGGCAAAATTTTCGTTGCAAAATTTGGCAACCCCGCAAATTTCACAACCTCACCCGTGACTCCACCCGGCTCGGGACCGCTAATCTAATTTGTTGCGGTTTAATACAAGTTTGCCCTTATGTAATTTTTTTGATTCTAGCACAATTTTGTAATTTCTTTACTGAAAGCTTATATAAGCTCAACCATGCTTGTAATCAAATCAACTGGTGTCATTCAATCAATCGCTACACGAAGCTTCCTCCTCCGCTGGCTGCGATTTTCTTTCTTCTCCCTTCACTTTCAGATTGCTGCCAAACACCCCTCGTGATGAAAATCTGGGCTGACGCCGCATTAATCTCCCGATCATTGAAGGGGAAGGCCACTGCGTTGTTTTAGGTTTAGCCGCATGTTCTCAATGCTCTCTTCATGTTTGTGTTTCAGGTATTTCAGAAGACGCTTACTTAGGTTAAAATCTCTTAAGCATACTTTAATGTAAAAGTACTTGGCAAGCTTTTTGGGTTCAATGGATACTTTCACTAGATCCACTGAGGCTCGGTTAGTTGTCTCCTATTAGTTATCTTGGGGTAGAGTTTTTGAGATGTGTTTTCACTGCTAGGGACATGTTTGCTTAATGAAATGCTATCTCTCAAAAGGAAAGCTCTTAGGTTTAGGCTTGCCTAAACAAGATTCTACTGAATGACTGAGATGTCGTGTCCTCGATTCCTATCCGAATTCGACAGGATCCGAACCGGTTCTGGGTGCGACTCGTGACTAGACTCTTTACCTGATTTTTTTTTTTTTTTTTTTTAAAGCCAATCGGTACTGTGTGGGGTATGGCCCACATCCTATACGTAATCACAATTTTATTACATATGAGTCCCATTTACAAATACAAAACTTTACTTTACATTTACAAATCGTAAAGACGGAATCCCACATGTGGTGAACCCTTCCCGGGTGTGTTGGGCCCAACAGATAGCGGAAGTCTTCGGGATGTCTTCTCTGCACTACACTGATTAAAACCCGTGCTAAGCTTTACGCTTAGTGGGAAACATGTGTCTTATGCATATACACATTTAATGCATAAAACAATAACAGATAATATAAATTTTATGTATTTATATTATGAACTTACACGGGTACTTTTTCTTATAACAGCTTACCTATTCGATCTCCGTAGGAGTTACGCATCTATTCTATGCCGAACTTATGCCATAACAAAACTCATAATTTCAATGTAATTTATGTTTATTCGTAGACCCGTAGAGCGCAACTTATACGCTAATGCACTTATTTTTATCTCAAAGACTCCCGTAGGAGTTACGTAACTTATACTTAAATTAATTTATTTCATCAGACTTTTGAGCGTAACTTATACTTCTACCGCACTTATTTTCGCCTAGACTTGGAGTTACGTAACTTATCTTATACAGACTTCTACTTATACCGACTCACATTCATTCTGGACTCGTAGAGTTATGTGAACTTACTCTTATACTACTTGAAAGTTCACCCTTATTCTGAGGTACCAGAGGTATCACGAAATTACTAACGATACCGATATTATTGCAGAACTTATTCTTATACGGAAGTACTCTAGTACAACAAAACTTATACCGCCCTTACCTTAATCCTATTAATCGGTCTTACGTAACTCGACATGTATTTCGTATCTTATACATGTCTTACGTGAGCATATACTTATCTTACTAATCCTATAATCGACCTTACGGAGCATATACTTATCTACTAACTTATAATCGATCTTAATGGAGCATATACTTATCTTAATGGAACTTATAATCGATCTTACGGAGCATATACTTATCTACGGATCTTATCCTTGCGAAGGTATCCGTAGGGTACAATAAATCTAACTAATCATCATCAGACACATACAAGGTCGACGACGATGCAGATACATATCGTATGGACATAGTCCATAGCAAGTACAAAGATCATAACAGATACATATACTTATTTTACCGCTACGAGAGTACCCGCGGGTACTAATGTAATCCTATACTTATTTTACGGATACGAGTACCCTTAGGTACTCACCGAACTTATACCTGCTTTTCTGATCGATACGGAGTACTCGTGAGGTACCACTGGACTTATACTTATTTTACGTGAACCGGTACTGCTTTACCGACACGAGTACCCGTGGGTAATACGTAACTTATACTTCTATGTTATCGATACGAGAGTACCCGTGGGTACCATGTAACTTATCAGTCAATGTGAGTACCCGAGGTACCACGTAACTTAATCAAATACGAGCACTGCAGGTATTCACGCAACTTATCAGATCGAGTACCCGTAGGTACTACGTGATCGTAATCGTGAGGCGTGAGTTAATCGTAGACATGAGTACCCATAGGTACTACGTAACTAAATCGTAGAGACGTAATTAACTTACTCAATACAGGAGGCACCCGTGAGGTACTACGTAACATTTTCGTGATACGTGAGTAAATCTCGTAGGTACCTACGTAGCTTAATCAGAGACAGGAGTACCCGTAGGTACTTCAGAACTTATTCAAAGACAGGACTTGTCAAATACAAAAGAGTACCCGTAGGGTACTACGTAATCCTTATCGATACAGAGCACCCAGGTACTACAGTGACGACGACACGCTCGTATCTTTACTCTTATTCTTTATTCCGTCTTATCATATGTCTGCCTCGATCATCAGACCAATTATAAGAAAATGAGAGTAGACGCAGCACGATAAGTACCGAAGCACGATAATAAAGATCGGGGTACCATAGCACCAAAAGAGGAGTGACCGGCATCAAATCAGAGTGCCAGAGCACTAATCGGGAGCACCATACCAATGCGCCGAAGACGATCAGAGTGCCGTCGCACTAATCAGAGTACCGAGTACTACCAAAATAAGACGATCAGAGAGTGCCGTCGCACTAGTCAAAGAGTACCGAAGTACTAAACAGGAGTGTCGTAGCACTAATCAGGACGTCCACTCATTCATTCTTTGGTCCTATGTAGTCATATGATCATATATATCTTACAACTATAAGCCATCTTAATCACATTCGTGATCACGGTATTATTATTGTTTTTCATGTTCATGCTCGTGCTTTCGCCTGCTGCGCTTCATATAATATCTGTGTTTCATTTATTCCATATGGCATTTCGATACTTGTACGATATGATGTCTATCCACACATCATTCTATGTATTCTAGTCCCTCTATGAATATATTTTTCTTAGGAATTGAATTTGATCCACCCGATCATCCAAACTCAAGTTATGGCATTTTCATGCCAACTAGTTGGTTTACCGATTTTACCGAGGGACAGTTTGAAATATTTATTTTCTAGTGCCTTGTCTCAATATTTGACACTGGATCTTTGTACTCCTTTAAAGTTAAGGTGCTAAGGGTTCTATTCCAACTGGAATCACCCAATTCGGAGCACCGGAACTCAAGTTACGTCCGAAACAACCCGGACTACTCAATGTTCAAAGCTGGAATCAGAATTTTTCTTGCACATGGCCCCACTTTGAGTGAATTTTTGGGCCACTTAGGATCAGATTTAGCGATGCCTTCTTAAGTTTGGTTCTCCTTGGAAGTCTATTTTTACGTAGCCACTGACCACTAAATTTGAGCAGAAATGAGGAAAGTTTAAGGCTAAAATACGAAAACTGGTTAGAATATAAAACTTAACAAGTTGTACCGGGTATTGCTCAAGTTGTACTGCACAATTTGGCCAAAATGACCGTAACTGAAATTGTACTGGTACAAGCTCAAGTTGTACCAAAGATTAACTCTAAAAATGCCTAGAATGGGTATTTTCTCCCTTTTCATACACTTTCTTCCTTAGATCACTCCTAATGTATCCCATCAAAACTAACATTTAAATCCTCTCTACAACTCCACAAACACTTTTAAATTTCAAAGAACTTAGGTTCATACCACCACCCAATTCTACAAATCCTTTCTCTTTCTTTTCTTTGGAATTTTGAAGGATTCCATATCCATCATTATCAACTAGGGCTTTTCAACCAAACTCCCTTAAATCTTGAGTTAGAATGTTTGTCTGGAAGAAACCCTAGAGATGGAATCAAATTAATGTTCAATGGAAACCCTAGCAATCCATACTCACAATTCTTATACCAAAACATGCTAAAATCCATAGTTTGATACCAAAAATCTAAAGTTCCATACTGCTTGCTTGGCTTCCTTCTCTTCTTCCTTTTCCTCTTCTTCTCCCCCATTCTCTTCTCACTCTGTTTGTTCTTTTAGCTCCTTTGGAGACCAAATTTTGGTCTTTAAATCATGGGATTGTTAAGGCCATGTTTGGCCCTCCAAACCCATTTTTGGTTGCTTGGTTATTTGCTTTTAAGCCCATAACTCATTCTATTTGTATTTCAAGTTTTTATTGTGCTTCTTGGCCTTCTAATCTTCTAGGAATTACACAACAATTCCTATTATTTATACTCCGGGCTCAAATCTTGTCAATTTATGACTTTTAAGTCCCTGACAATTTACAATTTTATCCCTAAGTTTTGTAATCCTCTTCCGGTCTCTGCTTCATGTTTCGTATTAACTCACTAAACATTCAAATTAAGCTTACAAAATACTCCTAAACATGTCGAAACCCACTATGATATTTCTATTGCTACAATATGTCACTCCCAAATGCGTGATATAGACCCGAGTACATGTCATTAACCTAGAACACTAAGCTCAATGGCCCAAGACTTCAAGGATTTCTCTTTTAACTTTACTTCGCTTATTTGCTTTGTAACTATTCACACACACTGTTTTCCACACACCCCTTTTAATCCAAGGAGAAAACATCATTTTCAATGCACTGTAACCCCTCTCTCACGAAGAAAACTCATCCCTGTGTTCGACCCTAGAGCCACTATACTACAGTAGCTTTGCTACGTCAGTAGTAGGAATCCTAGGTTATAAATTTTGTTGATTCCGAACACCTACCTGAATAAGAACGAATCATTAAGTTAATTAGTTTTTCTATAAAATGTTTTCCAATATAATATTTTGTGCTTAATTGTTTTCTTATAGGGAGAGGGACTACATCTAAAGTTTCTATATAATTATTATATTTAGCTGTTAATAAGTTTCTAAGACTTTCTATAGTTCCGATTTTATCACTACTTTCGTGAAAATCTATATAACTAATTTTATTTGTAAAATTATCAAATCTTGACATAAACTAATTTTTTAAATAGGTAAGATAAATAAAGTTGGTTTATATCTTTATTAGTCGGTCTTAAATGTTTTCTATCTAGATTGTTCTTAAGTATATTAAATACTAATCTTTCTTTATCTGATTTATGAATGGAAGTTATTATCTTAAGTACAACAAAGTTTCTCTTAATATAATTTCTTATAATAGTAAATATCTCGTTTCTAAAACCTCCGTCAAATATTATTTCTCTTTTAATTGTTCCAACAGGATCTATACGTTCTAATAATGTTAAAAAGAGCGACACTCTTCTAATTCTTCTATAAATTCTTATAATTAACTTATCTATTTTTTACTACATCTAAGGCTCTGATACCAATAATTTTGGAGAGAGTTGAGATTTTCAGTTTTGTGAAAAAGTGAGGTAAAAAGTATTCAAGTTTATAAGTCCTAGTCAGGGTTTTTCTTACTCATATGACCCTTTTTTTTTTTTTTTTTTTTTTTTTGACAGTAAGTGATACCTTGTTTATTAAAAAACTTGTTGATGCATTAATTATATATATATTTTTTGAAAATTTTAAACATTATTATAATTAACATTACGAGAATATAAATTGCTTTAAAAAGATACTTCAAATACAAATACTTTTTCCATCAAACATTGTAGTCAGATGATCGGCGCCTCTTCTAGCTTAATCGAGCGCTTCGAAGTCAGATCCTGAACGCAGTTCGCATGCCAGCCCACCCGCCATTATGATCCATCCCTGACAAAAAATAATACACACAATACAAATAATTTCTAGAACAAAAAAAAAAATTTTGTTGAAAAACAATTCAGCATGACAAATCTATATGTTATTTGACTTATTTCTATCCTTATTTCAAAATAAATATATTTATTGATAATGTTAAAAAATGTATAGAGGTTAAGGGAAGATATCGGAAAACTTGACCAGACAAGTTTTCCGATATCTTGGTGAAGCGGGCCGATGTAAACAATCCCAAGTTTCGGCAACCGAAAAAGAAAATCCGGGAAAGGACTCGTGATGTTTCGGAGGTTCAGCAAGAAAATTCCACCTAGGTCTTGTAGTTACAGCAGGGCAGGCAAGATTGTACCGGACAAGAAGCTATTCTTTTTTCCCGGTTCGCCCTAGGCCCAGAGAGTCGTGACCCAGTTTTCAGACTCGCAGAGGATACCGGTCCAGTTTCAGCAGTCTGTGTCGGGCTTCCAGATGAAGAACTCCATGGGGGTCATGGGAAGGTGAGGAGCCTCGTTTCGTTGTCCACGTGGCAGGCGGCAGTGAGGCACCGGAGGGTGACGATAGAGATGAGGAGGAAGAAGCACTTTTTATCCCAAACCACTAAATTAAAAAAATTACTAAAATAAATTAAACTAAAAATAACGCCCAAAGCACTAATGCCTAAATTCCATATCGGACGCACATCATCAAAAGCTCGTAGCAGAACATAACTTTGGAAATTTTTTAAGTTAAAACCGATAAGTTTTTGCTTTTACGATTTACCAAGTTAATCGGGTTAGTCAATAAAACATTCATCATACTAAGACGTCTATACTGAATGAGTAGGTCCTCAGAA
This sequence comes from Tetrastigma voinierianum, assembly GCA_016808115.1. Taxonomy (NCBI): domain Eukaryota; kingdom Viridiplantae; phylum Streptophyta; class Magnoliopsida; order Vitales; family Vitaceae; genus Tetrastigma; species Tetrastigma voinierianum. Next base: position 46,532 of record JAEQBH010002016.1, on the reverse strand, counting down.
ATAGGAGTTAATGTTAATAGTGAGATCATGTTTGTTAGTAGTGGAGTCCTGTTTGCTTGGGACTTAGTATTTTGTTTATTTAAACATATCGTAAGTACTGAAAATGGAGAGATTTTCGCATCCACACACTTATTGCTCTTTTCCTAAATAGAAATGAAAATTATATTTGACCTTTGATTGGGACCTAACAAAATTGCAGTCACAAACTATTGCTTTGACTTTTTAAAAAAAAATCTAAAGTCGTAATCAATAACTATGACTTTAACTTAAAATCCAAAATCTGAGAATTACTAACTACATTCACGAGATCTATGATGAGAGAGGTAATAGGAGGTCAGAGAAACCCTGTGATGTTCTTGCAAAAAGTCTAAAGTTCTAATAATAGTAATCATGACTTTGATTTTAAATTAAAATCGTAATCAATTATTATATTGAATAATGCGTATTTCAACAATGATCTGGGACAGATATTGGACATTATTTTAAATTTCAAATTATTTTGATAATTTTTTTAGATTTATATTAGTTGGTGACAAAATGAAACAAGAAAGATGTTCTCAAAGCAATCATAGTGGTGGGAAGAGGAGAAGTAGTGGAGAATGTTATGAGCTTTCACTTCATGAGTAATTTATACAAAGAAAATGGTTTGTTTTCACACAATGAATAAATCCTATCCAAAGAAAAGTTGCTGTTTCTGCTGGTCGTGACATACCCTAATTCAACCCGATATTTAGATTCGTGTTCATTTTCGTGTTTGAGTCATGTCAAATAACATGTTTTTTATCGTATTCGTCAATTTAAATACGACACGAATAAAAAACGGATAAAAAACAATAAATTCAAACATGATCCAATTAATAACCAGGTAACATGAAATACCACATGTAATCCGTTTATTAATTTTGTAATTTAAAATAATATAAATTATAATTAATTCATCAATATTTAACACAAAAAATATAAATAATGGGTTAATCTAAGTTAAAACATAATAATTAAACAGATTAATACAGGTCAAATTCATGTAATGTTTATTAAACGGGTTATATGAGTCAACATGAATTTGACTTAAACATAATTATACTTAACTCAAATCCGTAAAAATTATATCGTTTTCTATAGATCGTGTCACCCTTACTGGGGCTGCAGTGGGACAATCAAACTGATTTGTGGTTTCGCTTAATATTATATCTATGTTGCATTGAACCTGTTCATGGTCGGAAACAAAGTGAGATGGAAGAAACTCCATTAGGCAAAGTGGGAAAAACTATGCGTGATAAAGAAGAGGAATACTTGTAATCTATGAAAATCAACCCAATTCGATCACAATCCAAGCTTTATTGGAGGAATTGGAGTGCACAAACCATTGATTTGGCATCATGATTAAAAAAAAAAAAAGGAAAATGTGTTTGTGTAAAATATTATAAATTTGAAACAGAATTCAAAATGTAGTACAGTTCGCCTAAAAGTAATTATTATTTGGCAACAAAAGTAATAATTGCAAAAAAGTTATCCAAAACTACCCCTATGCTTAATTATCCCTACAGTAATACAAGTAAAAAAAAATCTTAAGAATTATCTTCTTCTTCCTCTTTGGTCGCTTGATTGATCATGATGCCCTAACCACTTTTTCTTTTTCTTCCCCACTCCGAGTCCACTAACCATCTTCTTCCTTTTAGATCACGATGTTATTACATTCTTCTTCCCATCCCGTCATTTCCTTTAAAGCATCCGTGTGTAAGGTATTCAAAACCCTAACATATTCTTCTCAAGGCCTTCTTCCTCGAACACACATCGTTGGATTTGTGTGGGAAGGAAGAAAGCACACTTATCACTAATAATTTTTTGTGAGATTTGTACAGCACCCGATATCACTAAAACTATTTTCCAAAACCCTAACATATTCTTCTTCTTCTTCTTCTTCTTTATTTGAACACCTAATGCTTGGATTTCTATGGGGAACGAAGAAACAATTTTCTATGTAGATTACATTTTTTTCCATTTTTTCCTAGTAATAAGTCTTAACATTGGTTAAATCTCGTGAGTTAGCATCCTTGAAATCGGTGAATTGGTATGAATCGGTTAGGTCACTGTTTGGTATCACTTGTTGCAAAACTCGATATCACTAAAACTTTTTTCCAAAACCATAACATATTCTTCTTCTTTTATTTGGAGCATTCATTGTTCGATTTCTATGGGAATGAAGAAACAACTTTTCTATGTAGATTACATTTTTTTCCATTTTTCCTAGTAATAAGTCGAGCATTGATTAAATCTCGTGAGTCAAAGATCCTTGAAGCAATGGATTGGTAAGGAATAAGTTAGGTCACGGTTTGGTATGACTAGTTGCATTGGTACTACCATAACATATTGGGGGTATTGTCATAACACACGTGTAGTACTCGTAGTCTCCTCGAATTCTCGCAGTCGTGGATCGTCGAGCATTCACCGCCGGGTCGCACCCGCAAACAAATAGCAGGCACGACACGGTGTCTGTCAGTCTCCTCTCCGATAGCAAAGTCATTTTTTCTCTCGAAGACTTAGAGCTTAGAGCAAAGAATTATCTCGATTGAAAATCTCGCACTTTTGATGTGATTTGCTTTTCTTTACTGGCGGGAGAAAGAGTATCATCTTCCTCAAAAGTCGATGATTTCTTCCATAAAGACGGGGAAGGTGGCTTTATTTCGGGAATGATGACTCGCTCTTCCTTTACTTAACCGCTCTTCTCGATAAGGCCTGTTAGAGTGTTTCCTATTCTATCGAGGCGTAGGGGTTGGGTTCATGGGAGAACTTACACTTATATCATGAAGAGCTTCCATTGCGCTTCGCTGGGTGGAGTTGCCAGCTGTGAAAGGAAGCACTGGTAAAAGGCATCCAGATAAGAGGCGCCCACCCGAGCGAGGATTGACCATGCCTTAGGCCGCCTGGCTGGGGCCTGGGCCCCTCGGGCACCCATGAGGATCGACCGTGGCGCTCTGGCCGCAGTTGGGCCTAGTCCGATCGGGGCTCTTGGGCTGGCCCGACTGGCTAGGAGAATCGAGCCTGCACCCATGGTACCCACAATGCCCCCCTTTTCTTACCGGGGAGGAAGATCATCCCCGGTCGGAAAAAAAGGGAACAAGCTTGACCGTCATATCATAAGGAATAGTCGATCATCAATGCTGCTTAATTTTCAACGTAAATTTTGTAACTTTTTTGAAACTGCATTAGATGCTATTTGATCGTTTGAGTTGATCTTGAGATTTAGAGGCAGCTATAAAAGGCTAGTAGATCGTCAGTTTTACCTGCTATCCAATGCTCCATCACAAAGAAGGATAGCTGAATGTTGCTAAGGCCCAGATTTAAGACGAGGGATGGTCATGTTCTAGCCATTTCAAATAAGACCTTCTAATCATGGTCGACCAGACACGGTATGGTTTGAGCTGAGTCGAACAAATTGTCCCGGGTCTTTAGGTGTTCTAGAACTTGAATGGAGTCCGAGGACCGCTGAATTCTACTGTGGATCTTCAACCTCCCTCCAGCCCTCAACCTCTCTCCTTTTCCTTTCTTAGCCTCTACGCTGTTCCATCTCCATCTTGCCCTTCTTTCGCTCGCAGCCGCCCTTTCTGTACCCATTCCGTCTTCCCTTTTTCTTAGCTTTTCTTCAAATTTCCATCTGGGTTTTTCCCTTCTTCTTGCAAGAGCCTTTCTTCTGGTTCCTAGCATGTGCCTCGGGCCGTTTCTTTATATTTGGTGTTATGAATGTTGCCTGTCGTGAACAGATTATGATTGCTCGGGCACAAGCATCGCTATGTACTGCCAAACACCTTTTTGATGCATTTAATAAAATTGTAGTTTTTTAACAGCTTAGTGCCTTATTGCAATTCTGTGTGTACATTCTGTCTAATTGAGGCTGGTTCGATATTATAAAACTTGTTAACGGGCCGGTTTATTCGTCCGAGAGAAAGGCCCCTGGGCTTGGCCCACCTTAGTTTACTGTGCCCTAGAGCGCGAACCGTCATGATGGTTGAGATCCCGAGCATACGATCGGTCATCGTTGCATTAAATGCAATGGCAGGCCCTAGGTTTCGATATATATAGATAGGCATCATTAGGTTGTACTTTTTTCCTTTCCGTGTTATTTTGGTTTATCTACTTTCCTCTCGAATGCACTAATCGTCAGCGGATAGCTAGCTCCAACCTTGGGTTCATTTTGTGAGCCATTGCTGCGCACTCGCAGACACTTCATTCCACAGTAACCATCGCCGCTCCTAGCAATGTTAACCCTGTGAGTGACCGGTTTCCTACAGGCAAGGCCTCGAAGGAGGGGACGTGCTTAACACGATCCCGCCTCGCGCCTTTCCAAGCCGGGTATGCCTTCATACCAATTGGGTATATGGCTAGAGTCTAATATTCGTTTTCTCCTCTCCTTTTGATCTGCTTGTAGAATGGCGAGGGGTCGGGAAGAAACTTCCATGAGTGGTCGCCCCGGAGGGCGCCTTCGGGCGACGCCTTCTGCAAGCAGCATCATCTCGTCCCTGACGATGGAGGAATTAATGGCTTATTGCGAGGTGCCCGATAACATCGACCTTCGGTTGATGGAGAGGACGGACGAGTCCACTTTGGGTGGAGAACATAATGGTGTGTTTTTACTCGAGAAAGACTTCAGAATGCCACGCTTCCCTGCGTCGCCCTATCAAGGCCAGATTTCACCCAGGCGCCCGCCTTATCCACCTCAACGTCATTCGTATTTTGATCTGCAAGGCGTGTTGAACCATCAGATCAACCTCGGAACCCTACTGGTCGAAGCCGTATAATTTATTTTCCGAGAGTCGGGCAGGGAGGTTTACTGCCCAGTGTCTGCTATGAATCTCGACTCAGTTGTTAACGGGCTCCCTAATTCACCTAAGACTGAGGTGAAGGGAGGTGCTGCCAGTATGTAACTCGGACGAGTCCCTGCCCCTGGCTTCCGTTCGATATCAACCGGTCTCAATCTTTTCCAGGTGTGTGGTCGGGTTAAACCTGCTTCGATAAATTTTTCAATATTGCACAATGATGGACTAATCTCGGGGTCAAGCCAGGTACGTAAGGCCTGGGTGAGGCACGCTGCTGAACTCGGTGAGTCAAGCTTTGAGAAAATCCACCGACATCGAAGATATCCAAGGTGAGCGCAGATTACAAGGTTCTCCTAAACTGCACAATATATCGCCGTGAGGCGCAACCCGCCTCCCCACACTCTCCTGGGCCATTCCCGAATCAAGGCCTTCGGCTGCGGAAGGGGAGCACTTCACATCACGACCTACGGTGTCTGGTTTCGAGTAGTGCTCGTCCCTCCAATGGCCCAATGGTTGAGGCATCAAGCCGAGTGCAGGGTGCTTGGAGTGCATTAGGTTCGTTTACCTCCCCCAGTGAGGATTCTAGTTCTACTCAACCCGTTCCCAGTTGGAGAACCAGAAGTAGTCGTCCCAAGCGGGCTGCCTTTGCTTGAGCAAGTGGCCGGATCTGCCCCTCGAGTGATTACGATTAAAAGGAAAGGGGCAGCCGGGCGACGGAACGCGCTTGGGTCCAAGGGGGAGGATTTCATTCCCTGGGTTACGGCGAACCCGAGGATTTTCAGGATTTGGAGGAGGAGGAACGAGAGGAAAGGGACACTGGGCACTGGACTGCTTCGCTACGCCCGCAAACTAAGCGGTGTGTGAGTTCCAAAGAATGAGTCCGATCTCGCCAGCCGGGGACGGTCTCGCCCGCCACCGAGGGGAGGATCGGAGAGATGCAAGCCAGCTGTCATTCCCGGTCTTCGAGCTTCGGGAGCAACAGACAAACGATGCCGACGGTGGTGGCCCGACTGGGGAAGCAAAGGGTCAATCTTGCCCGGAAGGTTTCAAGTAATCTACACCATGAGGTCGAATTCGCAGGTCAAAGTTCATGCGTCCGCCACCAGAAATCCCATTGCTCCGAGCGATCATAACCAACTCTTATGCTCCACCACACGGGCCAGAGCCTCTGAGAGTGGAGGTATTGGAGCCCAGGGCAAACGAGTTAAAGTTCATTCTGCATCGCTGGGAGCCTTTCCACCGCGGAGAGGCTGCGGCTGACCGGATGAACAATTTGTATCCACATATGCTTCGTATGCCGGTGGCTACCCGAGGCATGGGTCTTGGCGGGGACTACTCAGTGAGCATTCCAAATAGGGACCTAAGGAAGACATTGAAGGATCATCGATGATCGGGATACAAGTCTGCAACCGTAACTATGTCCAGTCAACTAAACTAGTAAGATAACGAAGTTTCTACCAGGATATTGTGTCGTTGATTGCACGCCTAACGTTTCCTTGCAGTCATCACGCTATTCGTAACATGGTGCTCCAAAGATCACAAGTTCGAGCTCCATCTGCGGAGCGCCGAATCTGCCAGATTATATGTCCAAATGGGATGGTCGAAAGCAAGAGACGCAGAGCGCATCATTAAAAGAGGTCAGTTGACGGCCGTCGCTCGGCTTCGAGGCCAAGGAATCTATTGAAAGCGGGCCGCCCGCGTAGGCCGAGAGGATGCGGCGCGCCATGAGGCTGATGGCCAAGCCGCAGACAAGGGGTTTAATACCCGAGCACTGTGTGGACCGAGCCATTCTGTCTGACGTGCCTTAGCAATTGTGAAAAATGCTCGCCTGAAGGCAGAGTCCGAGCGTGGAGTTACTCAGGAGGCGTTGGTCGTAGCGGGGGAAGCCTATAAGAAGGCGGAAGAAGAGAACAGCCATTTGGCGGATGAGAGACTTGCCTTGGTCATGGAGCTCGAGACTATAAAGGATGACTTACCGCCTTCCGGGAGAAGGCCGTTGCTGATAGAGAGACGATGGAGGCCGAGTTCGATGCAAGCGGCGACACGCTGTTCAACTATGGCTATGGTTGTTGCGCTTACGCACAATATATGCGGGAGCAAGCCTCAAATCTCGGATGGAATGCCTGATCCTTCAAATTCCGTTAACTCTGTGAGTTCTTCGCAACCCCCCCAAGCATCTCACAATCGCCCAAATTTCTAGATCCAAATTGAAAATAGCAAGGAGGAGTGTCCGAAGAATGCACTCACCACATCAAGAGGAAGCAATCTCCGATAGGTGTCCCCTACTGTCAACGACTCTGGCTGAGGATGTCATAGTCAACTAGGGTTTTAATGCTTTTATGAGACGAGACTTATATTGTTCGGTGTTGTACCAAACAATTTACTTCCTTCTCTTCTTTTTCGCTAATTTTTATTCAATATCCTGCTAAATGTTTTAATGTTGCGCCATTCGGGTTTGCTTTGACTTTTGTTAAGTGTTCCATTCGAGTACGTCTGTCAAAAATCACTCCAGATTTGAGTCTGATAGTCGCTTCGGTTGTGTCAGCTCGAACAAACTGTCACGAATATCCCAAGCATTTGATCAGCTGGAAGTGATCTAGAAGTGATCTATGTTGAGCCGGATGAGTCTTTTAACTGCTTCATCCGGGCTTATGAACATGGCTAGCTAGAAGTGAGGTATGTCGGATACATCATTCGGCTGATCCATCCAGACCCTTATACTTGACCAGCTGGAAGTGATCTATGTTGAGTTGGATGAGTCTTTTAACTGCTTCATCCAGACTTAAATATTTCCGACCGCCAGCAGATCTACACGCGGCCGACAAGTCGTTACCGCGCCATCCGACGGAATTTTGACCGGCCTAGATATGATCTACGCCGGCCGGATAGGTCGGGCCATCGCGCCATCCGAACTTTTGAATTTGACCAGCTAGAGGTTATCTATGTCGAGCCGAATAGGTCAGTTTACTATGCCATCTAGACTTTTGAATTTGACCAGTTAGAGGTTATCTATGCCGGGCCGGAGGGCTGGGCTTTTACTACGCCATCCGAACTCACTCACCTCGCTAGAAGTTATCTATGCCTGGGCCGGATAGTGAGCTTACTACGCCATCGACTTTGAATTTGACCAATAGAGGTTATCTACGCCGGTCGGGATAGGTTAGCTTCATCGAGCTTATCCCGACTTTTGAATTTGACCAAATAAAGGTTATCTATGCCGCGCCTGGGATAAAGTCATTTATCGCGCCATCCGCACTTTTTGACTCGACCAGATAGAGAAAAATAAGCTGCCATAGGAGTCAAAAATAATGATATGCTTTTATTGATAATACCTCTCAAATGCATGGCGTTCCACATTCTAGGTACAAAGGTTCCATCCATTTTATCTATAGCGTAGGACCCAGCTTCACCGGCTCGCATCATAACATAAGGTCCTTCCTGGCCATTGAACTCAGCAGTTTGTGGTCTGCAATGTTTTCAAAACTTTATTTAAGACCGTGACGTCGGCCAAACACTGAGGCTTAACCCGTCTGTTATAGGAGTTTGCCAAGCGGCGCTGGTAGGAAGTTATGCGGATTGCAGCGGCTTCCCTTTGCTCATCACTCATGTCTAACTCTTTGATTATTGATTCCGCATTTCGACTCCGTCGGACAAGGCAAGCCACTTGTGGGGATGATTCTTCGCCTGCATCCCGTAGGTGAGTGCAACTGGAGATGCCGCTGGCTTTCGCAATAGTTCAGAAGCCCATAGCACCCCGGGAGTTCTTCTACCCATTTCCCTTTAGCGGAGTCTAACCGCTTTTTCAAGGCAGTCAACAAGGTTTTGTTGGAGGCTTCTGCTTGGCCATTTCTTTGAGGATACCGAGGGGTGGAATATAAATTTTTAATCTTCACTCCGGCAAAGTCCCGACTCTGGCTGTCAAACTCGCAATGTTATCGACACGATTGATCTTGGATGTCAACCCAAGAGACAATGTTTTTCCGCATAAACCGAAAGGTCATCTCTATCTTTGATCGTACTCCAGAAAGCGGGCTTCTATTGATTTACTGAAATAATCGGTGGCGACCAATAATAGTTTCTTTTAAGCCGGTATAGTGGGAAGCGGACCGACTATGTCAATCCCCCATTGAGCGAATGACCATGGGCTAGAGATGGAGACCAAGTCTTGCACCGGTGATTTCAAGATAAGGGACATCCGCTGGCAAGGGTCACTTTCACGTAATCCGCGCCGTCCGACTTCATAGTTGGCCAATAATACTCTCGGGAGTGTGAGCCCTGCTGGCTAGAGTTCTCGCCCGGTGATTCCCGCGATATGCCTTCATGCAATTCCTACCTAATACATACCGGCCTTGTTTAAAGGGTTGCACACGTACAACCCGCGCCTGTGATCGCGCTTTGTACAACGCCCATCTATCATGGGAGCATCTAGCCGACCGAATCCGTAACTTTATGGGTTCTGTCTCCGTCACAGTAGTTCCCCCGCGGCTATGTATAGTCGAACGGAGTCCATTCTGAAAGATGTGGGGATCTCCTTTACCCGGGTTTACTTAGCATGCAAGATAAAGGAGTCCGTCTCGATAGCAGAGGGGTAGAAATACTAAGCTCGTTATCTGCAGTGCAACATGGCGACTGAAGGCATCGGCCCTCTCATTACAGTCCCGGGGGACATGTTCCAATTTCCAGGCCGATAAGGCGTTTAATTTCTATTTGACTAAGGAAGCATACTTCGTCATTTGGGGGTCCCTGGACTCAATTTCCGTATTAACCTGTCTGACAACTAGCTGTGAATCACTCTGGATCGAAAGACTGTTGGCGCCCATAACGAGTGCGAGCTTGAGTCCGGCTATCGTGGCCTCGTATTTTGATTCGTTATTGGTGGCACTGAAACCCAACCCATCGTCGCTCAATCCTTTCCCCTGGCCGGGAGGTTAATTGTAGACCGATGCCGCCCCGATTGTCGTGAGTCCCATCCACTAGGGTCCACTAAATGCTCTGTCCCAAGTAAGGATCGGCCGTGGATTTCATGAGGAAGTCGCCTAAGACTTGCTCTCTTAAGCCTCCTGGGCTTGTACCGATGCCATACTGCTTAATTCCATTGCCCAACGGGCCATCCTTCCGGACATATCAAGTTTATGAATCGTGCCCTGGAGTGGAAGATCAGTTAACACCACAACGGGATGAGCCTGGAAGTATGGGCGTAGCTTCTGGGCGACTGTCCGGAGGGCCAAGGCAGCTCGCTCAAGGTGGGTATATCTGGTCTCTGCGTCGGTCAAGGATTTGCTGACAAAAAACACCGGCCTCAACTTCGAATCCCCACATTCTTTAAACAAGGCGGCACTTACTGCTATATCGTACCGGCTAGGTGTGAGATGTAGGGTGTCACGTCTCCCGGGCTTATAAGAATCTGGGGCCTGTCAGTATTGCTTGGATCGTAATGAATGCCCTATACGACTCCTCATTCCATCTGAATTTGGTTGGCTCCCCTCAAGGTAGTGAAGAAGGGTTTCAGACGGTCCGTGAACCGAGAAATAAAGCGCCCCAGAGCGGCCAACCGGTCGGTCAATTGCTGGATCCCTTTCTTAGAGCTAGGGGCCGGCGATTGCAAGATGGCCTTAAGTTGCACAGGATTAGCCTCTATCCCCTCTGCTAATTATAAAGCTAAGGAATCGGCACGACTCAAGGCACATTTTAAGGGTTCGCCATACCATATTCTTTGAGGGAAGTCGAATGTCATTGAGATGTGCGCCGTGATCCGCGGCTGATTTTACTACATATCGTCAATATGTGACTTTCATTGTGCTGTACAAGTAACGGCCGAAACATTGCCACCAACCTCTTATAGGTGGCCCTTGCATTCTTGGGCCTAGCGCATCACATTGTACAAAGAGAGTCCATAAGGGAGTGATGAAATATGCTTCGCATCCGGCATGGGGATCTAGTGATATCCCCAGAAGGTGTCCAGAGAAGATAGCATACCGTGGCATGTCGAAGCGTCCACAATCTAATCTATGCAGGGCAGAGGGAAGCTGTCTTTTGGACAAGCATCATTGAGGTCCGTGTAATCCACACATACTCTCCATTTGTTCCCCTTCTTCGGAACAACCACTACGTTAGCCAGCCATTCGGGGTATTTAACTCCGCCTCCGATAAATCCATTCTCGTTAAGATTATCAACCCTAGCCTGATGACCAAGGGCGATCTAGGTGAAAGAGTCTCACTTTTTGTCCGACCATGGCAATGGGGCGACGCTTAATCTCAGGTGAGGCATGCGTAGGCTGATTCCTGGCCATATCTCGTGATGAGTCCAAGCCGAATACATCGCATTTAACTGTATCACCCGGGCATAATCGGGTCTTCCTCCTCGAACAGAGGTTACTAACATAGCTAGACACCCCAAACCCAAACCGCTTGACTACCCGTCAACCCGCTGAATACCTTCACGAATGCCTGGGCGACCCGGATTAAGAAAACCCAGCCCCTTTCACCTGGGAGCTCTACCCACTACAAACCCGCATATACCCATCCCAAACAAGGCAATATATCCAATATATCCAATCACATGAGTAATACGTCACAACAATACCATAATACATAATAACTATGAATCCAACTATATACCTCAAATAGTTACAAGAGTTACAATATTTTCACTTATACAATACATATATTAAAATTGTATTATCACATGTATATCATCATCCAAAGCCACAACCCGGCTTCAAATCCTCAATCCCTAGGACGCAGTCATCCCTCCCACGCTCCCCCGCACTGTAAAATAATATCCGATTGCATGAAGAATGCTCGCAGTGGAATCGCCCAAGTGGGCTACTCTCCACCTAAGTGCAATGCAATGTTCAGGGAATAAACATACATTCAAGCAAATGCATGATCCTACTTGAATGTCTACATGACCAACTCAAAACTCGAGTCCTCACCGACTCCATCACACTCGCCTAAGCCTCGTATGAAAAATTATTATTTTGTTTGTTTATGGACAACCCTCCGATGTGGCATCAATCGGGCCGCTCCGCCGATTGATATATTATTTGTTTGTATCACCTCCGATGAATATCAATTGAGCCGCTCCGACGATTAATATTTTTAATTTGGACTACCCTCCGATAATTAATATTTTTAGACAACTCTCCAAACCGTTTTCTCTATATTTATCTCATGCACTCACTCCTATAATCCTAAGGTGTTCCAGTGCATATGAAATGTATGTATGCCAATCCTTATACATTTAATTCACATGTAAATACATAAACATGCATATATTCACAAAACAATCAATTCACACAATCACGCTACGAAATTCTCATTTCATACATCAAAATTTTAGTTCACTTGGGTTAATGATCAAACACGAAGAATTTAATTTAAATCACTCGACCAAATACATATTTTCACAAAAAATATATTTTTAGAATCAAGCTGAATATGAAACCCCGTTACTATTCCGAAAATTACAATTCATCGGCTTCACCCCAGGAACTCAGATTTCACGGCCATTCCTACTTCCAATTTCAATCAAAGCATGATTTATTTAATATTTCCAAACTTAGAAAACCCATCACCGTGGTAGTCACCACGCACTAATGGTTATTCAGTGGCTCAGATCAATTCATCCTGCTCAGGGACCGATCGTGACGGCCTCTCACGGCCTCTCACACGACTCAAACATCTCGTAGAAAGTACTTAAAGAAGAATAAAACTCAAGTAGGGAGAAACCCTACCTCTGAGTTTGTCAAAACTCACAAATCCTACCCACGTGAAGCCCCCCCCCTCTCCCGCGTAGTACAGCTTCTCCTTCGTCCCATCGCCGACCTGGCCGAATCGGCCAGATTTCTAGAGATAAGGAGACCTCTCTCTCTACCACAACCTCCATTTCGGCTATTGCATCTCCCCATCTTCTCCCCCACGTTTTGCTTTATTTCAATTTGAGGAGAAGAGCACTATTCAATCTTTTGTCTTCTAGTGACTTAAACTTTTCTAAAATGATCTTTTATAACCTCTTTCCCGCGACATTCAAGATTATTTCGCAAATTCATTTTCGATCATTTCATTCTCATACCACTCATGGCACATGAAGATGTTTTATATGTGACTTCGTCAGAATCGAAATCGCTTTTACTCCAAGACCGAAATGCGATGCCTCAAAAAATGTGTAAATTTCGACTGTATCGGAATTCGACGAAATTTTACGTGCTAGCTAAATTTCACGAGACGATTCCAACAGTGAAATCCGTTTCATCATCCGAGATCTAGAGAATAAATTATGGATTTTTAACCGAAATTACTATTTCGTAACCGAAATTATTATTTCGTAACCGAAATTATGATTTTGCCATTTTCCCAGAAATTGGAATTTCTCGGGTCTTACAATAGATGCATCTGTCCGATCCGTCAAGGGGTGTAGTTTCTAAGGGATCAACTCGCGCGGGCTCTGGGCCCCCTAAGGCGAATCGGGCAGACGACCGTGGATTGTTACGTTGAGGTTTGGCCCTCGCGGTGGTTCACTAGAGCATTCTCTGTCAAGGCCTACATCGAGTTGATAGCATTGTCGTGCGGCTAACTGACTTCCCTGAAGGTCGACTTGCCTGGACGCAGTCAGGTAGTTGATTGTTTGGTTGTACGTGGATGGTACTGCTTTCATGGCATGTAAATAGTTCGACCCAAGATGGCATCAGATGGGCCCCAAATCTTCTACCACCGAGAACAAGACTTGTCAATTACTGACACGCCCGATCGGAAAGGCAATGTTCCAACTATCAATGTGGTAGCCCCAAACCCTGACAAACCCTACTAGCGGAACTCGAGACGATCGAAATATGACTCTATTCGCTGGGCGGTCGGGAGGTGTAATAACCTACGCACCACTCCGGATCGATGAGGACCCTATGTACATCAAAATTGTTAATACCAACAGTAAGTACAAGTGCATCGTAATGAGGTAATAACCCGAGTAAGGTTTATAGGGGGAAAGGATATAAGGTCGTCAACCTACCGGGAACCGTTGTGATGATTTCGAGCTCGACCTGCATTCACCTTGGCACCGACCGAGGCCGCACCTGAGCATTTTTCCTCCGCTGGATCGATGATCAAGCATCGACCTAGCCCCCTAGTATAAAAGTTGATGGCTTACCTGGGGCCCCGAGGCGTGCTCGCATCAACAATGACCGTGCTCACTGTGGGGGCTACCGCACCCCGTTGATCGCCTCAGAATACCTTCCCGAGGTGTTCGCCCGAATCGCTTCCATTAGCACCTCAAGCTTTGGGCAATGGTTGGCTTCAGGGTCATGGTCTCTATGATAGTCGCACGTTAGGGATCTATTGTGTCGGTCCCGGCCCGCCTCATAGGCGAGGGGGCCACTGAAATCTGGGAGGTCCCGAACGAGGGAGAGCCACTAGAGATGTTGAGAGGAGTGAATTGGGGAGGGCTCCTTGAGCTTTTCAGACTGCCTGTCAGGGCGCTTATGACCCTTGTTCTAGATGCCTGTCTGACGAGCCTGGCGATCGACTCACACTGGTGGTTATCATTACAAGCCATGGTACCGAATGTTGTCTTCTAGTGTGAGAACTTATCTCGTCGCCTACTAATTCTTCCATGGTTGCGGGTGGATCTAGGGACAAAGACTGGAAGAACGGGGTGGTTATTCAAAGCTTCTAAGTTTTTGTAGATCCATACCAAATATCAATCTATCGACAAGCCTTGTCCAACCTGCAGGAAATCTCGGATGAACTCGTCTTCTCGTTTAAGGATAGAAAGAGAGCTGATATTCCCTTTCTGCCTAACTGAGCACAGATACTGGGAGACGAACACGACCCACAACTCGCCGAACGAGTTTATCGACCCTCTAGTTGCCAGGAACCGCCAAAGCCGGCCTTGGCCGACCGGAACACTTACACGTAAGTCTATCATCCCTGCCGCATGATCATCGCTATTGAAGTGCAACACATGATCATACGGATTGGAGAAGCCGTCGTACATAGCAATGGCGGAATAGCGAATCCGCGAGGAGGTTCATAGTATAAAATATGTTGGTCCAAAGGAGGACAAGATGTCGTAGGTCCCTGCATTGTGGGGATAAAGGGCCGTATGACTGGGACTTGCATGTTCCAGATACAAATGGAGGCGTCCTAACAGGCAATATGTTCAGATCACCGAATCCAATCCGTTATCTCAGATTTGATACACATCACTCGGTTGACCGGACTGACCGGCGGAGGTCTCGACCCGGATCGATTGATCGGCGCGACGAGATCGAGCTGAGATCCGGCAGAGGCCTCTCGTCATTACCGATGACGGTAGGAGGCTTCCCCTATTCGCCCGGCCAGGGGTCATTCAGGCGACACTCAGTTCCCAGTCACAGACTCTGCTGATTCAGAAGGCCGCTTTCCCACGCAAACTCGCTCGTAATTCATCCATCTGTTGGGCATGCTCCTCCTACTTCGCCTCCATCTCCTGGCGCCAACGGAGGAACTGGTTCTCAACGGGTGGGTTTACTGAGTTGCCGGACATGGCGGTAAGTTCCAACGGTCCGGTGGGATGTTCGAGAATGGCTAAGGCTTCGGAGATTGGGAGATCACTTGGGAGCTGGTGTACCCAAGCTCTCACGTATTGTCTTTGAGATTTCTTGCTCGGCGTTTCCTACGCATCGCGCGCCAATTATAGCCTCCTCGACCTCTCGTGAGTCAAGGATCGTCGGAGACCACCCGCCTGGCTAACCCGCAAACAAATAAGAAGGCGATGGTGGTGTTTCGTCGCCCCTCCGATGGCAAAGTTAGTCCTTTTCTAGAAGACTTAGAGCTTAAAGCAACAATTATCTCGATTAAGAATCTCGTACTTCATTTGTTGTGATTTGCTTCTCTTTTATGGAGGGAGAAAGAGGATCCATCTTTACTGGAAAGTGGACGATTTCTTCCCATAAAGATAGGGAAAGGTGGCTTTTATTTCAGGAAGGATGACTCGTTCTTCCTTTTACGTAACTGCCTTCCCAATGTGGCACGCTAGAGTGCTCATTCTATTGGAAGCGTAGGGGGTTGGTTCATGGGAGAACTTACACTTATATCATGAAGAGCGCTGGCGCTCACTACGAGTCGCGAAAGGTGAGCTGGCACCGGGTAAAAAGGCATTTGGGATAAGAGGCGCTAGGGCACCTGAGCGGAGGATTGATCGGGCGTTCCTGGGCCGGTTGGCTTTTGGGCCTAGTCCTTTTGGGGTACCCAGGCGAAGGATCGACCCATGCTCAGCCTAAGCAGGCTAGCTCATTCCCATCTGGGCTCTTGGCTCGCTCTACCGCTGGGAGAACTGAGCCTGGGCCCATGGTACCCATAGGTACTACATGGTACTACCATGTGGGATTAATCCCAACTTGAGCTCCCATCTCCCATTAATAACAAATATTTCTTGTTTCATTTGATCTAGTTAATGTCAAATTTGTCTAGGCCTTGCTCATCTTCAACTTGTAGTGAAGTTGAAGTAAAGTGCCACCACCAAATTGATTCAAAACCGAGGATGGTCAGAAATGGTTCCAACTTCTTGGATAAGAAGTTCTTGGTGCCTATTATGGCCTATAATGGCCTATATGGCAAAATCAAACATAGGTAACTAATATAGGATGTCTTTCAATTGCTCATTTCCACTTTGCTTTCTTTTTTCCAAAGACTGCATACTACGGTTTTTTATATGGGTAGAAGATGTTGGGAAACTCAATGTCAGTGAGTGGGAAAAATTGAAAAGGAAGTTGTTAGAGAAAGAGAGAGTTATTGCTCAGTTGGAAGTAGAGAAGAAAATCTTGAAAGAAAAAAATTAAGAAGTTGAAAATGAAAAGAGACGTCATGCAAGACATGGGAACGAAGTCGCGCTACCAAGGCAGCAGCGTGGCATGCAAGAGGGGAGAAGTATGTTGTAATTGCATTTGTTATGTCAAGGACTTATTTTTGTCATTGTTGTACGGTTAGAAATTAGGTAATTGTTAGTGGTATTACAATACTAAGTTGACCATGCGGATTATAGTTAAGGATATCTTTATTAACTTTACTTCACTTGATAATGTAATGACAATTCATAATTTCGCTTTTACTTAATGTGATGACAATTCATAATATTGTTTCAAGTATATTTCTTCTTAATCACTAATTTTTTATTTGATTCCTTCATTTTTAATAAGTTAGGCAAATGGTATGAATAAGTTAGGTCACATGTGGATGCTATCTGGTACTACTTTAATGAAAAATGAGCATTTTTGGAAAACGGTTAGGTCACATAGTCACATATTGCATTGGTGCTACAAACATTTTCTATAATGCTTATAGTTGTAATGAGGCAAAGAGATTGGTTGGTACACATATTTAGAAATAGTGGTGGTATTACCTTAATATACTGTGTGGGTATTACTCTAACATACTGGGGTACTACTGTATCATATTGGGGATACTACCCGATACAATCATAACTTATTTGAAAATACCATAATTATAGTACCCATACCAAACATCTACTATACGCTTATAGTTGTAATGAGGTAGAAGATTGGTTAGTTAGCTACATATTTAGAAATAATGGTAGTATTACCATAACATATTGGAGGTACTACCATAATATATTGGGGGTACTACAAGAACATACTAGGGGTACTACCTAGTACAATCATAACTTATTTGAAAATACCATAACTATAGTAGGCCTACCAAACATCTACTATACATTTATAATTATAATGAGGTAGAAGATTGGTTAGTTAGCTAAATGTTTAGAAATAGTAGTGGTATTACCAGAACATACTGGGGGTACTACCTGGTACAATCATAACTTATTTGAAAAAACCATAATTATAGTACCTCTACCAAACATCTACTATAGGTTTATAGTTGTAATGAGGTAGAAGATTGGTTAGTTAGCTACATATTTAGAAATAGTGGTGGAATTACCAGAACATACTAGGGGTACTACCAGAACATATCGGGGGTACTACCTGGTACAACCATAACTTATTTGAAAATATCATAATTATAAGACCCTTACCAAACACTACTATAGGGTTTATGGTTGTAATGAGGTAGAAGATTGGTTAGTTAGCTACACATTTAGAAATAGTTATGGTGTTACTGTAACACACTGGGGTACCTACTGTTCAACCATAACTTATTTGAAAATTCCATAATTATAGTACCCCCACAAAACATGTACTATACATTTATAATTGTAATGAGGCAAAAGATTGGTTAGTTAGTTACATATTTAGAAATAGTGGTAATATTACCATAACATACTAGGAGTACTACCTGGTACAATCATAATGAACTGTCGAACATAATTTTCATATATGCTATTTAGAAATATACACTTCAAGTCAAAACTATGTCATAGTATGTACATGTTGGAGATCCGCCCAATATCTGATTCTATAAAATATCTACCCAATTACATCAAATAACACTATTAAACATATACAATTGAAGTTTGAACGTCACATAATGTCTGTATATCAACAATTTGAACTTAACAACATCTATTTGCAAGCCTTCGAAATTCGCTTCCATTATATATTGTCTTTATTCATGATCAAGGTGCAAACGATATCCCATGATATTTCACAGCCTCAAATGAAAAGTTGTGTCTAAATGAAAGAAAAAGGCATTAACCTAACAACCAACAACCAACAATTATTTCATGAATATGTACTAAGTAATTTTTGACGATAACTTGAACTAGTATGGGTAAAACATGCCACATCAATGGCATGTGTTAAAACCTTCCAATACTCCATGAATTTTATGATAAATACTCCAAAATCATATCTATAAACAAAAGGTTTAATGTGTTTTTAGATTAAATAAGAGGAAATTTTGTAGTGATGGGTGAGAGGTAGATATTTTACCCATTATTTTGTTTGGGTACATCAGGGCTTAACGGATCAAAATTCGAGAGTGTACCCGTATTAAATTTCAGCCCTTGTTGTACAAACGCTATAGAGAAATTGTTAGTTCTAGTGAACTGGTATGTTGTTTCGACTTGGCCAAGTGATGGTGATGATAATAATTTCAACACGTTAGGACTCAATGTTTATGATGTGGAGCTCAATGTTTGTCATCACATACCGATAGATATAACTACAACGTTATTCAAATCATCATTAGTATACCAATTATAACCAATAATATATATACTGAAAATAACACATGGTAGGATGATTGGTATACCTTATCACACTTTTGTAGATCAATTCCAATATATTCTGAGTCCATAAAGATTTTGGTCTTATCCTTTATTTCACTCCTTGTAGCCTTTGTATCTAATTTGGCCAGAGCAAACTATAATAAGAGGTTAAGAAGTGAAGACGATTATTGCATGAGCCTTGAACTTATCCAAGACAATGAATATAGTCAACTAAGCATTATTATACTATAAAATGTGGATCGAAATAATGTGTCGTGTGGTTAATCCCTCGATCTTCATTTAGAAAACGGCATATCATGCCAATTACCTATGGTGTCAATCCATACACATGCCAATTAAAAAAAAACTTAGTTTTCTGAAATACATATATTTATAACAAAGTCACATTACCACACTATTGACCCACCATTTTCCGTTAAAATTTTCATCTCCCCGTGTTATGTGGAACCCAAACATAGAGACTAGTATCTCATTGTTAGATAAAATAAAAAAAATTGTTCATGAGAAAACCGAAATAAGTTTAAAAAGAATAACAACATACAATCTATGACCTAAAATACCTCTCGCCATTTACATCAAGTGCGTAATCAGCTACTAATCTTTGTGGCTTTGTAATTCTCTTGAATTGCTTAGCGCATCCTTCAACAAATGACTCCACTTTGTATTTGTAAGTCCTTTTGACAAAGCCTTTTTTCATTTTCCATCATCTTCACCTCGATTTTTTTTTAGAGGAAGTCATGTTAGCAACATGTGTTGATGTGGATGCCAACACAACGACATCCCCTACCATAAGGATGTGGTGAACCCTATCTCACACTATTATCCACATTCACCCCTTGATATGGTGATGTAGGGAGTCATTAGAGGCCAAGTGTTACCGTATCCTTTGCTCTTTTTCCTCCGATTGATTTGTTTATACTAGGTTTCTATATGTCATAATGTCTCAATAAAATGCAAGTTTTGCTTTAGCTACCTTGACAATCTCTTTAGCATTCAACCACATTCTCTTTAAAATGGCCTAATGGAAAATATGAGTGTGGTCATTAGATACTTAACTTACACTTCATGATTATAACAAAGTCATGGTTAGAAAAGCTTATCTCACTCGTCATTTCACTGCCTTTGATTTCATTAGAATCTGAATCACCTTTTTCATCCTCTTCTACATGACCTTCTTAACATGGTACTACCCTCCTTAACTGTCAATAATCACATCAACAGACAAATAATATATGAATAATCAAAAATATAAAAAGAAAAACTTGCATATTCATATCAAATATCATCCTAACCTCAACCAATCCATAATAACCAAAAATATTTTATTTCAACTGCTAATCATTGTTTTACTATTTGGTCGTGCCAAACAGAGTACCATGGTACCCGTGCTTCAACATTTACAGCAGGTAGGCACGCTCGTCAATGAGAAGTGATAAGGAGTATGATGTGATGCCCCAAACTAGGTGTCCGCCACAACCCGTCAACCCGCGAAAATCTATACGTCTCGTATCTCGAGACTCATACCTGAGTAAAAATGGCCTCTTGGGCCCATAAACCAATACTCATCCAAATACATTCAATCAATTATATTACATGGTTCAAGAGTTAATAAATTACTCTTCATACAAACATATATTAAAAGTTTAAAACATTCTAATATATGTCATACATCATAAAACCATCAAAGTCACATTCTACTTTCTTCAAAATTCCAAGATCTAAGATGAGTCGTCTCTCGTACGTCCCGCATTCCGAAATAATATAATTCCTCGACGGCATGAAGCACGCCCGCAGGTAGAATCACCCTAAATGGGTTACTCCCCACCTAAGTGCATATGCAATGACCCAATGTAAACACACACTCATATAACACATGCAAATATATCATCATGCATATATTTACATAATTTAAAGCACATAAAACATGTTATGCACATTCGCCATCAATTTCACCAAAAATTAGCTCACATGGGCTAATTAACAACTACGAGCAATTCAATTTGAATTACTCAACCAAACACATTATTTCACAAAAATATTTCATGAACACTATTCACTGAACAAAGGAAACCTCTGTTACTGCTCTCACTACACTCTCTCAACCTTGCCCACTTGGTGAACCCGAAATCCATGGCAATTTCCGGCCTCATGCACATCACAACACGATTTAATGCATAAATCACAACATAGACAGCCCAAACAATCCATTCCCTGCCACCTGACCGTCCATGAGCTCCAAAATTTCAACACCCGGTCCCAAGTTTCGGGACCGATCAAACAAATGCTCAAGGCTTCCAAACCAACCAAACATCACAAAATACTTAAACAAAGTGTAACTCAAGTAGGATAAAACCCCTACCTCACGGATTTTGTCGAAACTCCTCAAAACCGGAGCCCACGTGTAGGCCTCATCGCATAGAATAACTTTCCTTCTTGTCCCAAAGTGATCCGACGGTCCGATTTCCCGGGATTTTAGAGAGAAGGAACTCTCTCTCTCACTAAAATGTCAAAACCTCACTCTCTGCATCCCCTTTTTTTTCTCCCACGTTTTCTCTTGGCTTTTTGAAGGAAGAGGATGACACTATTTGGATTTTTGCCCTATCTCACTTAAGAATTCCAATAATGACAATCATGTCCCCAAGCTTGGATTTTTTACATTTGGTACTATCTCGACCGGCCCATTTCCACTTTCCCCACTACGCAACATGTGTCACACGAAGCATGTTATGTGACTTTTGTCACATCACATGTCTTTTTCCCCAAGACCCGATACCGATGCCTGGAACGTGCAAATTCGACCGCCTCTAATTCGACAAAATTCGACGTGTTAGCTAGATTTCACGAGACGATTCCAACGGTGAAGTCCGTTTCGTCATCTGAGATCTAGAAAATTTTTGGATTTTTACCGAAATTAATATTTTGCCCTTTTTCCATAAATTAGAATTTTCTCAGTGCCTTACACGCATTTAACCTATTGATAATTTGGGAACTCTAGCGTGATAATGTATGAATGATATAAGGAATCAACTTCCAATTGTACCTGCAAAAATAACAGACATCCCCGTACATATATATCGTTTGTTGCTTTGAATTGCTATATGACATATTCCAGATAGTCAAGCATGAGTTTTCCCCAATTTCTTGGGACCGAGACATCAATGTCTCATATGAAATCTCACAAGTTATGCATTCCCTTTGATTTACTATTAGGTGCCAAAATAGTGGCACACGTGAATATGAGGAAAATTTTTGTAACTTCTTCACCAACAAGTAATGAATCCAACTAGGATTCCAAATATCGTATGTTATATATCTAGCCCTTCGAGACCTGCCTTCAATGAACGGGGCACATTGAGACTACGACATGGGATTCCCATGATAGCCTTGATATCCGCTAATGTAACGTCTACAACAACTGATCTTGTCATTCTAATACGATGGTATGGAACATCATATGCAGAGATTAACCATTGGCATAACTCATATCTAATCTCCTTGGTTGCAAACTATAGCAACCACCACAACCCATGGCTTCAATAATTGCTACCTTAGCAACTGGCAAGCGTCTCACAACCGCCAAGAACTTCGTACCCGAACACCTAGATTTGGGTAGAGCTGCCTACATTAAAATCGCAATAAGGGTCAATATGATATGGTAAATCAATAATATGAATACAATAGTAATGTAAAATTTAGTCACCTTTATTCGATCTTCTAGGACATGTTGCTTTCTTTTATTTGCTATCTTCACTTCAACATGCACATAGAATAACAATAATCACTATTTAATAAGTTATGGTAGATGCACATAGCTAACCATGTAGTACTAGGTAGTACCTCCAATATGTTCTAGTAGTACCCCTAGTATGTTCTAGTAATACCACCACTATTTCTAAATATGTAGCTAACCAACCAATTTCCTGCATAATTACAACTATAAACGTATAGTAGATGTTTGGTATAATTATGGTATTTTCAAATAAGATATGATTGTATTAGGTAGTACCCCTAGTATGTTCTAGTAATACCACAACTATTTCTAAATATGTATTAACCAACTAATCTCCTACCCCATTACAACTATAAACGTATAGTAGATGTTTGGTAAGGGTGCTATAATTATGACATTTTCAAATAAATTATGGTTGTACCAGGTAGTACGCCCAGTATATGCTAGTAATACCCTCAGTATATTCTGGTAGTACCCCTAGTATGTTTTGATCATACCACCACTATTTTTAAATATGTAACTAACCAACCAATTTCGCCTCATCACAAATGAAAACGATAGTAGATGTTTTGTACGGGTACTATAATTATGGTAATTTCTAATAAATTATGGTTGTACCTGATAGTACCCCCAGTATTTCTGATAGTACCCTCAATATGTTATGGTAGTACTATCACTATTTTTAAATATGTAGCTAATTAACCAATCTTCTACCTCATTACAACTATAAACGTATAGTAGATGTTTGATATGGATACTATAATTATGGTATTTTGAAATAAAGTATGCTTGTACCAGGTAGTACCCCCAGTATGTCCCGGTAGTACCCAGAAATGTGTTGACAATATTACAATATGCCAAATAACATAATCATCTAATTAAGATTACAACATAAATAAATGTCCTCAAAGTTATCCAAATATTAGAAATGAAAACATAAATGTTGTGACAACACTATAATATGCCAGATAACAAAGTCATCTAATTAAAATTAATAAAGATAAGCAATCGTCTCAAAGAGAATTGAGATATGCAAAGCAAACATTAATTAGGTAAGATGATTTGCATGTTTTTCATTTACGCCGAATCATAGCTATAACGCGGAACAATACATGATGCGTTTTTATCCCGAAATCAAACTTATATGCTTTTTCCTTGGTCTTCCGTATACATGGAACATGGGGGATTTGGAGAGAAGTATTCATTCCCTATGACATCTCAAACAACACCATTGACATTGACTTTTGGCATGTTGTGAGTCTCTATACCTCGAAAAAAGCCCGAGTATATCAAATGTTGGGTTGGAAACTTGAATTGATCATCAACAAAATCAACCACATTTTGTCCATTAAATCCTATCACTACAAATGCATGCTCGCAAGGTATGCCCGACATTGCCCAGGCCCGACAAGTGCAATTGTGCTCCTTGATGTCAACATTGAAGATTTAAGTACCAATAAATATGCCAAAGATAGACTCATTGAATGGGTTGATTGTGTAAACCTCGCCTTTAGCAATATTAATTTTCATTTTCTTATCTATTTTCAGCCCTATAGAACCCTTCCATTTATTGGATTCAGATTTATGCTTAACAAGCATAACACCCAATTTAGTCATGTGCTCGATTAAGAAGCTGAATAAAGAGTGATGTCGTTCATCTCTTAACCAGGCATTAAACAACTCTGCAAGGTTTTTTGACATTTTGTCCCATCGTTTCTTCGAGAATTTTGACATGGCCTAGTGCTGAGGTTCATTTTACTCAATCCAAGTTGCTAACAAATCATTATACATACGTAATTCATTCAAGTGAGCATTGTAATCAATCTTCAATCAAGCATAGGTACTTTTATCAAGCCATTGCAATGCATTTTCCTTCCCCTTATTAACCCTTGTGTTATATTTATTAAAAAAGCTATTGAACTTCTCCTTCAAGTGACGATAACAATGGGTCGGGAAGGTGGGCATGGTTCTTCCTCTAAAAGTTTTAGTACACCACGCTAGTAAGACCTTGTTTATCCGATAAAATAACCACATCCTTATCCCTAATGAGATTCTTTAAGTTTTGTAAGAACCAATTCCAATCCTCATAATTCTCGGAGCTCATCACACCATACGCTATCAGGAACATGTTGTCATTGGCATCATAAGATGTTGCTAAAAAAATGGCACCACCATATGACCCACTCATGTGGGATGAGTCAATAGCAATGACTGGCCGACATCCGCTCAAAAACCCTATAATAGGCACTTCATGGGCAATAAAGAGTTGTTGAAAATGACCATCACTAGAGTGTGTCAACTCTACAACAAATCTTGAATTACCTTTTTTTATTCGCTCACACATCCAAGGCAACAATTTATAGAAATTCATACATCTAGCTTACTCATATATTCTCTTAGCCTTCTCCTTAATATGTCAGTTTAATAAACATCCCATTTTCGTAATTAACTCTTTACAAATTTTTCGTGGCATGTATTCGTGTACATCGAACACATCATCAATAATCTTCGAGGCTCTACATCTAACTAATAGTTTAGAAGAACTAGATCATCAATAGTATGCCTATGCTCATTTACGAAAGTGTGCACTTGTATAAGATGTGAAGCACCCATAACATGACAAGTTATCTTCCAAGGGCAATCTTTTACCATGCATATAATAGTAAAGTGTTTAAAGCAAAGACTTTGTAATAGTAACAAATTTTCACCGGGATATAGACATCAAGTACAAAACATCACGAAATGAATCCTCATTCGGGGAACGTTGGCCACTTCGCCATACTCATTTCAACGCTCAATTATGTTGAACCACTTCCGCCCCATGAGACTCAACAAATTGTAGCATTTGCTTATACGTCCATAGACAAACTCATATTCAACACTACATTTCTTCCGGACGTGTCCGCACTCAAGAACGATAGTATCGAGGATCACTATTAACACCATGATATGCCCAATTAATGAGTCCATAGTTTTAACAAATTTATATGAATTTGTATTATAATCACATGTTCAACTAAACTTAACATAACTGGAGGTAGTAGATGACCTCAACAGAGACATAGGTATTTGAACCTCACACACACAACAATAATTGTCATTGAATTTGTAAAACATTTTCCTCATTTCGCATCGCCTTTATAATAGTACCAAAGATTGATGGATCAAATTTACATGTGTAGCGCTACTTTCAATGCGCTTGATTCAACCTTCAACCTATTCACAATTATTGTTCAAATTTGACATATGGAATATGCACGCTCATGATTTATGTGATGGCTCACACCGTAGACTTAATCACCCATTAGACTTCACCATTTTCCCACCGTAGCATACATAAACAAACATCTCGTTCTCCATCTTCATATAATCTATAGATTTAGTTTCACACAATTTCAATGACATAATTCATTAGTTACACATTTAACACAATCATTTATGTGTGTTATGGTAGTACCAATAATCTATTATGGTTGTCTAAATGCAACAAAGAATACAACTAGAGTGGTTCTAACAAAGTTTTATTATGGTAGTATCGAGTAGTACACCTAGTTTATTATAGTAGTATACCCAATACAAAATGGTAGTACCTTTAGTATGTTATGCTAAAAACACTTATCTGACTAATGCATACAAATTGTTTCACTGATTAGGTACAACCAAAAATTGGAATACGATGCTAGTAAACTATCTAATTCATTCCAATTAAATGACTCTAATCTTAATAGAATAAAAACTTAGATACAAATATAGTGTTTTAAGGAACTATAGGTAATGGTAGTAACAAATTGACTTCAAGGAAGTTAACTCACTAACTGCTTTGACCAATGTTTTATTATGGTTGTACCCCAAATACCTTATGGTGGTACCCATAGTATATTATGATAGTCACGATAGTACCACCAGGATGTAATGGATCCAAATAATATTTGGGACCACATTGGGGGGTACCCTATGCTTTTATGGCCTACCTTCATCCCCTAAAGGTAATACCTAAACCACGTGGTACGATTCGTGCCCAGGCTAAAAGATTGATTATTTTAGGAAGGACTCACAACTTGCCATCATATTTATCCATTTCATCAAAACATGGTTGATTACTGATAAAGGTAACACCTTTATTTACAAAAACCAAGAAAGAATAGTTGAAAATGTCAAAACAAAGGTATATTTACAAAAACAAAGAGTTGTATTTACAAAAACCGAAAATGCCGAAAATGCCAAAAGTTGAATGTGCAAATACTTGTACTTACCATACTTCCTTGCTTTGAGAGAGGGGAAATATCGGAAAACAGTAGAAAATGTGAAAAAATATCTTCTTTCTCCTTCGTTTTCGTTGAGTTGAGAGGTGAAAGATGTGAAAATGGAAAAAAAAATGTTTTTACAGTGTGAGGGGAATAATGAGTTGTCAAAAGTTAGAGGAGAGTAGACAATAAAATTATTTTACCATAGGGTACCTGGGCATAAGGGTAGTTTGGGTAGCTTTTTTGCAATCATCACTTTTGTTTCCAAATAACAATTACTTTTGAGCAGAATGTAGTGAGAAATGCAATTTCAGTTCTCCATTCCGATTTTTGTAATATTTTCCTATTAATATGGACAAACACACTTTTCCCTAAAAAAAAAAATTATACCGTTAAATCTCAAGACATTTTAAGCCATACCACATACAGCGCTTAATCATCGCATGGCGAACTACAAACAGAAAGTTTTTACCAATGTCGTAACTACATTCTAAATTGCTCAAACTCAAACCATCGATTAAACTAAAATATATCCAAACCATTTCACTTATATATTCGACTTGCTACAAAACATCTCTACGAACCAATATCCTGCTATCATTTATACCCATGGGGAAACAACTTTTAATATAGACGTCCCTCTTAAAAATTAAAATAAAGCTTTTATGTTTATTTGGATAATTTTACCAAAACAACTTCTCGGTTAAAAAGCATTTTATTTAAAAAATTATTAAACCAACAAATTTTATTCTTTGGAAGCCCTCCCTTGGCTGGTAAGGAACTCTAGTTTGATTTATTGGATTATTTTTTTAGAGGTGATAAACTCCTTTATAAAAGTTTGGATAGTGAAGCTCCGTAGCCTAACGGATTAATCGTTAACCCAAAGGCTATTGAGCCTTCACAATCTTGTTTCTCTTTTTTGTCTTGATCCATAATTATGGTCTTAGATTCTTAATTTATAAAGGTTTAGAGGTTATTATGTGGTGCTACGTGATTTGGCCTGTGCTAAACTTTTCATGGTTCATCATTGTCCCGACAATCGGGTTCATTGGTCCCACTTGTCAAGCGACACCCTTTTCGACTGTCAAGTTATTTTGGTCTACCTTCCAATGGGTGTCCCTTGGATGCACGTCGTGTCAGGTGGCTGGGTGATGCATAATAAGAATAATAACTTCGAAGTTATGCTCTGATATCATATTAATGTAACTTGATTACAAAGACAATAAAAATCAAAAGAAAAGAAATAACAAATAAATGTAACGTAAGCTTTCGAGCTTTTCAATCATATCGTGCCTACTAAAAATAATAACATAAGACGTTATGAAGACTAATTAAAAATCCTAACGATACAAATCCAAAAATCCTAATGATAAACTAAAGATTTCAACTGATAAATCCAAAATATAATTAAATAAATAACTAATAAGAATAAAATTCACTGACGGATTGCGGCTTTCATTTCGCTTAGTTCTCGTGATACGTACCTTTACCACAATCCCATCACCGCGATGGGATGCTTAAGAATGCCGCTTGTCGATTAACAGCGCTTATCCATCGAGCTTTAAATGCATTGTTTTTCGAGGTTTCGAGTCATCATTATCCCTAGGTCGTAGCATCCCATTTCCTTGTTTTCGTGAAAGACCAATGTTTGATTACAGGAGTTAAAACAGAGTTTTCGATCGAAATACCTTATTTGAAAAAAAAAATTATAAAATTACAGAATCAAAATTAACGCCAGCATCAGAATGTCGTTACGGGACAAATAATAATTATTAAATTATCAAACGCCGACGTCTACGACGTAAAGAACAATCGTAATTAAAATTACATCGTCTACGATACGCGAATGCACTCGTAATAATTCTCAAACGTAAGAGAAATAGGAGGAAGAAGATCGGCAAATACACTAAACGCCATTGGCTCCAAGACAAAGAATCAATCAAATTCAACCAGCTCGACATTACGATTAACCAAGCGAAAAACGCTATCGCACACGACATTTTTCAAACACACATTAAAGATTGGGCTGCTAAAACTAAATTCAAGTATTTTTTTTCCTATAAATACTATTTCGATCTAAAACTCGTTAAAACGCTGACTTTATTTTCATTATCTTTTTAACTTTTATTTTTTCAGGTCAGCTCCCGGCATGGGAGCTTACACCGCCTCCGTTGTCGGGTCCTTCTTGGGGCCCAAGCTTTACGCGGGTCGACATTACAGACTAGTGAACAGACTTTTTTGGTTGGGCCTATCGCAATAAATTCATTTTTGAAAAAAATATATAAAGAAACGTACTTGTGAAGATTAAAAAAGTATTAATTTTGTAGCTATATTTTCATTTAAATAATAAAAATCCCACTTTTGATAGAAGTTGCATAGAGCTACTATTGTCTTTTAATAATTATAATTTCAACATTTGCTCTCCTAAGCTAAAAACCAAAAAATGTCCTCTCAATTGTGACTATTAAGATTCTTATTTTAACTTCAATTTCAATGAACAAGAAGTTAAGGTTTAGGTTTTTATTTTATTTTGCTTTTCGATTTTTATGGTGTTCCTAAAAATATTTCTTAATTGTCACCAGAATAAAGTTTTTTATTTTGAATTCAGAATAAAGTTTAATTTAAAAAAGCAAACATTAAATAACAATAATTTTTCACATCTCTTATAAAATCCTATAATATGTATGGAGTCGCATGCGCCTGTGGTCACCCCTCCTATATTCAATGCCGACGAATAAAACACACATTCTCGCAAGGCCTTTGGCGAGACACAGGTCAAACGAATAAACACCCTCTTCTATAATGTGAAAATGAACTGACCATACCAGCATCGTAGATCGACTTCGAGCATGATTTAGCGACGATTCGATCCAATCACGGAGATTGTTTGCTTTGTACCCGCGACTCTCACGGCTTTAAAATATATCTACTAAATTAAAAGGAGCTCATACTTATATATAATGTTAAGAATTTTATTTCTTATTCGATGTGAAATGTGATGTTTATGTCCTTGACTTTATTTTATGACTTGACTAATGATAATAAGTCACTCTCAACTGTATAAATATCATTTGTTTTAAGCTTATTGAATTTTCATGACCTTTAAACACATCTATATCATAAAAAAATTCTCATACATAAACAATGACATAAAATTAATATAATACTATTTATAATAATAAATTTCATGATAAAATACTTATTGTCCATTTTATACTTAATGAGTTATCATGACTTAAAAACATGTTGCAAATTGAGAAAAAAAAAAGGTAATACATACGCAATACCGTGATTTTTTTTTTTCTCATCCACTAGATATAACATTGTATATTAATGGAATGGAATGGGATACGTCTAATCCCATCCCACGTGCGTTGTAAATGACCAATTCAAATGACTTTGGGAACTGGTACCAATCTACAGCCCACGACTCTTCTACATACATCATGATATGACTTAGTTGTATAAAGATCACACTATCCCTCACACGCATACCCCAAATGACCTAGCCTCGCTTGCCGAACAGATCTGATCACCTCAAAGTTGTAGAATTAGTTATATGTGATCGTGAGAGATACACATGATCATACTTCGTTACTTCGATCCTCATACGCACTACTACCACAACGAGCATCATTTCTTGAGGATCGCAACCAATTAATGGCCATACATGACACTCATAAAGTTAGTGATAAATTGGATGCGCTTGTAATCACAAAGACAATAAATTATTTTGTGAGTAATTAGAGAGAAATATAAATTTTTTGGGAAGTTTATTACTTTTCCATTGGCGTCGTATGTGGGATTCCCATAACGGTATTGGGATCAAGGTGATGGGTTACAATCTTCTAACGTCATGACACATGACACCACGTTCAGAAGGTGAGAGAGGGGGCCTTTTAACTCCCTTGACATTTTTTGATTGTTGTTGGAGACTCCTCCTGATCCTTTTCATTCCAAAAAATATAAAATAAAATAAAATATAATCAAAAGTCCTCAAAATTTTACATATTTTAAATTTTTATAATCCTTATATAATAGATAAAAACAAATAAAATGATTTTGAATAAAAGTATAAAATCAATTTATTAAGTTTAAATATATTTTTAATTTTTCTTCAATTTTTTTCTTCCACTTTTCTTATCTCTTTTCCTTCATTAAGATTATGCAGATTCCAAACTGCTCAAACATCTTTCTTGTCATTTAGGCTCGTTGATTATAATTTTGAATACTATTTTACGCTCGAAAAACGCTTATAATGTGTTAAAAAAGTTTAATAACACATTTATTTTTTTGTTATGAGAAAAAAACGTAAAATATAGAAAAAGCCCAAATTAAGAACAAGAATAATTTTTCGAAAAACTAGCAAAAATGATGCCCTGGTTGGTTCTTGATTTTGAAAAGTGTTATTGAGAATAGTTTTTGAAAACATAGAAGAACATGTCGTTACGGTGTTATTTGAGAAAATCGTTTGATAGCACTAAATTTAGTGTTTTTGTCTTCTCAGTGTTTTTGAGCAAAGCGAAACGAAAGCTTGTCTTCACTGTTTCGTTATAAGCTGTTAACGTAAAACAGTTTTGAAGCCAGCAGACCGATATTTTTGTATTTTACCCGATAAGCTGTTTTACCAACGAGCAAAACCAAATACTAAGCTCTCATGTGTTTTCTCTCAGGCCCGTTTCTCAAGGCCCAAGCCCAAGCCCAAGCGGGCCCAAGCCCAAATGAGAAGACCAACGTCCCGACCAAGTCATCCCAACTAAAAAACAATAGGGAGAAACTTTTTAACCAACGGGGAGGCAAGAAATGAAATTCTTATAGAAAGAGCAGAAGAAGAAACAGAGGTCCGTGTGGAAGAAAGCATAAAATCAATATCACACCCCCCATAAACCCCAATTTCCCTAACCCCCAGTCCAAAAACCCTATCAAAAATCCAAATTTCATCATTGTTTCCACTGCCATAACCATCATATTCATCTTCCCCATCATTTTTATTCACTCCATCTCCATCATCACCATGGCCCTCAACATGAAAACCCTTACCCAAGCCCTAGCCAAAACGGCTGCAGTGATCGAGAAGACGGTTCAGACCACTGTCCAGGAGGTCACCGGACCGAAAACCCCTTCCAGGTTCTGACCTTCTCGACCAGATCGGCACCGCCGGCACGGGGCTGGCGTGGAAGCTCTACTCCGGCAAGGCCAAGAGCGGATCCGCCGTGTCGCAGCAGTACCCCACGGTGTGCGTGTGGGTTTTGGACAAGAGGGCTTTGTCGGAGGCGAGGACGCGCGCGGGGCTGTCGAAGGCGGCCGAGGAGTCCTTTTTGGATGTGATCAGGGCGGATGCGGGGCGGTTGGTGAGGCTGCGGCACCCGGGGGTGGTGCACGTGGTGCAGGCGCTGGATGAGAACAAGAATGCAATGGCGATGGTGACAGAGCCGTTGTTTGCGTCGGTGGCGAATGCGCTAGGGTGTTTGGAGGATTAGGAAGAGTGCCTAAAGACTCAAGGGGATGGTGAGTCAGATTTGAGTGCCCATTTGTTTTGAATTGAAGATTTAGCTAATGCCTGCCTGGATTTGCAATGCCCTTTTCTTGATTCTATTTTCAATTTGGTGTATTTTGAATTGAAGATTTAGCAGAAACTTATTTGAGTTTGGTATCTCCTTTTTGTGGTCTCGTCTTAATTTTACATCCGATTTGAATTTGGCCATTTTGTTTGAATGGAAAATTTAGCAGAAACATGCTTGAATTTCTATGCTTTTTTATCAAATCCTGTTTGAATTGATTATTCTTTTTTTAAGCTGAAGATTTTAGTGGAATTCCATTTAAATTTGAGTTGCTTTTTTTTTAATTTTTTATGAAAGCCATTTGATTTTAGTATTTATATGTTTGAGTTAAGTTAGTGAACCTCCATTTGAACTTATGGTTGTTTTTTTGGGTGACTTCTCATTTCAATTTAAGTGTCTACAAGTTTGTGAATAACCACTTGAATTAATATATATCTATATATCTATATATCTATCTATCTTCTATCTATACACACACACACACAATATAATATTATTATTATATTATATTATATTATATTATGTTATGCATATATTATGTGGATTCCAATAAGAATATGATTAGAAATTGTCTGAATTGAAGATTTAGTGAATGACCAATTGAGTTTGCATTTTTTTGGGTAGTTCCATATGAATTGGGTCATCCATTTGTTGACTCAAGGCTTGGTTATTCTTATTCGTTTGAATTGAATTAAATTTAGAATGTCCCTTTGATGTGCATTGTCTTTTGTGTATGTTCACTTGAATATCTATGGTTTAGTAAAATGCTTGTGAACAATAATTTTAATCCACAATGGCAATGGTGATGGGGCTGTTGGCTGCTTTTGAAATGAAAATTTAATAATAAAGCAAGAGCACCAAAAGGGTCTTCCAAAGGTGGTTATCTTGAACCTTGGCCTCGGTAATGTAGCTTGAAAAATGAATGTCTGATAAAAAAATGTAGCTTGGGGGTGAATAATGTACCTTAGATTTTTCATTTTCAAATGTTCTTGAAACAGATGGAGTTGATGTAGGTTGTGCATTTATGTAATTGATAGACATCTTTTCTAGCTATAACCCATGTTAGACCTTCTCTATGCCAAAAGCTTCACCTGTTGCACTAGTGTTGTGACTTTTTTATTTTTTTGGTTTAAAAATTTTTTTATAGGTAAGAAAAAATTGAAAGAGAGACAAATAGCCGCCCAAAGTATGCATGAGATATAAGTGCGGATAGCACTAACAAAAAGAAAGGGGGTCAAACAAATAAAAAAACACTCCTTAACTTATCCAATCCACAAAATCTATGATAGAATGAGCTCCTGGAACTATAAACAAACTAAACCAAGCCTAAACATTACAAAAAAATTCGGCCTGAGTCCCTGATCAGATTGCACTTTATCATCAAAAGCCTCATTATTCCTTTCTTTCCAAATCGTCCAAAAAAGACACAAAGGAGCAGCTCACCAAACCTTTCTCCTCTTCTTGCAGCTTGGGTTATGATTTGTGATGCTTGCCATAACATTGGTTTCTTGTAAACTCAAGGTGGGATTTGGTTTGAAATTTTCCAAGAAGAACAAACTGTCAATTGCTTGATGCTTGAGTGCTCCTCTAGCTTCTTATAATGTGGAGATGGTCAAAACATTAGGCTCAGAATATTGTTTCTTAATTTGGGTTAAGATTGTGTTAGCCATGAAGTCAATCCAACCTGTCAAGTTGCTGCGGTGGATTTTGGGAATTTGCATTTGAATTGAATTCCACAGTGAATGCTCATTTAACTTTGCATTGCCTTTTGTGATTTAGTGAATGCCCATTGAAAAATGTGTGGTTTATTGTGATTTAGAGAATATTTGTTTAGTTCAATGAGCAACAATATAAGTTTTTGCAATCTCAGTGCTGATGGAGCTGTTCTTTGCATTGGTTGTGGATGTGATTTGAAAATTTGATCATAATACTGGGTGACTGAGCATCCTAGTATACTTTGAGGTGCCCTTTTGGCGTCTTTTTTCCGAATACATGTGATTTTTACCAATAAAAAAAAAACAAAAAACTAGGTGCCTGATCCGCACCTAGGGATGCTTGGTAGTGCTGATGAGTTTGCTTTGAAAATTGTGGATTTTATGGAATTTCTCGTTTGGGTTTGAATACCTAAAAGACATAATTGTATATTGTTTTCCTTTTGTGTGATGTATTAAGATAGCTCTTGGATAGCATGATTTGGTTGACTTGAGGCACATTCATTAACTAAATGCGCATTCATTTAAATTTGCAATTTTTTCCCTCTCCATATTGGTGATTTTAACCAATGGCCTTCTAAATATGGATGATTTTATTCTTTCTTGTCTGTTTTTGACTAATGTTGTATTTTAGCTTAAGAACTTGATTGTGTATTTATCTGTTGCGACTATACAGTTCATGCCAGAAGCACAATTTTCTGCTTCTCACCCTGGTTTTCAATTCCTCACGTTCCCTCAAAAAGAAATGTATGTCTGGGTTTCTGGGATTAACTATTCTATATTCACCACTCATCTTTTTGTGCTCGAAATTATATGCAACCATTCAGGCTCAACTGCATTATGAAGATATCCTAACCTTTCCTAGTTATAAGTTGCTGAAAATGTTTTTCTTGTGCAGGAAATGGGATTGTTGGAGGTGAAGCATGGTTTGCTCCAGGTTTTAGAAACCTTAGAATTTCTTCATAACAATGCTCGTCTTATTCATCGGGCTATATCACCAGAGGTTACACCTTCTGCATTTAAAAGTTACTTTTTTCCTCAAAATATGGAATAGCCGGACTCTACTTATATTTCTGAAGAACTCTGGCCTTTGAAGTTTGAACTTTAATCTTGAGACAGAGTGTCTCCAATCTCTCTCGTTGGATTATTTACTTCTCATTCATTTTACTATTGTCTTTTTTCTGCTATTGCTTACTCCATTGCTGACTGCATAACACGATGCTCCATAATTTATTGTTTCATGACTTCTTATGGTATATCTCTCCTGGATAGAAAATGTGGGAGAATTTATAAAATCATAATTTTCTGACCTCCTGAACCTCAAAATTTGATATTTTTATGAGGAGTTATATCAACATTCGTGTTTGCATTTCACCTTTTGACCCTGTAGGTTGTAGTTGTCAAAATTTTATGTTGGAATCTGAATTTTAATAATCTTTTTTTTGTGATTCAAGAACCTTTACTATTGATTTTTATAGCATGTAGAACTCATTGGATGTGAATATCAAATGGCAAAGTGTTTGTTGTTGCAGACTGTACTCATTACTTCAAGTGGAGCTTGGAAACTCAGTGGATTTGGCTTTGCAATTTCATCAGATGCATCAGGCGAATGAGCTAATGTGCCATCCTTCCATTATGCTGTGAGTGAACTCTTTGTTAGGGTTAATATCTATTAGTTTTCATGCCCACAAAAAAAAAAAAAAAATATTAGCTTTGTACTTATGAACACTGTGCTTAAAATCAGTTGTTTCTAGGAAGGTGATTCGAAAGGAGTTGTTATTAAATATTGTTTAATGCATTTGGTGTGAATTTATAGATTTTATGCGATTCTGCATTTCATGTAAGTGGTCACTGTATACAGCTAGGAATTCTTTTTCTGTATCATCATTGTTGTCGTCATCATCATCATCATCAAAGTTTTTATGAAGTGATCATATCCTTGTAGCAGAGATTGTTTTGTTATTGTGTTAGAGAATGTTATATCCATGAATTGTTAGGTATTATTTCCTGATCAATTTGGCCTGTGCAGGAATATGATGCTGAGGATTCAATACTGCCTCTTCAGCCTTCACTGAATTACACTGCTCCAGAACTGGTTAGGAGTAGAGGATCTCCAGCTGGTTCTGCTTCTGATATTTTCAGTTTTGGATGTCTTGCATACCACTTGATTGCTCACAAGCCTTTGTTGGACTGCCACAACAATTTGAAGATGGTACTCTCTGCTCCTATCTTTTGACATGTTTTCTCAAGCATTGAAGTACATACAGATTCAGTTCATTTGGGAAGTTTTATACTTTTAACAGTTTATCATTTTGTTAAAAGATCTATCGAAAACCTGGCCACCTTTTTTATTTTATTTTCACATGTATAAATTTGGTAATGCATAGACCCCATAATTTTTTGTTTCCTTTTCCTTTGTTAAATTCCTTTTGTGATGGTTAGGTGATCAAGATTTGATAGGTCTAGAACACTAATAGATTTCTTGACTTGGTTGGGTTGTAGTCTTGTAGATGAGGGCTAGTGGCTATAGTTGAGGGTTGGTGAGTTTTGTTTTTACTTTTTTTCTCTTTTTTGCCCCTTTGGTGGGTTCCTCTTGTATATCCCCTGTATACCTATGGGCCTTCCTTGGGTTCTTTTTTGATGAATATATTTTGCTTTACTCAGTTGAAGGTTCTGGGTGATTTTAAGGATAGTTAGGAGGTGATCTTGAATTCTATCTTTTTATATGTCCATGAGAAGAATATATGTATCTTCTTTCTGCATCTTCACCTGATTCAAGATGTTACTGTCTGAATTGTGTCAAATAACAAGGAAATCATTATTCCAATGGTTAGACTTTTCTTTGATATATTTCTTGTATTCCTAATTGTTATGGTATAAAAAGTACTCTATTTTTATGGAATAAGGAATTGGAATCTCTCCTTATTAGATCTATGGTACATGATTAGGAGAAGAATTCTAATTCTGTCCTTGCCCTAGGTTTAGAGTTTACTCTGCTGAAAGGAGGGCAAGTTGTCCAAACTTACATATTATAGTTGGGCTGGACATCAGTGTTCATGAATGAGAGGCCCCTCTTCCTTTGTAGATTTTGTGGATTGGGATGGACACACTTGAGGGGCTGCCTTTTCATTTTTGGTTTCTGTTTTTTGTAGGCATCGTTTCGTGCCTGTTGTATACCCCTTGTATGCTTTATGGCCCCTTGTATGCTTTATGGCGCTGCTGTTAGCGTCCCTTTTTCCCCTTCTATTTCATTTTTATTTATCCAAAAAAAAAAAAAAAGTTGTGCTGAAGTCCAATGTGAATAATGTTTTATGGTTACCTGTTCATTTTTTTTTAATATTTGGTGTAACATCTATCTATGATTTTGTTGACTGATCTATC
Organism: Tetrastigma voinierianum; assembly: GCA_016808115.1. Classification (NCBI taxonomy): domain Eukaryota; kingdom Viridiplantae; phylum Streptophyta; class Magnoliopsida; order Vitales; family Vitaceae; genus Tetrastigma; species Tetrastigma voinierianum. Next base: position 8,908 of record JAEQBH010002016.1, on the reverse strand, counting down.
CAAGTTGAAATATGTCAGAATAAAATCATGAAACAGTTCTTCACTGAGTCCCAACTTTTGCTGTGGTAAGTTAGATTTGTGCTTTGACCAGCACTGATAAATTTTGATAGGCAAAGGGTCATTTACTAGTTATAGAGCATAACAAATAGCGCACATGAACTAGAATGATGTACAAGGGTTTTTAAAAGTCAGGTGGCCAGGTACACAAAAGGCCACCATACCTTAATAGAGCATAGCCTACTCAACAAAGTCTATCCACCAGTTCAAAACTAATCATCCATGTATTCTCATCCCATCGAATGAGGGAGGAAGTGCGACACTATATAAGCATGGGTTCTCTCGGCTGGTGGGCCAGCGTTTTAAAGTTGTGAGAAGGCCCCCTTGGGTTTAAACGGGATGATATCTACGTGGTTGGAACCGAGATTAGAATTTACAAATGGTATTATAATATCTTTGACCACGAGTGTAGGGTCCATTATATTTATGCGTAGGGATGTTTATCAGTTTGATGCATGTCCCGTGGAACGCAGCGAGGACATTGTGTACCGGTGTTTGTCACACTTACCATGTGGGATGGGAAAGTTCTGGCGTTATATAAGTATGAGGTCTCTTATTAACTAAGTGAAGGCGTGTTTAAAGCCGTGAGGGCTCCGCTGGGTCGACGGACCGTGTCTACGTAGTTGGGCCGGAGTGGGTTACAAATGGTATCAAAGCTAATCCTTGACCCCGGTGTAGGGGTCTGTTTTGTTGTACAGCCAGAGTGTTTTACATGCACATTTGGCCTCCCTTGTCCGATGGGGCCGCAGCAAAGGCGTTGTGTTCGCATTGGGGGGTGTTGTTGTTTGTACATTCCAAACGAGATAATATGGAGGGAAGTTCTTGACACTATAGAAATTGGGCTCCCTCTCAACTATTAAATGCGTTTTAAAGCCGTGAGGACCCATATAAATGCAGAAACGGGACAATAAGCTAGATACTGACAGTTTGCGTTGTTACATGCTTCATTCTTATTCCCTAAAAAAATTACACATCGAGGTTGTTTGATTGCTTGATCTACTTTTTGATTGATTTCTCCCCCATTCTCCTCTGCTAGTTGAAAGCCAAGCACAAAGGACCAGTTCTTTTCATAATGAATGTCTAAGCTGAATTTAGTTTTCTCGTTTTAATTCCCTCTTCAGCTAATAATGTTTTTCTTCCTTGTGCTTTGGTCCTGCAGTACACAAATAGCTTGACTTATTTGACCAGTGAAGCTTTCACATCTATTCCTCCAGAGTTGGTTGCTGATTTGCAAAGAATGCTTTCTACAAATGAGTCTTTTAGGCCAACAGCTTTGGAATTTACCGGTACATAATCCTTCACATGAAGTCTGTTATTGTCGTGTTCTTTTGCTTTTCCTTTATTTGTGAAGGAGAAAAAGTATGTGTGTGTGTGTGTGTGTTAATTGATTAATTAAAAGCAAATCAAACACTTTCTAGGAAAAGTTAAAGTCTAATCCCAAAGTAAGGAAAAAAATAGAAGGACAAATCGAAAATCCAAAAGGATGAGAAAAATAGAAACACAAATCAAAATCGAAAAGGAGAAGAAAAACTAAGAGAATAATTAAAAAAATTTGGTTAAGGAGATTTCATCATGAACACCACTTTATAGGGTGTACATATTCTAAAGCCTTAAGGTTCCTTATCTTTTTCTGTAGTCTGCTATACTTATTTTCTACTCAACTTTGGATTTGCCATAATGAAAAATAAAGATTTGGTCGATGACTACCATATTTTTTTCTTTTTTGTAATCAAAAAAAAAAAAGAGAGTTTAGTCCATTAAGTTCTACTATACTGTTTTTCTTGCATTGAAATTGTGCCATACTTCAATTATGCCAAAAATTGTTCTCTCTGGTCATGACATTAGAGATGTTTAATCCCATAGCCTTCAAGTGTCAGTGCCTTTGGAATTTTCCGTTCTTTCTAGATGGGTTAGTTGCTTAATGACATATGGTTCCACCATTGATGTGAAAGATAATGGCCATTCATCTACTCTTCATCATAAAGAAGTGTAAGGTTGATGAAATTGCAAAATTTCTGTAAAGAAATGAGACATGTTCCTGGAACTACAGTTAACCTATAGTGTTGGACACCAAGAAGTCTTTGTCTAGTATTATTGGTTTATTGGCTTATTAAAGAGTTGAAGTACCTTAAAAACTTAGAGTTTAGATTGTTATAGAGGTTTGTAATCCACTGTATGAAATGATACAGATGTTATCTCAAGTCCTCAACTGATTTTTACGTTTATGCTCTTTTCAGGTTCTCCATTTTTCCGAGATGACACTAGGTTGCGTGCTCTTCGCTTCTTGGACCACATGCTTGTATGAAGTCATATTTCTTTGGATATCACCTGCTTTTGGCATGAAATTGCCACAAAACATTGTGCATAAGATGGCAAAATAAGAAGTTGGTGGTAATGAAATCTGATTAACGAATTTTATTTTCTTGCAGGAAAGGGATAACATGCAGAAGTCTGAGTTTCTGAAAGCATTATCAGATATGTGGAAAGATTTTGACTCTCGTGTTTTGCGGTATAAGGTTTGAACCGCTTCTTGTCTCACTGCATTAATCTTTGCATCTTTAATGGATGGTTCCAAGCAAATTCATGATCAGGTCATAAGTGGGTTCAATTGATCAAGTGGGTTTGATGATTATGATTACTAAATGGTACTTAGTGACTTGGAGAAAGCAATGAAGTGGATGACCAAATAGACTCAACCTGGTACTAGCTGAACCAGAAATATGTGGAGGGATTGCTTTCCGACAAGTGGTTGTTCTAGAAGCAATGAAGGAAAATCCAATTATTTGAGGACTTTCATATTAAATACTTCGACATTATTGAGGGTTCTGTTGGGGGTGTAAGACAATGGAGTGGGTTCAGGGACAAGGTTTAGACTTTTTAAGGATGATGATTCAGATGTACTAATCTGTTGAGAAGCTAACAAGTCTCTTTTGTATTGAGACCTTAAGTTTTAGTCTATATCTAAAAGAGGAAAAATTATGTGATGTATGTTTGATCCTGTTGTTTTATATTGCACTGTAGGATATTATCTTGAGGGCCGAATAGGCAAAAAATATTGTGTCAGGTTCAATTGCTGGTCATCAATATTTGGGTGTTTCTGAGATGGTAAGGGTTGACCAGAGCATTCTCCGTGAGAGAAATGACTGTGCTGACTTCAAGAAAGGCTTTTCTGCTAGAAATATGGATCTTGGTAGGTTTTCCAGCAAGAAACCTGCAGAAATGAATGAGGACACGGTGCTTTAGAAGTTGGTTTTGTGGAATCTATTTTTAGTTGGCACCTTGATGGGAGCCCTTCTTTTGTTGATGGGTCTCAAAGCACATTGGGTTTGAATTGAGTGGTTACTCGACCTTCAATCAAGTTCATGGAGTGGTGGATCTTGTGATTCTTTGAGAGATCATTAGGTTCCGATATTGTCTTGCCTGGATTTTGCCTTGTGGAAGTCCTGGTTCAATAGAAAGTTACTGGGTTGAGTGCATGATAGGAGTGGGAGTTCAATATATATATATATATATTGATAAATTTATGGGGTTCAAAGATGTTGAGCTGTGTGCAGTAAGGAAGGAGATCAAGTCTGAGGGATGAGTCTCTTTTTACGAGCTGAGAATGAGGCGGGGTTTGAAGCTCTTTGAATGCCGTGACTACCTGGTTTCACGTGGCAGGTTGCAGAAGAAGGCGGAGTCCTAATGGGTACTTGATCTCCTTAAGATGCCAGTATGTTTCAGGAGGGTTTTAAGATAAAGGTTTGTTTTGTACATGAATGATTTTATCCCACAATCTTGAAGACCAGCATTTACAACATCACAGTGAATCTGTTGGGTGGGAGGTTGAAGGGTGGCCTCTAGATTAAGACGCCAATCTCTTGATTTATTGGTCTAGATAAAGGGTGATCATTTGTAATATAGGTTTTTCTTCCTCCTATATAATGAGTATGTCTCATGTCTTTTGTGGGCATGGGAAGGTGGTGCATTATCTTTGCAGATTATTTATACCTTTAAAAGCTCTATAGGCAATCAAACAAGCAAGCATGAATAGCTTTGATGAAGAGATTTTGCTTTTATGTTTCATGCAGGTGCTTCCTCCTCTTTGTGCGGAACTTCGGAATTTGGTGATGCAACCAATGATTCTTCCCATGGTTCTCACAATAGCAGAGTCTCAGGTATTAAGTTTTGCTTACCTCAATATTGTGGATCTGAGTTGTCATGCTTTGACCTTTCATGTGCATGATCCGTGCTGTCCCAGATAAAGCGTTGGCATCTTAAAATATATTGTAGGATAAAAGTGAGTTTGAGCTATATACACTGCCGGCTCTTGTTCCTGTCCTGAGTACTGCTTCAGGCGAGACACTATTGCTGCTTGTGAAGCATGCAGAGCTTATCATCAACAAGGTAACTGAATTTGTTTCTATTTCTATGTTAAATCCTTTTGCTCTCTCTCTCTCTCTCAATTTTCTTTTCTCTTCCCAATTCCATTTTAAATTCATTAAGATAATAGAAGTTAGAAAATTGTTTCACCATTACAGCTACTGATTGTTGACTTGATAAATATATATGGATAAGTGAGTGAATCAAAGATTTACAGTTTCAAATTGGAGGACTTGAATTGATTCTAAAGGTCAAAGTCCCTTATGATAAATTTGATTTGCCATTAGTTCACATTGAATGTGCTGAACTGATGGAACCACCTAGATTAATTTAAAACCATATTTTTTCTGTAGATGATTTGGATTTGGATTTTGTTTTGTATTTATTTATTATCGGAGACTCGAAAAGGAGGGATGGTGTACCACTAAGCCAAGCTTTTCTTTTGTTTTATTAGTGGCCTATATTTTTACCATATAGAATAAACATAACCATTTATTCACACCCCTTCTGTAACAAAAACATACTAAAAAACGTAATTTTAAGATATAAAAACTATTGAAATGTGACAGAAATAAAGAAGAGGAAGTAAAATCTCATAGAAAAAGGAACAACATTGACAGGATCCGTATTGGTGATCAATGGTTAACTAGCACAAAGGAAGTAAAATTTGGCATTGTGAAGAGCTTGCCAGGAACTCACATGGAGACCACGAAATTTGGGTGCCCAGTTGAGAAATTGAGCTTCTCTAAGGCCCAGATTAAACATGGAGGCTTTAAGTTTAGAGGTGCCTTTTTCACGAGAAGAGGAGGTTCACATTGCTTTGATTGACTGTGAATGGGGATAAGGCGGGGTACGGATGGGTTTCTGGCGGCTTTGGTAGTTTGGTTGGGATGTTGGTAAATCGGATATTATGGGGCTATTTAGAGATTTTCATGAGCATGGGAGCTTTGTAGAAACTGAGCTTCAACCTTTATGGTTTAATTCAGAAAGAGGAGGGGTGAGGAATGAAGATTTCGGACCTATCGAAGCAAGCTGGGAAGCATTTAAATTGATTGCAAAGTGTTGGCTAATAGGTTGAAAAAGGTGATGAATAAATTGGTGAATTCAGCTCAGAATGCATTTGTGGAAGGGAGACAAATTCTAGATGCGTCCTTGATTGAAGTGTCGATTCAATGTTGAAGGAAAGGGTGCTCACGTAAAAATTTGGACATCGAAAGCATATGACAAGATTGAGTGGGTTTCTCTAACGATTGGTAAAATAGGCTTTAAAGAGAAATGGTTATGCTGGATTAAGTGGTGTATATCCACTGCCTCTTTTTTAGTCATGCTAAATGGCAACCCAGAAGGTTTTTTTAGGAGTTCGGTGACGAGGAGATCCACTATCTGCCACCTTTTGTCTTAGAGTTGGAAGCTTTTACTCTTTTAATTGAATAGCGACGGAGAGGTTTTTATTTAAGTTTACAAGTTTAAGGGAGGGAATGGCACGAGAAGGCGGATCCACACACCGCTGTTTGCGGATGATACTCTTGTTTTTACGCGGGACACGAGAAGACTAAAATGGCTTATCGAGTTGGATTTTGGCTTGGTTTGAGCTACATGCGGGTTGAGAATTAATTTGGATAAAGCTCCTTGATACATGGGTAGGGTTGAGAACGAGGAAAATTTAGCCATTGAATTGGGTTGCAAAATTGGGTATCTGCCCGGTAATTACACAGAACTGTAGATGGAAGCGAAGCGAAAAACCTCTAATGTGTGGGATGGGAGTAAGAAGAGGTTTCGAATCTTGGCTAGCTGGAAGGAGACAATACATTCTAAAGATTGGAAGACTTACTTTGATTAGAAGTTGCTTGTCCGACCTACCCACATGTAAGCGCCCACTGTTTAAATGCCTAGGAAAGTTAAGATCAGATTGGAAAAAATTCAAAGAGACTTTCTATGAGGAGGTGGCAACCTTGAAAGGAAGATTCATCTAGTCAAGTGGGATATTGTTTGCTCAAGTAAAGTGAAAGGTGGTCTAGGCATTCGTAGTCTTTCAAATTTCAACAAGGCCCTATTAGGAAAGTGGATTTGGAGATTTGCTATGGAGGAAAATTCGGTTTGGAGGAATATTATTAGCCTAAAGTATGGTATGGAGGAGGGGGGATGGTTCTCGAACACTCCGAGAGGCAGTTATGAGGTCGGCCTTTGGAAGGATATTAGCAAAGAAGTGATTCAGATAAGGTAGAACCGTTCATTTGAAGTGGGAAATGGGCGTAAAGTCATATTTTGGGAGGACATCTGGTGCGGTGAAGCCCTTCTTTGCTCCTCTTTCCCTTCCCTCTATGAGGTGGCTAGCTCGAAAGGGGACATGGTGGCGGATTTATGGGAAGTCACTGGGACAGGAGGAGGGTGGAACTTTAGATTCGAGACACTTTAATGATTGGGGAATTAGAAAGGGCTCAAAGATTTATGTGTTACTAACTAGTACCAAAAGCAAAGCCCCTCTTAGTTGATATAATTGGTGGAATAGAGGCGAAAGGATGGTATGTTCTCGGTAAAGATCCTAGTTATGGCTTATTTGATGGCGGGAGAGGCGGCGTGAGTCTTTGTCAGATGATTTGGAATCCCGATGCGCCTACAAAGGTGGGGTTTAGTGGGAGGTGTGGTGGGGGAAGATTTTGACTATGGATCGACACGTGGTTTTCCTGTACAGCGAGTGTCCTTTTTGTGGGCGAATAATGAGAGAAGTTTTGGAGCATCTCTTTATTCAACACTCCCCCCCAAGATTGGGACTTGTGAGCTGGTTTGTTTTCCTTGTGCGAGGCGGATGGGTTTGTCTCTACCGGTCAAGTGCTTCTTTAATGGTGGGTTCGGCTCCCTCTCAAGAAAAAAGAATGAGAAGTTATAGCGGGCGCTCACACATTAGCTGTTGTGGGCAATACGGATTGGGAGGAACAAGATGGTTTTAGCGGGACATCGAATTATAGTTCAGATAAGTGAGTCCTTTTATAAGGTCTTTTGTGAGTGGGCGACTACAGTTCTACGATGTGAATCTCCTTTTATAAGATGTCAGGTTCTATGCTGTCTGATCCATTTATTATTTATCACTACCACCTGTATTCGTTACATTTCTAGTGCTCTTGGGTACTCCGTTGACCTCCACATAATATATGTTCTTTATATCCTTTAGATCTTTATTAGGAGTCTTTGATATGATATATTTTCTTAACGGATAATATTATATTTTACTATTTAATATAATTTAAAAATATTTAAACTTACATTTACATTTTGATTTTGCTAATGATTTAATATGTTAACATTAAAAAGATAAAAATGAAATATTTTGATTTTAAATTGATTATATGAAATTTAGCTTATTGTAATTCTTTTTTTTTTTTTTTTTTTAATTTTAATGATATATTGTATACATTTATGATGTCATTTCCCACATCACAATTTCTTGTCGTTCAACATATGATTTGACTGATGGCTTAAATGGCAGGTAACTTTTCAATTTATGATTAGGTTAATTTGTGAAAATATTTTTGTAATGCCGTAGCTCAAACGAAAATAAGTAATATTGTTGCACATTCGGAACTAAGTAGAGGCCATGGCACAAATTGTGATAACGTGTGGCTCTTGTGTTGCTTCACTTGGGCATAGAAAGTGACTTTGTGGGGTTATTGTTGTAAATGTAAATGTGTTAGTGGATTATCTTCTTATTTATTGTGGGATAGCTAGAGAGTTAGGGAATAGGATAGATGGCACATTGACAAAAGATCTCAATATAGGTGCCTTAGCCTTAACTTTCAAACATTCTTTTCTCATAAATTAAGTTGAGAAAAAAGTAAAATAAATACCACGTAATCTGGGACTCAAGATCATTAATAGAGAAAGAGAGGATTATTTATAGGTGGTAAGACATGATATTCATGGCCAAATCTGGTCCCAGGTTTGAAGCTTTAGGAGGGTTGACAATTCTTGTGGTATCATGGGCTGATTTGGCAGGGAGTGCTTCAGGTTGTGCGACCTTTCTGCGATTTATTTTCAGTTTGTTGATTTGAGATCCATGGAGGACTATTAGGTTTGTTGACTCTCCATGCCGGGTGCAAGAACACGTGAGGGAGGATGTGTGAAGCGTGATATTCATAGTAGATCCAAATCTTACAAGCTTGAGTTTTTTTTGGGGGAGTCTTTCATTTAGCAATATGAAGCTGTTCTTTGTTAATGTTGAAATATAATCTCACATTCATTTTATTATGAGATTACAATATACTGCTGGAAGAATGATTGATAAGATCCCTTAAATTTGGCTAACAATAAAAAAGATTTCCTAAAATTGAGAATCTGATTACTCTAGGGTTCTATTAAAATTTGCTTTGAGTTCTCATATGAAATTTACAGATTCTTGGTAAAGAATCATGGTTCAGCTTTACATGAAGGAAAAAATATCTTGGAGGAGAAATTACATATGTAATGGGTGAAAAATGATTAATGACTGAGGCTT